>CM024760.1:165553133-165753133 GCA_014218235.1 Colocasia esculenta | reverse complement strand
CCAGATAGCATCAAGTCCACCACGAGTTCGGGGTAAACCCATGATAAAATCCATGCCAATACTCTCCCACTTCCATTCAGGTATGTCTAGGGGTCTAAGTACACCCGCAGGATGACAGTGTTCGGCTTTCACCTGTTGGCATGTGAGGCAGTGTGCGGCATGCTCAGCCACCTCACACTTCATGTTTGGCCACCAAAATGACCTTTTCATGTCTTGGTACATCTTGGTTGCGCCTGGGTGAATTGTGTACTTGGTCTTGTGGGCTTCATCCATCAACTTTCTCTTCAATTCTTCATTGTCAGGCACGCAAGTCCTGGCGTGGAATAATATTCTCCCATCTTCAGCGAATGAGAAATCTGGTTTATTAGCTATGGTCTCTCTGACCTTAACTAGGAATGGATCATTAGCCTGCTGCTCTCTGATCTCGAAAAAAATGTCGGGTTGAGCTCTAAGATTAGCTACCAACATCTTATCAATTCTTTCCTCAATATTCAGATTCAAACTGGCGAATTGCTCAAGTAATTGCATCTCGCCCATGACTAGACAGGATAAAGAAGCTACTGACTTCCTACTGACTGCATCAACTACTGCATTATCTTTGCCTGGGTGACATTGAATATTGAAATCAAAGTCCTTCAAGTACTCCAGCCATCTTCTTTGTCTCATATTGAGCTCCTTATGAGAAAATAAGTATTTCAAACTTTTGTGGTCGAGTAGACAATAAATTGCTCTCCATATAGGTAATGTCTCCAAATCTTAAGTGCAAATACCATCGCAGCCAATTCCAAGTCATGGACTGATAGTTGACAGATTCATATGGCTTCAACTGCCTAGAAGAATATGCTATCACATTTTCCATTCTGCATTAACACGCAGCCTAAACCCATTCCAGATGCATCATGTAGACTGAGAATCCTGCGTCTTCGACTGGTAATGCGAGGACAGGTGCAGATGTCAGCAATTGCTTGAGTGTCTGAAGCTCTTTTCGCACTCCTTGCTCCAGACATATGGGTTCTCTTTTCGCGTGAGACGTGTAAGAGGTACAACTATCTTGAGAAGTCTTTTATGAACTGTCTGTAATATCCCAGCCAGTCCAAGAAAGCTCCTGATCTCTGTGACATTAGTCGGCCTTTCCCAGTTGAGCACAACTTCTACCTTGGAAGGATCAACAACGATACCATCCTTGGAAATAACATGGCCTAGGAACGACATCTCCTCGAGCCAGAATTCACACTTGCTCAATTTGGCGTAGATTCGGTTGTCCCGCAAGATCTGCAGAGCGATCCTCATATGCTCCTCATGCTCTTCTTTGGTCTTGGAGTATATGAGAATATCATCAATAAAAACCACGACGAACTTGTCGAGGTAGGGCAGATAAATGATGTTCATTATTGCATGAAAGCTGCAGGAGCATTGGTTAGTCCAAAAGGCATGTCTACAAATTCATAATGACCGTACCTACTCCTGAAAGCCGTCTTGTAAATGCCTACATATTAATCCTCATTTGATGATATCCCGATCTAAGGTCAATCTTAGAGAAATATTTGGCTCCTGATATCTGATCAAATAATTCATCGACACGAGGCAGAGGGTACTCGTTCTTGATAGTGAGATTATTCAGCTGTCTATAGTCAATGCATTGCATCGTACATGTCCTGAGGTTTATTCTGAGGCGATCTGAGGTTGTTTCCGTGGGCTACGTCTGTGTTGGAGTGCACCTACGGACGGAGCGAGTGGTTGTCGGATCTTGGGAGGATTTTGCCAACGAGCCTTTGCACCGTAGGGCGGCAATATATTCTCTAAAGACAGTCGGCACGCCGGCACTTCAACCAGATAACTATTTCTGATCTTTGTGATTGCATCACCTGTCTATTTCAGATATCCCTATTTCGGTTTTCTTACAAGATTCTTCCCTGATTTTCATTAGAAGCATGCCTAGGAAGAGAGTGTTGGGGTTTAATTTGTGTGCTGGGATGTTTCCATGTCTAAGGGATTGTGTGAGCTATGGCTTCCCTCACTTCCTGAGGCCTACATGTGTATGAATGTGTAGTTTTGATTCATCTACCTCAATCCCTCTCTTCTCTTATTTCTCCCCTTCATGTTGCAATGATTTGGGGTTGTGAATGGAACTTCGGAGGAAAGGGGACTTCTATCTAGCTTCTGGGTGAAAAGGCTTCCAACCCATTGAAGGCACTTGGAAGGTGTTCATATGATTCGATGCATCTCTTGGTCTGAATTACGACTCTTTCCCTCTCACTATGGCTTCCCTCATATTGTTGTTTCTTTTATTATTTCAGTAGTATGGTAGAATACACCGTACAATTTGGACATGTCTTTGTGTAGGCATTCGTGTCTCTAGATGTGTTCAATGTACCTAGAATCTGACATGTAAAGTCTCACAACTCCACGACAATTTTTGTTCATATGGCAATTCAGTTTTGAGTAGTAGGCATACATTGGGATGGACACATTCATGTTGTAGGGACCCAAGATTTGCGTCTAGCTAAGAATCCAGTGTCGCCACCCATGAATCTTAAGATCTGGAATGTCAAATAACCAGTTTAGTGACATGGACAAGGGATTTGAAATAACTATAACTAAAATTAAATCATAGTATTTACAAGGTACAAGATATCCCAAATGATAATACAAGTAAAAAAAAAAAAAATCAAACAACATATCTTGTGTGGGGCGTACCATAAAGAATCACACTATGATCACTACTAGTACAAGGAAGTAGCTCGTCGCTCTACTCTCCAGCCCGAGATGAATTTTTTCACAACTTAAGCCCTCACTTGCAAAAGTAGTGAGTGAGTCTTACGAAATCATAGGCTCAAGAGAGATCATATAATCCCACCATTTAACCAAAATAACATATAATTACACAAATAAAGATTATAAATATAGTAGTAAAATAATATTGAATAGGAAAGTAATAATTACATTAGGAACAACAAATAAAGTAACAACTAGTAGCAAACAATTAGAATGGAACACATACGCAGAGCGAATAACATGATACTATACTCGGACTAGCACCAGTCAACTTGCACAAGTCAACTCTTCATCTAGCCAACACACACTAGCCTCCACGACAGTGAAAAGAGTACCACTAGTCTCGTACGTAGCCAAGCATGCCAACCAATGTTTCACCTCTACCACCTTATGCCTAACCATCTCCATACGTAGGGAGTGAGGCATGTAAATACTTAACATTACTAACTTAACCACAACCTACCCATCTCTCTCTCTCTCTATCTATCTATCTCTCTCTCTATCTCAAAGAGCGATATTTTAATATTTTCACCCATGATTTAATGATTCTATTAACATTATAACAAAACATTTCTTCTATTTTGATGAATTATTAACCATAGGGATATAACTGATGATCTTTTTCAATTTCTTGAGTATAGGATATAACATGAAGGTTTTAAGGATGTACATCTGAATATGATAGATTTTAGGGGTATATGTATAATTTGTTATACATACAATATTTTCCCTAATTATATATCAATATAGAGACTCAAAGCACCTATAATCTAGAAAAATACACCTCTCATCAATTTGAAGTTTATATATCAAGTTATGACCATTTCTTTAGACATTTACTGAATCATTTTATATGCATCCAACCCTAAAGGCAACTTCTTTATAAAACATTGATCCCTTAGTAGGGATACCTTCTATGCTTTCTACAAATTCTTAGATGCTTCACCTACATAGGATGCAGAAACTTCAATTGTGCGGGCCTCATCCATCTCTCTACCAAAGCCTCAACTATGGAGGCCTATTTCACAACAATAACCATTGTAGCTTATGCAATTAAAGTAAGTTGGAGTAAGTCACGAAGATGGAACGAACAATATGCTTTTTGCCATGATCTATAAAGCAAGCAATCCTTTCAAGCAAAACAACTCGCATACACATCAGTGCCAATCATGGGAATTTTACTCAATAAAGTATCAAGATTAGGAAGTCAAGGTTCTCAGGGTATACACTACAACAAATGTGATTTTTAGTAGTGATTTTATATGCTGCTATAGCTAAAATAATTGCTACTAAAACTCTTTAACAGCCATCCAAAAGTTGGCTGTTATAAATCCCGTCACTAAAAGTAAATAGTAGCCATTCACAATCATGGCTGCTAAAAGGAATCTTTAATGACACTTATAAATGCTGTTATAAATATGCACAATTGTACTCTATTTGTTGTCTAAGCGTCCCAAAAACTTTTGATAGCCATCTAAATGGCCGCAATAACTAGCAATAAAAGCATTTGAAATTGCTGCTAAATATGTTTAGTATTGGTAGCTATTCTTTTGGCTATTATTTTTATTTGTTGTAGCAAATATAATTGCTTCCATTGTATACCATTAGAAGCTAATATAATGGCTATTATTTATTCTTTAAAAATTAGAACATATTTGTCACTATACGCATTAACAACATTTCTTATTGCTTTTGAAGATTAAATATGTGCAATTTAAATAGCTACTCAAAGGGAGTAATTGGCTACTAATAGATATTTTAACAACAAATATAATTGCTACTAAAAGTGTAAATAATAACATATACTAGCACATATATTTGCTAGTATAAGTTTACAATAGTGACATTAAAAATTATCACTAAAGTTGATTATATAACACCACCTGTATACAAATATATCAAAATGTACATTCTTCTGTGTATTCGATAAATTTTTCCACAACATATATGATTCATTGGCAAAAACCCACCA
The DNA here is from genome assembly GCA_014218235.1 of Colocasia esculenta. NCBI lineage: Eukaryota > Viridiplantae > Streptophyta > Magnoliopsida > Alismatales > Araceae > Colocasia > Colocasia esculenta. The sequence continues at coordinate 165,748,386 of CM024760.1, read as the reverse complement.
CAAAACATCGTACATATCCATTCCATTTCCACAAAAAAACATCATATATATCCATTCTCACAAGACATCACAATTTTAGAAATGACGAATGCAAAAGAGTAAAATATGTTTTCCAAACATTGTCTCAATGAACATCCAAAATGTAGGTGGTTCTGACATGGTCATCATAAAATGTCCAAAGGAGAAAAGAAAAAAGAGATGACAAAATGTTTCATTTCAAGCTGCCTTCATGTAGACCATTCTTCTGCCTTAGTGACCTGCAAGTAAAAAGATATATTTAACATAGAATTGATAACATTATTAATATTGAAATATGTTTCATTTCAACCTGCCTTCATGTAGATCATTCTTTTGCCTTAGTGACCTGCAAGAGAAAAGACATATTTAGCATAGAATTGCATAAAAATAGACATAATTCTTACATTATGATATTGTACTTCAAGACTTGAAGCAGATGAATGAATGGAAGGCGATGTATTACCCTCATGTGCCTGATTAAAAAAACAAAGCAAAGAAGTTTATTCTATATATCATTAAACAAATTTACATGCAAGATGGTATAAATTAAAAATTTTACCTGATAATTTTCATTATTTTGGTGCATCAATCAAGACAAAGTATTTATTGCATCATCTCTTTTTTGATGTTGTACATAAAGATAACAAAAAAAAAATCAATCAAGACAAAGTATATAAAGTCTTAGAAAGTTTGCATTCAAGTTTTGCATGAAGTGAACCAAAACCTGGCCAGACCCTAAGACCCAGGAAAAGAGCTTGGTTGTGGTGGTAAAAATTGAGATCCTGAAGTCACACATACAATAATTACGGAAGTACACTAATATAATGAAAATCTGGATTCAAATGGGTCCTAAATTTGATTTTCTGTGGTCATCAAAAAGCAACCAAAAAAACAAAATGTGTCCCCCAAGTATGACTAAAACTTTGTTCTGAAATAAAATGCCAACAATGAAATGGTGAGGAGCAGATGCTCCATTTTCACTTTGGCCATGAACCAACCCCTTACTTGAGCTGGCTAGGGTTGACAGAAGTACCTGTCATGTATTCCAACACTTCAAAGGGAATTTCAATCATTGGAAATAATTTATTCCATTTTCAAGTGTGAGACTGTGCCATGAATCAGTCCTAACTAGAGTTTTTTTTTTTAACATCTGAAAAGAAGCAGGCCGAGGAACAGAAGTGGCAGGTAACAAGATGGGGAGAGCAGCAGCAGTAAGGAGCAATTGCAGAGGGAGAAAAGCACATGACCAAGACTCACGAGTCCAACTGAGACAAACCTTCTGATGACGCAATGTTCTCAACAATGCCACTGTGATGTCAAGAATGAACCAGAGCAGAATGAAGTAAAGTTGAGGGTAGATTAGGTAGGCATGTTCAAACCACTCACTATCCACATGCCTCGAGAACAATCAGACTCTAAAGATGACATGCTGGAACAGGATGGTTAAAAGCTGAGTGCAATGAATGGTTTATTGAGAGAAGAGGTCAAATGTAAAACAAACGGCGAATGAACAATGTTGCAGCAAGGGATCAAAGTACCAGATATCTTCCCTTAGCAGCTAGTGAAAGAAAACAATAAGCAGAATTGACTATAAGATTCGAGAAAAAGTGAGAACTAGACACTAGAAATCAAGCTTCTAAAAATGGGCCATGGGAACCAGGGTTATCCATGCTAGTTCCAATTCCCTGGCGGGTTATGGCCAAAACCAGCCATTCCTAACAGAATCTGGCCACTTTGGAAGGGGCCCAGTCAGTTCAGGTACAAACCAGTTGGCTTTCTAAACCATGCTAGAAATGATGCAGTCAAATTTTATAAAATGTATTTCACGAAAAAAATGTTAGCAGACCATACACCACAAAAAATTCTTTCAATGGACTCCGGAAAGGAATCCAAATTTATTATTAGACCATTTGGAGAAGATCAATAGTATTTTCAGAAGGCTGAAAAAAGAGTCATCAAAGCCAGATAGACTCTCCATAGGATTTTACCAGCAGTTTGGGCGGTGATTAAGAAAGATTTTATGTCCATTGTCAAGGACATTCATGATAATGTGTAAAATACCAGATTTTTTTCAATGCAACTCATGGTGTTCTGCAATGGATGAATTGTGACCTTTTGGTTTCCCTAAAAAAAACTCACATGGTGTTGATTCTCAAAAAGGATGAGTTAATTAGATACAGAGTCCTCTTAATGGTAATTAAGAAGTTATGATGAAAGCTTTGGCAGTAAATTTGATATTTGCCATTAGCAAGCAGATTGATGTTGAAAATTTTCTGCCTTCCTTCCCGACAATGGCTTGTGAACAATGTTATGGCTGCTTCTGAGTGTATTCATGAACAAGTTGTTGATCAAAAATAGGTTCCATGTGATAGTTCCACATTAGTTGTTAGCTAAGGTGTCTATGTGATTAAAAACCATGTCTACCTTCCTATATCAAGAGGCACCTTTTCCTTGGAAAAGAGCAAAAGGATGGAGCTACCTCCATCACAGCCAAAGCAGGCAACTCTTTTAGAGGGGCACACAAACCAAACCTCTGGATAGATCCATACTATAAGTAGAGAAGCCAGTCAATTCATTGGTTGACACAAAGGTGCACAAGTGTTTAAAGAGGCATGCCTCCTTAAGTTGAGAGGTGTCTTCTCCCAAAAAAGGGAGGGAAAAATTATGCAACCACCTCTGCTTTAGCCAAAGTAGTATTTTCTCAGAGAACCACAACGAATCGCTACACCAACAAGATTAGGAAAAAAGAGTTTTTGACTCTCAAATTCTATTCTGGGAAGGTATAAGATAGGGTTAGCTGCAATGTCTTCTTTAAGCCATACACAAGATGAGCTTTGAAGGAGGAGACTTATTCAAGTCGTCCAGTTCAATTGTCTGTGACAGAATTATTATTTTTGTGGTAGAGTTGTTTTCATTCGTATAGTTGTTAGTGAGAAGAGTTCAAAAAGGAATTTCTCCTCCCCCCTCTAGATTTTACTGCCACTATTTAATTTTAATAAAAAATTGATGGTCTATTACACTTTCTTTTTAAGGAAAAAAATGATAATTGGTTTCAAAGAAGAGGGGATGAATAGCTTAGAACGTATACTTCCACAACAACTCAACAAGGTTATTGATGTGGTGAACAGAGTGTGGTGGATACTCTAGAAGTTCAAGAGGTTTGAGGAAGGGTGTGTTATCTCCACAACCATTTGGTCTGATTGGGAAGGTTCTTAGTATGTTGTGGAACACAAAAATCAACTGAGGGGTGATCCAAGGGCTCATGGTTGATTACAGTAACATAGAATCAACTGACCTAAACTAATCTAATGAAAGTTTAGTTTATTTAACAGGTGTCAAATATAAATTTCTACTGAAAATTCTTCCAAAAACCAATCTTGAAAAAAGTGCAATTTGCCAGACCGGGGAAATGAGGAGAACAGATAAAGAGTGGAAGCTTCGTCAGGCTGCAGATGGAAAGCACTTTCCATCAAATATTTAGGGCTTCCTTTGACTGATAGACTTATGAAATGAGATAAATAATAACATTTATAAATAGTTTAGATAGAGAATTCAAAGTGCTGTGAGAATTTCCATAGAATTTTTTGTAGGTTTACATAAGTTTGCTAATGATTTAAAAGAAGTAACCAGGGTGAAAACAGAAACTAGAAAGCAAAAGTGCAATAGCCTCAGGTGTCAGAGCTAATGATTTAGAAGAAGTAACCAGGGAGAAAATAGAAACTAGAAAGCAAGAGTGCAATAACCTCAAGTGTCAGAGCTCTATTGAATGCTCATGCAAACTGATATAATAAGCACCAAATGCGGTGACACTTGGGCAGTGTGCATAAAGATCATTTCCAATCCAACTTGAGCTTTGGTAGAAATTCAAACAAGTTTTTGAGAAGAAAAAATAGAATAGCTGAAAGAGAAGAAAATAAAGAACGAAGACATACTGGTCAGATGAAACTGCGGAGTTGTCAAACTGCTCTTCACGCATGGACCCATCAAAGGATACATCAAGCGCAGCACCAGCAGAATTTGAAACAGTAAATGATGCATGGAAACGCTTGGATCCTGCCTGCAAGAAAGGTTTACTATTCCAACTCTCCCCACTGTTAGACCAAAACCTCTTGTACATCATGTTAGTATGGTGAGGTTGATTTTTCAGGCTTGCCCCTGTGCTGCTGCAGCATTCAATCCATTTGGGACAGTCTGCAGCACCTACCCGAATCACGAGATTCAGTGTCCTCCCATTGCTTCTATTTAAGCTGCCACGATTCTGGAAAGAAAGCTCAGCTTTGCCCAACAGAGAACTGCAAGATGTCGGTGACGAAGAAATCGCTAGAGGACGATGAAAACGCCGGTGGCGGCTATAGTTGGCTTGCAGAGCATGAGGGAAGCAATGGGTGCATCCAAGCATGCGCGTAGTGGGGCCCCTGTCAACGTGGGTCAGTGCACGATGATCTTCGGCCGGCGATATGGAAATTCCAGGAGGAGAAAACAAACACCAGCGGCTCCTGCGTTGGCTTGAAGGGCGTGAGGATGGGCGGTCGTCTGCGAGGATGGAGCGGCGGCTCTTGGGGTGTGAGGACCCCGTTGAAGGCGTCTGCGAGGAAGGAGCAGCGGTTGCTGCGGTGCTTCATGGTGCCGTGAAGGTGCGGGAGTGGTCGTTCCGTGAGGTAGTATGCAACAAGGAGGATTATTTCTTGGAAAAGTTGCCGCGGGAGAGAGGATTCGAATATATTTCACTTCCCCCCAAAGCCATCCGTGATTCCAAAAGAATTTACAACTAAAAAATATGCTACTAAAGGTATTAGTCACCCGATTTTGATATTTGGTAGCTAATGTTTAAAAATTGTTATCAATTAGCAGCTAATAATATTACTATTAAATGTAATAGTTACTATAGCTCTTGAGTGGGTTTATTAGTAGCAATTTTTTAAAAAATGTTGTTAATTAGCAGCAAATATAAATTGGCTGCTAGTAAAATGGCCGCTAAAAGTCCAATTTGGCATAGTGATATTAGAACATTACCATCCAATGTGTGTCAAATAGTAATAATATTTTCCTTCAATCTTGAAGCAAAATTTACCAGCACTTCAAGTCCATTACAATTCATAAAGTTTGATTGATGTACACATATAGGCACACACAAACATATAACATAGGGAATATATATTTGATATATTTTTTCACAAAGGATGCAAGTTGGTATGCTAAACCAATGACAATCTTTAGGCAATATAGATATCATAGTTTACGTAAGATGAGCTGTGCTCCATGCTGTGGTTGAAGAGTTAGCACCGTGTAGGGTGCATGCCTATAAGAGGGTGATAGCTCAAAGGAGAAGTGTTGTAGAATCAGAGCTAAGCCCAACTTTGCCTCTACCATAGCAAAGTTTTGTCCAACGCAAATGTGAGGCCCACTACCAAAAGGAATGAAAGCCATCTGATGCTTTGATGCTTTAGAAACACCTTCGGCAAACCTCTCGGGGTTGAACTCATTGGCATCTTCGCCCCAAAATGTGGGATCATGATGGATGGATAATATTGGTAGGATGAAATGTACTCCAGCTGGAAATGTAAATCCTCCTAATTCTATTGTCTTGGAGGCACTTCGAAGGAGGAAAACTACTGAAGGATATAATCTCAAAACCTCATAAAGAATCATAGTCACCTGCAACATGAAATTAGGGATTAGTATCATTTCCTTATTGATGGCGTTAAGTGTTGATCAGCTTACATGAGAGGGAAGCCATGTACTTTTATACTTGCATTGTAGATATGAAATGATAATAAAACATCCTAGAATATGCTTATTAATTAGATCAAACCTTTGATGACAAAGCTAAAAGGAGCCAAGTTGAACTCTTGTAATCAAGCAAAGCTCAAGTTAATTTTCTTATTATTTCTTGAGGGATCCGTTGCCCTTAGTGGCACCAAAAGTACATTGCCATTTACTTCAAAATCCCATGATTCAAAAAAGATTTTATGTTCACTATATGTTTTTTATCTACTATAATTAATATGGACATACAAAAAGAAAAGAATTATCAAATCAAATGTAAAATTTCACAGATTGAAGAGGCATATATTCAACTGTCTAGGTAATCCCATTTAATATGCTACATATATCAAAGGTTCTAACACTAAAGTACATAATGTTTATCTATATTTCATTTATATACTGTTGAGAAAAATTAACAGAGTATCTAAAAGTGGACATAAAAATATGTGGTCTTAAAGTAGGTGGCATGCACTTTCCATGCCACCTATATTTCATCAAATCCCTGCTCTAATTTCATATGCATACCATAAATGTTTAGAGATGCATTAGATCTAGGATCAACAAACTACTAACTTTGCTATGAATAATTTTATGCAAGCTCAATTCTAATAAATTGGATCTAAGATATATGTTTGAGTCTAGTTTTTGGGGTCATATTTGAAACCAATAATACTTACAACTTTTAGTTGGCTTAAGGAATCAAAGTCTGGTTTAGCTTTGCCAAACACTTGCAAAACTTCTTCCCTCGCACGGGATTGCCAACTTGGATTTACACTCAACACCACCATTGTCCAAGTCAGCAAAACAGATGTTGTTTCTTGTCCAGCAAAGTAAAATAGCTTGCATTCTTCAATCACGTCTTCAATTGTCATCTTAAATTTCTCGACACTTCCATTTTCTTTGTAATATTTGAGGTTGGATTCTAAAAGTAAACTCAACAAGTCATCATTTGAGGTGATTCCCAATTTCATTGCCTTCTCCCTCTTCATAACCTGATTCCTAAGAAGCCCTTGCACCTCTTTAGCAATTTCCTTCATTCGTCTAGTCCTTTTTGTGGGGAAAAACCTGCAATAAGCATATTCTTAGCAAAGTTATGAATGCTTGCATGTGATTTAAGTCATGTATTTTTATTATTCCATATAAATAATGAAATAAAAAGAATCCAACATCAATTCATTGATGACCATAAATGGAAAGTTGATTTTCATTTTTAGATTTGTTAATCAACTGTAATTTTCATTAAGGACATGAACTATTATTTTCAACATGAAAAAAAAGCATGAAACAATCAAAAGGCTTCCAAACTTATCATGTAAAAAGTTGTACGGATGTAGCTAGGCCGCTAGATGGTGGAATTAAATTGTTACCTGTAACCTGGAATAAATATCTTTTGAAGATCCTGAAACAGATGCTCAGCTTGCTCAACTTGAAGTTGAAATATTCGCCTCCCTTCTTCAAAAGTACTTCCAAATACAGTTCTAGATATGACATCTCCAGTAAAATTTTGAAGCTCTGGCCACACATCCAACTCACAAGATCCATTTGGACCAACCAATTTCTCCCATCTAGCAATGAGCTCAACACAACAAGTAGAAAATGCTGGCAACATACGCTGCAATAATGATAAATAGGAAAAATAAAATTGTTGAAGAAAGTTGATACAACAAAGTCGCTGATATGAGTTCTGTACATTCTATGAGAGCCAAACAGATAAAATGAAGCAAATATATAATACCTTCAATTTCTCTACATGAAAAGCTGGATTGATGATTCTTCTATGCTTGGCCCACTTATCTCCTTCATAACCAAGAAGTCCAGTGACCAAGAGCTCCATAAGAGGATTTATTTTGGGCCTTTCAAAGTGACCAAACTTGTTAGAAAGAATATCTCTAATCATATCAAGATTGCTCACAATCACCCGAGGGCATGGACCAAACCATGTGTAACAAATCTTGCCTGCATCCTCAAAATGAAACAAGTCATTGTGGTGATCATAAATTTTCTGTTTAAGATTGCTTGTAGAAAATATGATCATTCCGATAAAGCAACATGATCTTACTTGTTAAGACAATGATGATTGACACAAGCTAAGGTACCACATGTCAAAATGCAAACATGTAGAAACAATTTGTAACATGTCATCCTTCAAATGGAATTCGGTCGGCCGCCAGCGACTAGCGCTGGAAATCGACGACAGTCACTGGAATCCGGTCGGCCATTGGTGACAGTCGCCAAAATCCGGTCACTGGATTCTAGTGACTTGGTCCAAAAAATAAATTTTTAGAGTGTTCCCAATTTTGAACACAAGATCTATGAATAGAAAAATGACATACTAACCAACTGTGCCACAAATTTTATTGGTTAGATATTAGTTTAGATATTACTTAAATTAATTATCAAACAACTCTTAATGAATGTCTTATATACATTAAATACTTTTTAAGTTTCAGATTTAGGGAATAGATGAGAAATAAGATTTCAAATTTTAGAATTAAATATTATCAAACACCAAGTAATTAAATCGTTTAGTCAGACTTACTCCACCACTAAGCGCTGACTAAAGTTGTTATCCCATGTTAAATTTGTTTAACCAAACAGAGCTGATGAACCCTAGATATATTACCTGGGCTATTAAAGGCCCTTTAACAGACCTTATGAGCCCTAGTTAGTGACAATGCATAATTGATCAAGCATCAGATTTATATGCATTGTGCATCGTATGCCGTGAAGTAATATGCATATATATATCAAAAACTTAAAAGAAAATTATATTATATATATATATATATATATATATATATATATATATATATATATATATATACCATTATTATATCCATGGATTCTATGAGTTATCAAAAATATCACTAATGTATCTAAATCCTTTGAATTTTCAGTTAACCCTAAAAAATATGCTACTACCCATGTAAAAAGAGAGAGAGAGAGAAAAAAAAAACAACTATGCCATTTAGGTTGAACATGGTTTGGTTCCGTTTAGTAAAAAATATGCTACTACCCATGTAAAAAGAGAGAGAGAGAGAAAAAAAAAAACAACTATGCCATTTAGGTTGAACATGGTTTGGTTCCGTTTAGTCATTTTCAACCCAAACCAAACAAAACCAATTCAAGTTTGGAACCGAACAAAAGTCCTATAAATTGAATTGAATCGAGGTTCAGGGTTGGGCCTTTTGGAATTTTTTTGGGACTATTGGTTCATGTTAATTTTGTAGTCGCTTATTATTTGGACATAATTTTTTTAAAATTATCTTATTATTTTGGCAATAGACTTTTAGTCTTTTGACAAGTATATATTTATAAATTAATCAAATTAAATTTAAAGAGTTAGAAATCTAAAAAAAAAATGGACTTGTGACTATGGACTTCTGGACTTTTGACAATATCTTATCACAACATCTAAATTTATTTTCTAAAATATTTGTCTGTCGGGGGAGGTAATTTTTTAATTCATATTCAAATATAATATAAAAATAAGTGAGAAAATTGTAAAAATAAGGAAACAGTGAGAAAAACAGTGAAAATATAAAACCAATAAGACAAACAGTGAAAAAAATCAGTGAGAAAACAGTGAACAATCAATGATAAAAATAGTGAAAATAGAGGTCAGCGAGAAATAGTACAAATAAAAATCAGTGAAAAAACAGTGAACAATCAATGATAAAAATAGTGAAAATAGAGGTCAGCGAGAAATAGTACAAATAAAAATAAGTGAAAAAACAATAAAATAAAAAACCATTGTGTATAAAAACTATTGAGAAAAACAGTTTGAAAATAGAAATCAATCAGAAAATTAATGAAAATAATAATCAGTGAAAAAACAGTGAAAATAAAAATCAGTGCGAATAAAAATTAGTGAGAAAATCAGTGAAAATGGAAAACAGCGAGAAAAACTTTGAAAATAAAAATCAGTGAGAAAAACAGTGAAAGTAAAAATAAATGAGAATAAGAATTAGTGAGAAACAGTGAAAATGAAAATAAAGGAGAATAAGAATTAGTGAGAAATAATGAAAATAAAAATCTGTGAAAAAATAGTGAAAGTAAAAAACAGCGAGAAGAATAGTGAAAATATAATTCAATGAAAAAACAGTGAAAAACAAACCAGTGAAAAATAGTTAAACGTCGCTATGCAATAGTAGAAAATATAAGTCTAAAAATCAGCTGAAAAAAAATGCAAAAACCAGTGAAATTAAAAACCTGAAAAAACTAGTAAGAAAAAACTACCAAAAACTAGTTCGGTTTATTTGGTTCACCTAGTTCCACCCATTTAAAACTAAGAGAAACCAAACTGAATTATTTAAAACTAATCCGATTTGGTTTAGATGGTTGACCTGAAATTTAACATTTTGAACTAATTAAACCGAACCAAAAGTTTTTCGGTTCATGAACACCCTAAATTGACATTTAATCCCAATGACAAGAGGGACAACAGGTTTATCTAAGATATAATCTCAGAAGATGGCATCTTGTTTCTTGCATGATATAGCAGAAGAGCTAGATCAGCTATAGCTGTGTATCGACGCATGGATATACTTGAGAGTAATAATGGTGTAATAGGAGTAGGTACTGTGGAGAGATCAGTGTGCTCATACGTACGTACCATGCTTGGCCATGGACTGGTGTAGCAAGGGGTAGACGCGGGGGGCGATGTCGTGGGAGATGGCCGTCATGGGCCTGGAACGCGCCTCCTTGTTCAGCCTCATGAGATCCCTCATGTCTCCGACGAGCAGCTGGTAAGGGTTGCCCCCGATGCCCTGCTGCCGGAGCACCCTCTCCAGCCTCCTGGGCGTCCACCACGCCCACCGCAGCACCCTCAGCGCCACCACGCTCGCCCCGCCCCATGCCACCGCCAGCAGCACCACCACCAGCAGAGACCCCACATCCCAGCTGCGATTAATCCAGTACTCCGACCACACCAGATCCAGGAGGGGAAGTCCTGAAGCCATCTCCGGCCGGCAGTAGTGCTCCCCGGCCCACTTGGAGCAACCTGCTGCTCCTCTCTCCTCTCCTCCTCACTATAAGAGAACCTGAAGTGCGAGTGAGGAGAGAGTTCAAGTACGATCGATACTATCAAATTTTAAAGAATTCTCTCTATATATATATATTAATTGTTGCCGTCAATTCGTTTCAAAGTACGACAAAGTTGTGCCGCCGTTGTTTGTCCTTTTTGTGATCCGTTGGCTCCGAAGCAGACAATCCCCGTCGTATACTGTCACCTCCGTCCCTCAGTGAGTGTTGAACCTACTCATTGACTGATTGTATGAGTGAGCTGTTGTTTTAGGGAGCGAAGAAGCAGCATCCCCCCACGCGAATAGATTCTTAATTTGCTTGTCCGATCCAAGAAAGCTACGGATAGATCGCCTTTTCTCCTGGAAAGAGGCCACATTAACTTATGTCTCTATCAAATAAATGAGTATTTTTAGTTAGAGATTTTCCCTATAAACTATTTTTATAACAAATATTTCAAATCTATTATCTTGGATAAAATATTATTAGATATATAAAGTGTTGTTGATGTTACATTGAAATTATCACATCCCCACCAATTATCTGGGTTTAAGAGTGATCCTCGAAGGCAAATGACAAAATTATCTTTGATAGATTTCTCTGACCTCTCCTTCTTCCCTCTCCAGACCCTCAAGTACTCTGCCAACAAGGCAACTGCTAAAGAGACAGATCTAGAAAACAGAGGATAAGAAGATTGGAGAAATAATTAAGGATGCGATGAGCAGCCCCACTCCTTGTGTGTATATAGTGGATACTATTTCTATATTTACATATATACAGAGAATCTCAATAACACGGACAGATCATTCAAGATCTGTCATCATCTGCGTGTCTATAAATTTGCTCGGACTTGCTTCCGTTTGATGCCTCGATGTCTTTAGCTGGATGTCGTTCTGGCCAACCTGGTGGATGTGTTTGGTTGTCATGGACATCACAAGCTACTCTGTCATCATCCCCTCTCAAGTGAAACTCCAGAGGCTAAGGATCCGCTTAATTGTTTGTAAAATAAATTCATAGGAAATTTTATTTTAAGAATAAATTTTTAGAGAAAAATAAAAAATATAAATGCCCATTTAGTACTTAATATTTTTCTTGAAATTTTTTTTTGATGTTTATTTTTTAATAAAATATTTATTAGAAATAATTTTTTTAAAATAAATAAAAAGTGTTCCGTATGTTGACCACCCAATCACCCGACATCAAGCGTCGAATGAACCAGGCGTCGGGCGCCAAACGTCGGACATCAGACGTCGATGGGCGAGCGCCAGATGCCGGGCGCTGGACGCCGGACGTCGTCGGGCTCCTGACGTCGGAAGCCGGCTGTTGGGCGCCAGATGCTGCACGTCAGTGGATGCCGACTGCCTGGTGCCGGACACCGGACGTCGGGCGCCAGATGCCGCCGGACGACGGATGCTAGACGATAGACGCCGGATGTCGGACGTCAGGCGCCGGTCGCGGGACACCGGACATCAACCGTCGGATGCCAGACGTCGAGTGTTGAACGTTGGTACTGATACTCTCTTTAAGCAATTGTTAGACACAAGCTAACACCTTGGAAACATTTGCATGAGCTGAAGAAGAAGACTCTAAAGGATATCTCTCCAAGGAGTCTATAAAAGAAGAAGACCAAGCTTCACATAGAAGGATAGATACACAGTCAGGCAACACAGTCTTAAAAGAGCAAGCTAGTCATCCTTCAACTGGTGTGAAGAGAAGAAAGTTGAGCGTTGAAGCCAACATCTTCAAACTTTCATCTTCTCTCCCTCCCTCTCTGTGTTTCTACTGAACATCTCCTTCCAAAGAGACTTGTTGTTCGTCGAAGAGAATGATCCCTTGTATACTCTGATCCTCTGAGGCATCGTCTCAAATCAAGCCTCCTTATTGTTTATCTTGGGCTTGGTCTAGAGACTCTTAGATATCTCTTTGAGATCTAGGTTGTGTCTCTTCGGTTGAACAGAAGGCTTGTTGTGCAAGCGTTGTTTCCCCTTTTATAGAAGGAAAGATCAGTCGTGTGTTGAGTGATTTGTCCAACCGAGGGACTGTACTCAGTGTTCTCCTTATATAGAAGGGAAGTCCAACTAAATTAGGTATTGTATGTGTCCTTAAGGAAGACTGTACCCACTACAAACCACCCCCAATAGAACAAACAAATTAATAGAGAAAACAAGCATAACCAACATCGTAGAAACCATTCGGAGTCGGAGATACCACTGGAGTTTTTGATTATTCCTTCTTTCCTCACTGCTTCTTTCATAGTTCTCGTTGTGTGGTCGCCAAGGTCTCCAAGTAAGTAGAGGTGTAATAAACGGTGGAGAGAGAGAGAAATTTTTTATGAAGAAGATTTTATAAATAGTGAGTATTATTTTAGATCTTTCATGCTAAAAATATCCGCCGTTGACATCTGGCAGGATTTTTTAGGACAATATTTTTATCACGGGGCTTATAAAGCAATACAAATTTAAGAGGGACAAGTGCACAAATAGACTTTTAACATTATTTTTGTTGCAAATATCCCTATTATCTATGGGTGGACTTACTTTAGAATGGCTAGAGATTTGAGGGAGTTACTTGAATTTTTTAAGATTATGACTACTAATAAGCAAAAACCCCTTAATAAATAAATATATAAATGAGGAGTTTATCAGGGGTCAATTTTTTTCCCATCACTAGTTCATTTCTATATCCAATAAGTATCCCGGTCTTTCTCATCCACAGACGACTAACCATCATATAAAAAGTTATATTTAGATATACTTCCTCCTCACAATTAACATGTTAGCCCCTATTATCTGCTCTAATGATTGTATTGTCCCCACACTCGATTTAGAGAATATGTTTGGTATTAAGATAGATCGAAGATAGAGTGAAGGTATGGTCGAGGAGATATCTTTATTCTATCTCCGATCTATCCTAATACCAAACATACAGACCGTAGTCCATAGAATACGAATGTACAATATTCCCCTTAATTTTTCGAAGAGAAAGACTTGCGCAAGTCTTTCTCTTCTTCTATATATTGATCTGGGAGACAGCCGGGCACAAGTAGTGAACCGTGGGTTATGATATGACCGATCTAGGCCGAAATAGATTTTTCTGAGTTTTTTAAGATAGATACGTAAGTAATGTCTACCTCAAACACAACCTGACGAGGGGCCCTTAAAATCAGATTTAACTGTGAAGAGAGCACTCGATTTATGGGGTCAAACATAACTTATTGGCAGCCGGAGGTGCTGCCGCGAAGAAGCAAAACTCTCAGAGTCTCAGACACACCGCAAGAAACTGATTCACAAGAGAGATCAACAGCATGAGCCCCCCTAAACGAGATACGGATAGACCCTTTAAGTACTTATTTAAACTGAGACGAATAAGACTTAACTATCAGATAGTGAAGAGTCCAGAGTTCCATATAAATATGATTGACATGGCCTACCTTAATCATATAAATATGATTGACAGTATCCACCCACGTCTGAGTGTTAAATTTATAAGGGGATTTAAAGGAGGGTGATAATTAAGTATCCGATCTATGTAGGGGATAAAAATTATCTCTAGAGATAACTCATTAAAAAGGGTTTAAATATTATTTTATCACTCTATATACTCTCTTATAGATAAGTTAATTGAGTTAACTAAAGATAAATGGTGATAACTTTATATATTCAATCACATTATATTACATCACATCATATTAAAAATTACATCTTTTTATAATTATTTCTTTTTAAACCACTCTCAAACTAAAAAAAGAGTTATACATACATCACTAATATATGAATAATTTATTCCCGATCCTCTTATCCTGTTATCAAAAGAACCCGAAATCAGGTCTACCTCGGGTGGGGCGGATGCGGGAGAGGTGTTATTGGAGATGGCGTCGTGCGTGATCTGTACTGGTGGAACCACAACTTCGTCGAGCTCCGCTCACAGAACGACATCGTCAGTCGAAGGGGCACTACACCGGATCACGATGTCAGAGGTAAATTAAATATGATATATATATATATATATATAACTAAGAAACTCCGTGTGTATGGACCTTAGAATCGAGACTTAATTGGCAAATTATATCTCATCAGTTGAAAAAAATTCTCCTCTAGTTGAAGTTTATCTTCCGGCCAATCATGGTTGCAGCTTCTTGTTGCACATGCATGAGCCTTCACATCATCAAGTGGGTAATGATTACCCCCTGATTTTGTTGTATCTGTGACGAATTACAAAGGCTTAATTATATATATAATAAGATGGGTTGGTGGCTCTCGCCATGTTCTCCTATCTCTTTCCTGCTCCTTGTTTCTTTATTACGGTATCAGAGCCAGCTTCCTACTCTTTCCGGCACTCCAGGACCTCTTGATGATTGGTATCCCGATACCGGCCGGGAGCTATCCTAATCAAAGGACACAGTGAACATGGCTTGTACCTGCTACAGACTACCAGAGAGCCATCCTCCTCCACCCCCGTTTGCTTCCTAATTGGTGAACGCGCTACTCCGGATGTCTGGCATGCAAGACTTGGACACAGTCACAACCGAACAGTGTCCTCTGTTGTCCGTTCTTCTCATTTACCTAGTTCAGTAATTAAAATTTCTTTTAGCCATTGCACATCCTGTCAACTTGGCAAGGCCTCTAAGTTTCCTTTGCAGGCTTCTCCCTCTATAAGTGGTACTAAGCCCCTCGAACTTGTCTACACAGATGTATGGGGTCCAGCCCCCCAATCTTCATGTAATGGAGACAAATATTTTATTTTCTTTATTGATGATTACTCTAAATTAATTACGTGGCTGTATCCAATTATGAGTGCGCGTTCCCAAGTTTCTTCAATTTTTCAGCAGTTTCATGTCTTTGTGGAACGTCATTTCTCCACCAAACTTATTGCGCCTCTCCAATTGATTGGGGTGGAGAGTTTCAAAAACTTAACTCGTACCTCAAACAATTTGGCATTCAACATAGAGTAAATGGGACTACTGAACGCAAAATTCGACATGTTGTCGATTGCGGATTATCTCTTCTTGCTCAAAGTTGTGTGCCAAAGAAAGTTTGGAATTTTGCCTTTGAAACGTCTACATATATTATTTAATCTACTTCCCACTCCTGTACTTCAAGTTCAGTCACCATTTCAGAAATTATTTCATGAGTCTGGATCCTCCCAATATATGGGAGGACCGGATTCCAGCAGTTACTAATGGGGTGAGGGGTCAAAACTCCCACCCAACTTCTCACCTCATTGGTATTTGCTGGAGTACTCTGGTCCTCTCATGTACTGAGAGGATCCGGACTCCTATTTCATCGTCTTCCGGACCACTTATTCTTGGAGAGTATTTGGATGTGCTGCATTTCCATTGTTAGTCACTGATCCCACAAATTTTTTCTCCCGCCCCCAAAATTTTTATCGGCGCCAAAACTCATAGGAATATATACCTCTATACCTACAACATTTGATAAATATTATATTAATAAATATATATTACCTCACCCAACCCGATCGTAAATCCTATACCCCCATTCCTATTTCATCGCTTCCTTTCAAACTAGCTCCCTGTGCGCTGCGAGAAAGGAGCAAGCCAGGGTTCTCCCCCCGGAAGCTGTCTTAGCGATGACAACGCGGCCGACTTGGCGTGATTTGCGGACGACGAATGCGTCCTCTTTTCCTCACATCGCAGTAGGCACGACGTGGCGATGACGTCGTACGCAGAAGCCTCCCCCGTGCGGCGACGTCCCCTGACAAGCACGGTGAAATACATGATCTCTTCCTCTTCTTCCTCGTCCTCCTCCCCTCTTGCTTCCAATACCCAGAATAATGATGACACGACGTCAGCCTCGACGGTAACGTCCGCGGCGAGGAAGACTAGGAGGCGTCGAACCAAATCCGTCCCTGCCACTGGAAGGTTGAGAAGGATGAAGCAAAGATAAATCCAAAAATAGCCCCACAAAAAAGAGAGAAATGCAGAAAAGAATTGGGAATTATCTGATGATCTTGTTGTGTTTAGGTAAAAAGTTGCTACTTTCTACCCAGAACAAGTCACAACAGTCGGGTTTGGGGCTGTAATTTCTCGTTGGCGGCAATTCTCAGATTCTTTCCTGGTGCCGGCGCGGTCGCATCCTGTGTGTAGTGTCGGTGCGCCCGTAGTAGGAGGCTATGGGCCGCGATGCCCACTGGGCGTGTGCTTTTCCTTTTTTAAATCCTTCAATACGGGGGTATATTCCTTATTCTTCTTCCTCTTCGGTGCAGCAACCTCCCTCTGTCTTCAATAGCTTTTTCAACATTGACTATAGAAGATAAAGGAAATTGTTTTTCATTGTTTTCTATCTTATCTGATGTTGAAAGGGCTGTATTAACTAATTTTTCTATTTGAACTGAATTGGTGGTAGAAGGTTGTTCCTTAAGTGGCTGATCCAGACTTCCACCTGTCAATCAAATTTCTTCTATGACATTGTCTCCTTTAACAATCAGTAGTTAATCATCTTTCTCCACTACCCCAATTCTTTCAACAGTAACACTTGGAGAGAACGAAGATTCAGTTTCAGTATCTTGTAATGAGTGGGACTCCCCTAAAATCACACTTTCTCCTTTAGTATCATTTTCTGTAATCACAAATTTGTTGTTTCCTTCACAGTATACATCTGCATTCACATTATTTTTTTCATGACAGCTCTTATTGTGTTTCTCTGAGCCAAAATGTTCATTTTGGTGCATGCATTTTATTTCACATACAATATCTTATGTTATAGTTATTTGAACCACGACTTCTTTTCATCTAAATTGCTCACTTTTTTCTTCTTCTAGGACAGTAATTAGACTAGTGCATTTTAGTTGTATATGGAAAGATGAATGTTCTATGCATTTTATGGGCATCTTACTAAAGATTGAACTTTATTTTGCGGGTTCTTACATATTCTACTTATAAGTTCTTGTTTTATAGAGTATGCCTTGGGAAGGAAAATTTTCAAGCAGAGTAAGAATACAATTCAAATTAATCCACCAGAGCATTTGCATATTAGCGCAAGCATGTGGAAAGAAGCAGTGAAGATATGGACATCTGAACATTGGGTGGTAAGCAATTTGAAATATGTCAATTGCTAGTTTCATTAGATCATGCATAACTATACTACATATCATGCATCGGAGGAGTGAAGTAAATCGCAAGAATAAGGATGTCCAGAAAATATTTCATTGTGCAGGAACTAAAACATTTGCAGACATCTGCCAAGCTGAGGTAAAGTAAATGAATTAACATGCAATTTTTTATTCTTTTTATTGTATATATTAACTATACTTGTGTATTAATGTCTTAGTTACAGAAAGGTGCACAAGACATGGATCGCTCTAAATTATTCATCGTCACCCATACCAGAAAAGATGGCATTCCAGTAAATAGTGAATGTGCATTTGCCATTGTAAGTGTGAATGCTTTTCATTTATACTTATGTGTCAAGATGTTTTATTTTTGACCTCCAAGCTATGTTTTCAAATAGGAGAAAATCCAGCCCTTAAAACAATCACAATCTTCAGCTAGCTCTTCTCAGACGGTGGCATCTAAATATGATATATATTCTCAAGTGTTTGGTGAAGATAAACCTGGAAGTGTACAAGGTTTAGGTACTGGACCGACACCTGCAACTTTATGGGGAAGGACTACATATATTTTGAAGGATGAAAATAAGACGTTGGGTGACCGTGTTAAGGATCTTGAGGAGAGGATTGCCAAGTTGGAGAGAATAGACTCAAATTTTCAGGTCATTTAACTCAAGTTTTTTGGAATAATTTTAGTTTACATAATATTATTATCTGATTCACTTATTATTTTACATTTAGGAGAAAAATGATAGTGTGGATGGTGGAGTGGTACCAAAAGAAAGCGCAAGTGTAGCTAAAAAGGATGCACATTCTGTGAGTTTTCAGTAGCAAATGTGACTAAATTTTTGCATGTCATTAATCTTCTGTGCCTCATATATCAATGTGATAAGGCAACCTTGAATAAGTTATTAGTTAAATTAAGAACAGTTCTCAAACTACAGGAACTATCCCTTGAATAAATTAAGAGGAACAGAGAGATTTAACCAATGTTTGGAGACACTCACATTGCCTAGTTTTTTTCTAGAATCACTGTCACCAACATGATCAGCTTGGCTTCAATTCTGATTGTTCATGCCATCTGATTTTCTGATTGGAGAAACCATTGGAGAAACCATTTGATTTTCTGATTAAGCATGCATGTTCATGTAAGAACCCTGATATAAATTTACAGTAAAAAAAGGTTAAGCACACCATCAAGATAACCAAAATCAGGCTGCCTATGGATCTAAACAAGCTCGGTTCTGTTTGTTCCTAATGTATACTTTTTTTTGACATGTTTATATTCCTAATGTATACTACCCGTGGAGCTATTTAACAAACTTGAGTAATGTAAAAGTTACCAGAATAGGCTAAATTGTCTCAAAAAAAAACTTGGAAAAGAAGAAATGTAAGCCACAAAGCTAATAGAACATGAAGATAAAATTGCAGTTTCAAAAGAGAAATAGAAGAATGAAAGTGGAGAAGACAGACACAGGACAGAGCATTAGATGTCTCATATGTAGAGAGTCTAGAAGAATCATAAGATGTGGCCTCCAATAGTATCCTTCATTATTTGTGATGGGCAGGCCTATTGGCCAAGTGGAGCTACTATATGTGTTTTCTTGTTATGGTTATCTTAGTAATAATTAGGTAATTATATTAGCCCACTGGTGTATCAAAAGACACATATAGAAGCTCCTCTCGCCAAGAAAACATCAAACAGAGGAGTTTATATAGGAACATGCATCGCTGTGATCCTCAGAGCAATCTTCATCATTTGTCTCCCTATAACAAACTAGTTATCAACAATACTTTACAAATGAGAGAGATCTACTCTCAGGCCTAGAAGATGTCATAGCAGCAATAGATGTGTAATTTACTATTTTTGACATTCTAAATTTCTTAAGCAAGAATTTTCTTCGGTTGAGAAAAGATAATCAGCATATGTAAATGTTGGAAAACCAGTTAAAGAAAAGAAACTGAAACCTAATCAGTTTTGCTAATAAATAGTGATGACATAAAATGTCTCAATAAATATTAATACCTGATTACTTGAACCTGAGTAATTCTAAGAATGCTATATTATGTGGTATCGATTGATGTGGGTGATAAATTTTTCTAGTTAGCTTCTTTTTTCTTCTATTGCTGCAGGTGGATCTTAAGTGGTTCTTGCTCCATGTGTGGCTTTGTCTCCTCTGTGGTGATGGTTTCCAAATTGGGTTATATTTTAATTCCTTTTCTTTTTCTTTTAATCTTCAGGTTTGAGTCCTATTTATGTCTTTTCATCTCCATAATTTTCTAAGGTCTACAGAGAACACAATCGTTTTGCTTGTTTGTGTTGCTACCAGTATAAAGACGCCTGCAATCGTCGAATTGGAAGAGTATTGTTGGTCATATTTCATAAAGGGCGTCCTCCCCCCACCAATTAAAAAGTTGAAATGACAGAAAAACAAGATAAGGCATGATATTTCCTTTTTCCATTACACGCTTCCTTGATGTTTTTAGGTGGACATCAGTACCAATTTTTTTAACATGTGTTATCTTTCTATTCCAGCTAACTTATTGTCAAATGAAGTGCCAATTCAACACTTGTCAAATGTTGATCTGCATCTTTTGATGTATTGGTGTCAAATGAAGTGCTAGCTAGATCTCTATCCCGAGTTTATTATCAAGGACCACAATACCTTTATATGAAACTTGAATATGAGATTTGGTAATTTGATGTAAATTTCTCAATAAGATGATTAATTATTTCTCAATTTTTTTACTTGTAGTTTACATCAAAACAAGTAAATTGTTGGATATGTATGGAAGTTAAGTGGCCATCGGTATTGTCATGAGCACAAATCCAACGAAAATAGTGATGGGCAGGCCTATTGGCCAAGACTTTTGTGAAGTTGTTGTCTTATTGACGAACAAACCTGACTCTACACTATTTATCAAGGACCATAACAGGAAGACAATGAAGGATGCTATTGGAAGCCACATCCTATGGTTTCTAGAATATGTATGTGTTCCACTTGTTTATACTTTAAATGTTTGTCATGTTGTGATAAAATTTTTCCTAACTTTGCTTTGTCTCTCTTTGTCTTTTTTTTTTGACAATTTCACGTGCAATTGGATTTTAAGAGCCAAGTTTGTGATCATGATTAGCATCTTAGCTATATGTGATGTTCCACTTATTCATGCCTGCACGTCTTATCCATTGGATGAACAATTATGGAAAGTACTTGTCATGTGTATAACTGTAATCTTAGTGATGAAACATTCTTAGATGTATATTTCACCTTTACTTTTGATGTTATTTAAATTGTGAGAAATTGTGGATGTTTGTGAATGGATGTGTTGGATGGATGTGTGAATGGATGTGTACATGAACTATTGGTTATGGATATGAATGGTATGAAATGTTGGTTCTGGATGTGAATGGTATGAAATGTTAGTTTTGGATGTGAACATGTAGGAGTGTTTGTAATAGGTGGCCCTAGAGATCACATTTATGAAATTATGTACAGTTGTAATTTGGTAGGTATATGTTTTCCTACATCTATTATTTGGTAGGTGTATCTATTTGGTGCATCCAGTTAAATTACCTACACAATATATACGTGGTAGGTAAAGGCACAGTCTACACCTACACAATATATACATGGTAGGTAAAGACATAGTCTACACCTATGACTTTCACTTCGTAGGTACACATTTTACCGACGGTGTTTATACCTACAAGCAAGGACGTAGGGAAAGTTGTAGGTAAAGACCATTACCTACTATTTTTCGCCTACACCTACGGTTTAGGGTTGTAGGTATAGCCCGTTTTTCTAGTAGTGTTACCACCTTTTTCTAATGAGAGTTTGCATACTACGTGCCATGCTGCTCCTGATGTCAACATTCAGCCCCATTAATCCTTGTCCTCATGATGCTGCCACCTCCACCCCAAAAAGTCTTCACACATGCCAACAAAATTTGTCTGAGCTAGCTGCCAAAGAACCAGCCAACTCCTCTGGTACACCCACCACCAGTCCATATCACTACATGCCCATACACCACCTACAGACTCACTAGTTTCAACCCAACCTCCTACTGTTACTCCCTCTACCTCAAGAGGAACCATTATTGCTACCAACGTAGATGGTCTCCCTCTTGTTGTCGATCTTGGCATGGACGTAATGCAGTTGCCCTCTCGGCCGCCACCCACTTCTGTTCCACCGACTCTGCAACGTACACATCCTATGCAGCTACTCGACAGGAGCAACAAGCATCAATTGGTATCAGAGCCCGGTAGATTTTTTGATCCGTGTTCTTTGTTGATGTCTACAAAGTTGACATTGGCAATGAAGTTCGACATAAAAGTGTTCGATGGAAAGATGAAAGATTTCAACATCTGGCGATTGTTAGTCCAACAGGGATTGAGCAAAGCAATGAAAGGCATGACGACTCTATCGGTTGAGTGGAAATATGAAGAGAAAGAAGAGTACATAGAGTGTGCTCTTGTGGCAATTCGTCTATGCTTGGCAGATGATGTGTCAAGAGAAGTTGCTGATGAAGACACTCCAACAAAACTGTAGCTCAAGCTCGAGTCAAGGTACATGACGAAGTCTCTCACAATCCATTTGTACCTAAAGCAATGGTTGTTCATTTTTTGCATGAAAGAAGGCATGTCCATTTCCGATCATCTGAATGAGTTTACTAAGATCGTTATAGATCTTAAAAATGTCGGTGTCTAGGTAGATGATGAGGATCAAGCCCTCATACTTCTATACTCATTACCTCCTTGTATGAGAATTTCGTTGATACTTGGCTATATGGGAGAGATGATATCTCTATAGAAGATGTTAAAGCTTCTCTAAACTCTAAGGAGTTGAAATGGCGGATATTAGAAAGTCATGGTGAAGATCGGGCAGATGGCCTAATGTGAGAGAAAGAAGTGAGAAAAAAGAGTCTAGTAAAAGCGCAAGGCTAGATCAAAATTGAGGTCACTTAAAAGGTCAAGTGTTATGAATGAAACCAAAGAGGGCACATTAAGAAAGATTATCCAAAATTAAGGGGAAAGGCAAGGTTTAGGAGGAGTCTTCTTCTGATAAAATAAATGTTGTTCAAGAGGAGATTGTTGAAATGAGACTGTTCTATTAGTCTCTACTAGCTCTTCCGGGGATGATTGGATTCTTGATTCTGGTTGTACCTTCTATATGTGTCCTCACAGAGAATGGTTTTCTACTTACACATCAGTAAGTAGTGGTACCGTAACCTTGGGCGACAATAGAACACTTGCAGTTGCAAGTTGGTACAATTAGAATCAAGATGTTTGACAATGTCATCAGAATTCTAGAAGTGTGACATATTCTAGAAGTGAAGAAGATTCTGATCTCCTTGAGTATTTTAGACGTGCATGGATACTGGTTCTCAGCAGAGAATGAAATCTTGAAAGTTTCTAGAGGTGCATTGGTTGTAATGAAAGGGAAGTTGATTAGTGGCCTGAATCATCTACAAGGCAGCACCGTGATGGCAGTGCCAATCTGGCACGAAGTCTAGATGATCCTACCCAATTGTGGCACATGCGATTGGGCCACATGAGTGAGGCATGATGGAGTTGAGCAAGTGAGGTCTGCTTGCTGATCAGAAGACTAGGAAACTAGATTTCTATGAGCATTGTGTGTTCCGCAGACAGTGTAGGGTGAAATTTAGCACAACAGTCCATAAGACTAAAGGCACTATGGATTACTTCCACTCTGACCTTTAGGGTCTTGCTCTAGTTATTTCAAAGGGTGGTGCTCGTTATTTGCTGACCTTTATTGATGATTTCTCAAGAAAGGTCTGGCTATATTTTATGAAGAAAAGTGTGAGGTATTTGTCACTTTCAAGAAGTGGAAGGCGTTGATTGAGAGGCAGATCGGTAAGAAAATCAAGTGCGTCCGTACTGATAATGGTATGGAATTTTGCTCGAAAGAATTTGATGAGTTCTGCAAGAATGAGGGCGTCGTTCGACATCACACTGTAGCAGGAACACCACAAAAAATGGTATTGCAGAACAAACGAACAAGACACTCTTAGAAAGAGAGAGAAGTATGTTATCTCAGGCAGGTTTATCCAAGGCATTTTGGGCAGAAGCTATCAACACGGTTGCGACTTGGTGAATAGATCTCCATCCAGAGGCCATAGAGTTGAAAACTCCCAAGGAGGTATGGTATGGTTCTCCTTCCAATTATTCTCAGCCCAGAATTTTTGGTTGTCTTGCATATGCTCATGTCACAGGTGACAAGTTGGATCCAAGGGAAAAGAAGTGCATTTTTGTAGGATATGCACAAACACAGGGTGTGAAGGCATATCAGATGTGGTGTACCAATCCTCAGTCACCCAAGTTCATGATTAAGAGAGATGTGACCTTCGATGAGTCTGCAATGCTAATGGCGGGGAAGAAGGGCGATCAGGTTAGTGACAAGCAGGTAGAGCTAGAGGTGAAGCTCTTCACAGAAAGTGTAGTGCAAGAGGAGACATTGCGAGTCCCAGATGTGACAGTTGATGTGCCAGAGAGTAGTACAACACAACAACAAGCCCTACAAAGACAGCACAACATCACAACAGATAGAGAGCGAAGGGTGATCAGACCACCCAGCAGGTATGGTCATGTTGTAGCCTTTGATTTATCTATTATAGATGCTTTTGAAGGGGAAGAATCGAGTTCTTATAAAGAGGCAGTCACATCAGACGAGTCCTCTAAATGGAAGTTGGCCATGCAAGAGGAGATTGAGTCTCTATAGAAAAACAAGACATGAAAGTTGGTGAAAGTACCACATAGTCAGAAGATTGTGGGGGTGCAAGTGGGTCTCAAGAGGAAGGAAGGAATCCCTGGTGTGGAAGATGCTAGATTCAAAGCATGACTAGTGATGAAGGGTTTCACACAATGAGAGGGCATTGACTTCAATAAGGTATTCTCTCCTGTCGTGAAACATACCTCTATTCGTGTGTTGCTTGCTATAGTTGTTTTGCTTGACTTGGAGTTAGAGCAACTGGATGTTAAGACAACATTCTTACATGGTGAGTTGGAGGAGGAAATCTACATGCACCAGCCAGATGGGTTTGTGGTTTCTGGTAAGGAAGATCAAGTGTGCCTGTTAAAGAAGTCTTTGTTTGGCTTAAAGTAATCACGGAGATAGTGATATAAGAGGTTTGATACTTTTATACTGAGTCATAGTTACTCTAGAAGTGATTATGATAGCTATATGTATCATAAAAGGCTTTCCGATGGTTCTTTTATTTACTTGATGTTGTATGTAGATGACATGTTAATAGCTGCCAAAAACATATCAGAAATTAACCATTTAAAATCTCAGTGGAGAGATGAATTTGAGATGAAAGATATTGGAGCAGTAAAGAAGATTTTGGAAATGGAGATTCATAGATACTGCAACACTAGAAGGTTGTACTTGTTATAGAAAAAGTACGTGGAGAAGGTGTTAGAGCGATTTGACATTAAGATTGCAAGGCTGTGAGCACTCCATTGGCATCCCATTTCAGGTTATCTACTGATGATTCACCGAAAATAGAGAAGGAGATGGAACTGATGGCTAAAATTCCATATGCGAGTGCAGTTGGTAGCATTATGTATGCTATGGTATGTACTCGACCTAATATTTCTCATGATGCTAGTGTGGTTAGTAGGTACATGGGAAATCGTGGAAAGGTCCACTGGGAGGCTGTGAAGTGGATTCTTCATTATCTCATAGGTGTTTTAGATGTGAGCCTAGTAATTCAAAAGGAAACAATGATGGTGGTCAATTGACTGGCTACGTCGATTCAGATTATGCTAGCGATTTAGATAAGAGAAAATCCATGAAAGGTTATGTCTTTACTTTCTCAGGATGTGCTATTAGTTGGAAGGCTTTTTAC
This sequence comes from Colocasia esculenta, assembly GCA_014218235.1. Classification (NCBI taxonomy): domain Eukaryota; kingdom Viridiplantae; phylum Streptophyta; class Magnoliopsida; order Alismatales; family Araceae; genus Colocasia; species Colocasia esculenta. The sequence continues at coordinate 165,722,643 of CM024760.1, read as the reverse complement.
AGTCTACTGTGGCTTTGTCTACGACATAGGCAGAGTATATGGCAGTGGCAGAGGGAGTGAAAGAAGCCTTGTGGTTGAGAGGTTTGGTTGGTGATCTAGGTCATGTACAGAAGTCGACTCTGGTGTACTGTGATAGTCAGAGTGTCATATATCTGACCAAAAATCAGATGTATAACTAGAGGACCAAACACATCGATGTCAGGTATCACTTTGTTCGTGATGTTGTGTTGTTGGGTACCATGGCTGTTCAAAAGATGTCATAGCGGAGAACCCAACAAACATGTTGATGAAGTCTATTCCTTTGGAGAAGTTCAGGCATTGTCTGAACTTGGTTGGCTTGCAGAGAACGTGAGGTGGCCCCGGTGGGGGCATAGGCGAGAAATGACGGTCGTGGCAGAGCTTGGCACTAGATGTGGCTTGTGAAGACGAGCCAAGATGAGAACTGTTACGTGGTGGTTCACCTTCAAAACACCTAGTAGAAATACCACATGCAACTCCCATGGGTGGTTTTCCAATGGAGCGAAACTCCCATGCATGAAACATGGGAGTTCCATGTGCAATGGGGAACCCGTCCAAGCTCCAAACGCCAGCATTTTTGGCTTGGAATTTTTCAAGGCTAAGGTCTGTTTCACATAGGCTAATGCATGCAAATAACATATGTGTTCTCCTCCTCACTGCAATAACCTAAAGGGGGATCTGACCACTACAAAAGGAGAGCCTCTCCCGGTTGATGAAGATCCCACAATGAGAGCCAATAGAGCTACTTAGAGAGAGATCTAAGAGAGTCTTGGGGGTGAGAGCTTGTGAGAGTTTTGTGAGAGGATTTGTTACTCCGAGTTGGGGGTGTGAGTTCCTTGTAAATTTCTCCACATCTAGTAAAGTTCCACTATCATCGTCGCTCGTGGATGTAGGAAGGCACACTGTCTCTCCAAACCACATAAATCCTTGTGTACCTATCTTGTGTGATTGTTCCTTCTTCTCTCTCCTTTCTTCTTGTCGTATGGATCATGATCTTTGGGCATCACTCTGTTTTTCAAAGCGGTTATTGTCATAACACACCGCCTATGGCACTCCTCACTATGGCAGCCTCGACAGTGGAACCCACCTGTTTTACTAGCACCTCCAAGTACCCGAAGTGGCGTTCTGCCAAGGTTGATGAGGTCTTTGCACTATTGAAAAATGGGACATGGGAGCTTGTCCCACCTCCACCGCATGCCAATATTATTGGAAATAAATGGGTCTTTCGAATCAAGTGACGGCCAAATGGAACCATTGATCGCTTCGAAGCCTGACTCGTGGCTAAATGATTTGCTCAGCAAGTTAGCGTTGATTACATGGAGACATTTAGTCCAATGGTCAAGTCTACCACCATTCGAACTATACTTTATATTGTCATCTCTCATCAATGACCCATTCGACAGTTGGACATCTCTGATGCCTTTCTCCATGATCACTTGCGAGTAAGGGTGTCCATGAGTGAATTTAGACTGGTTCAATTTAATCCCAATCCAACCCAAGGACAACATGGCTCAACCCAACTCCAACCCAAATCCAATGGATCAAAATGAATAAAACTCATATTGGCCTATTGGCGCCCATTTCAGCCCAAGAAGACAAAAACCCAACATCATTCGTTGGTGTGTGTGCGTGTATGTAATAAGTGATGAAGTAGCAAATACACTCTTATATAATTGATGTGCATCACAGCTAGACAATGGTGGTGCTACTTTCAAGGTGTTAGTTACATTTTTCTTTGACGAGCTTTCAGTTAGCCTTTCCATATTGATTTCATGGGCCATCAAAGATCCTATTAGTTTTTCCATTGACATTGTTGTTAAATCATTAGTCTCTTCAATAACAGTTACTTTAGGTGTCCATTAGATAGTAAGTGATCTTAATATTTTTCTGACTATTTCACTTTGACTAAGGTTTTTACCTAACACATTCAATCCATTTGTTATATTAGTGAATCTGGTATACATTTTTGTTATGGTTTCATTATCTTCCATTTAAATTGTTCATATTTTGTTACAAATATATCAATTCTTGTTCCTTAACTTTGTCGGTTTCTTCATAAAATACATTTAATGTGTCCCACATTTCTTTGGTGATTTTATGTGCATAGATGCGATTAAATTCTTTTTAGATTAAGCACAACATAGAATACTTTTGGCACGGTAATTTAAGAATATTAACCTTTTATCATCAATAGTCCATTTTGCTTTATCTTCAGTGCTGGGTTTATCATCGTTTTCCATATTAACCAAGGTCAAGATTTATACCTTGAATGAAGAATTCCATGTAGGTCTTCCAGTAGTTGAAGTCCTGGCCATGAAAGAAGCAAGGATGATTGATAGATTGACCTTCTTGTTCGAACTCTATTGCCATCTTCTCAAAATCATTGGATTTCTTGTGGGAGAGAACAAGGCTTTGATACCATTTGTTGGATCGATGGTGGTAGCACTTTTCACCTAAAGGGGGGTGAATATGTGTTTTTCTTTACGAAAGCTAAACTTTTAAAATAAGAAGCACTATAAGAGGTTAAATATGTTAGTTTAAGCAAACAACAAAATAGATAAGAGAATTTTATCTTGATTCGGATCTTCCTTCCAATAGAAGTCCTACATCCACTCTCCAAGTCAATCGCTTAGGATTTCACTATCTTGTCAAAGATACAATACCCGTCTTCAGCTGGTCTTCCCTTCTACACAAGGGGAATTATACCGTTAGTCTCAGCTAGCCTTCCGTTATACAAAGGGGAAACAACCTGTCAGTGACAATTGGCTTTCCCTTCTACAAGGGGGAACGAAACGCCAAAACACTTTGACCTTCCCTTCAATAAGGGGATATACACTCTGCTCAGTAGGTCTTCCCTTCTACAATGGGTATACTTACTTGTAGGAAAATATTGCAGTGAGTACAAGGCACATGAAGACTTCAGACTTAAGAGATGTACAATAAGCTTGCAATCTGAAGTAAGAACCCTAAATCTGAGGAAGAACTTTTAGGAATGCACTCCTCAGACAGATGCACCCGAGTGGTTGATAGACGAGACTTCAACACAGTAGGTTCACAAGGATGCTTGAGAGAAGAAGCTTTGCATTGCACTCTTGTAAATCTTGTAGATCTCTCTTCGATTTTCCTCTTTTTATAGGCTTCAATTTTTGTCTATTGCTTCAGACATATTTGAATATAGTGGTTGGAGAAGTGAATGTTGCATGATTCCTTTCGAGGAGGACATGCATGTTTGGGTGTTCACATGTTCAGAAAATCTTGAAATTAATTATTCTTGTCTTTATCTAAAATATGACAAGTTCTAAGAGATATACTAGACTGGGTCTAGTGCATTAGCATTGGGATGATCATAGGTACTTGTGAGGTATTTCAAATATTGAGGTCTACTTACTTTACGTGATATCAACAAGAGTTCTACAGAAAAGTCTACAAGTGTTCATATGTATAAGATAGAATAAGTAGTTGATAGAGAAAGTGAATATTGGTTCTGCCAGGAGACAAAAGGCTGTATTCGACACATGTCAGAAGACTTTTCTACGGTGCTTGATCCAAAAGGATCAAGTTTCAGACACGACTTAGATTTCTGAAATAATGAAACATTGTAATATGTGTTTACAAGAGGCACAAGTGAGTGCAAGATATTTCAGAATATTTTGAGATTTAAAGAGATATAGATTGCACAGATTTTATATAGAAAATTATTAAAAATATCTTCTGAATAGAAGTCACATCAAAAGTTACAAAATAATATCATCAAGAAATATTTTGATTTGAATTATGGAGATTAAAATATAGGTCATTTTACAAGATATTATTTTTAATCATGATAGTGACATGATGTGATAACAAATGTTAATGACTTGGTTTGTGTGAAATTTTAATGAAATATGAAGTGCTACTTCAGATAAAGTCGATGATGAATCACATATGTTGATCTCAAGTCAATTGATACCCAATTATTCATCAATCGATATGTTGTTCATCAATAGGAATATTTGAACACCAATCGATATTGACTAGTTCAAAGTATAAAGCAATCAGTCGAAGTGGGACTTCGACTGGTCCAAAATACAACACAGTTAGTCGAAGTGGGACTTCGTATATGATGAAGTGAAATTTTGGATATGACGAAGTGGAACTTCAGATATGACGAAGTGAAACTTTGACTGGTTCAGAGTATAAGGCAATCAGTCGAAGTAGGACTTCAGTTGGTCCAAAATATAATGTAGTCAGTCAAAGTGGAACTTTGTATATGATTTTGTATATGATGAAGTAAGCTTCACATATGATGAAGTTAGCTTCATATATCTCACATATAAAAAAGTTAGCTTTGTATATCGACGAAGTAAGCTTCACATATGAAGAAGTTAGCTTCGCATGTGATAGTTCAGTGTTTGTCTTTATTTTTGAAAAAATAGGCAAAGATAGAGTCTACAAAAATTAATATTTTTTAAAACAATATTTTCATTTTGTCATCATAAAAACTAATTAAATTACATGGTTTGATTTGTGAAGATTTCAATATGTTTGAATAGTGGTTCAACACCAACATCCCCGCTGATCGGGACCGGCTTCTGAACATGACACTACTCCCTCAGGCTATCTAGTGGCTGCTCAAATCCTTACTGGACATGGTCAATGCCCAGCGCAGTATGAAAGATCTAGAGGTGCGAGCAGATAGGAGCAGCATAGAATGGGCCTCTTGAGAGAGGAACCACTTGGCAGTGTGCCAGGAGGTAACCTCCCTCCAGCAGAGGGTCTGGACCCTCTAGGACAAGGCGGCAGCCGATCAGTAGAAGGTGACCAAGCTCGAGGAGGAACCTATTAAATTTGTAGATGTATGTGTATTAATTATTTATATTACTTCTGCATCTCAAATTTGTGTACATGCCCGAGTGTTTTTGCACCTCTAGTTCTGGTGGCAGGTGTCTCTACAGTGCCACAGGTGGATGATGCTATAAGTCAATAGGGGGGAGGACAATTATGTTGATGAGATCCTAGGGGAGGTGTGGGTAAATGGGTTTGTAATAAATTATAAGTACTCTATGATGATGGCAGCTATTTAATTGATCAACCCATTTTAACATTTATAATTGCAGGGATAAATTAGAGCCCGCACATGTGTCTCAATTTATTACAAGAACAATTCAATTACATTTTCCTCGGTCTGTACATAGATTCAATAATTTCCCAATGGATGTCCAAAAATTATTGTATCAGATGTTCATGGTATGCAATTCATTATTTTAAATTATTTCTTTCATACTCCTACATTCAGTAAAATAACTTATACAACTAACTCTTTTTTGTACAGAGCAATCATCGATTCACGCGACCCTCGGACGAGATGTGGTCTCGATTAGTCTGGACGGCCACTACATGACAAGAAATTAAACATATATTAATGTGAGGAAAAATGTGCAGAATATTTGTTAGAGCATAGACACAACCCTTTGGAAGGAGCACAAACCTACTTGGATGAGGAGGGAGTATTGGCGAGATCTGTGCGACAGATGGGCCCAGGAGAGGTGCCAAGGAACTTCCACAATAATGAAAGTCAATCGTTCCGCAAATCTAGTGGCGAACAAACATAAGAGGGGGTCCGTCTCTTTTGCAACCCATCAAGCAATATTGGTAAGTCATATGTCTAATTGTGATATATTTTATTTATATAAGTACTCATTTATGAAATGTCATTTGTAAAACAGGAAAATCTGCTAAAACGTTCACCGACATTCCAGGAGGTCTTTGATGAGACCCATAAAAAGAAGGGGACAGACCAGTATATTAGTGATAGAGCTCGGGAGGTTGCAGTAAGGTTTTATAGGTATACAAATTTTTATTTTTTCTCATTAATGATTAATATAACATTTACAATTTTCTGTATGCAATTTGTAGGAGTCATATAGCAGGCCGATGACTGACAGGTATGCAAGAGGACCACCAGCCGTAGTTACATCCTAAGGAATGGGTTACGACATCTGGCGCACCAAAGAAAGGTCATGTATATGGTTTTGGGCACAGTCTGGAGATGAGCAACATGCTATCTGGCTTGGCTAGTTCAAGATCACAGGCGACCAGTCCCTTCACCACGCCCACACCCCCTTGAAACTACTCCTAATGACATCATGGGCTTCATTCGAGATGAAATTTCTGGTTTGGAGACACGACTTTTCTAGACCTTACACATCGAGGTCTTTGACACCATCTAGGCCTAGCTCTCCCAAGCCCTCTCCCATGCCTTCTTCCAGACAAGGATTCCTCCTCACGGAGCACCCTCGACAACAGCATGGGCCCCTCATGTGAGTTATTTTATTTTATTTTAATTTCTCGTCTCTAGCTATGAATTTCTTAAAAACTAAGTTTACAAATGAAGAACTCAAGTTTGGGAAGTCCAAAATTAGAAATACTAATTTTATCGGCCTCCAATTTGTTCTATATAACACGACCGAGGCAATGAGAGTGACTTGTGAAAACTGACGGAGTTCAAATCGAAGTTTCGGTTTGAACTTGGCGCTTAAATTCTCATTCACCAAATTAGTTTAGTTTAAAAACAAAGAACTTGGATTTGGGCGTTCAAAATTAGAAATATTAATCCGACCGGCCTCTGGTTTGTTCCAGCACAGCCCGAGCGATAAGAACAACTCATGGAAATAGACGAAGTTCAAATCAGACGTCCAATTTGAGCTCGGCACTCAAATACACATTCACTAAATGAGTTTAGTTTAAAAATAAAGAATTCAGATTTGAGGGTCCAAAATTAGACATACTAATCCGATCAACCTTCGGTTTATTCCAACACGGTCGGGGCGATGAGAGTGACTTGTGGAAACTGATGAAGTTCAAATTACTGATGAAGTTCAAATTGAACTTTCGGTTTGAACTCGACACTCAAATTCTCATTCACCAAATTAGTTTAGTTTAAAAATAAAGAACACGAGTTTGTGGGTCCAAAATTAGAAATACTAATCTGATTGGCCTCTAGTTTGTTTCAGTACGACTGGGATGATAAGAGCGACTCGTGGAAATAGATGGAGTTCAAATCGAACTTCCAGTTTGAGCTTGGCACTCAAATACACATTGATCAATTTGTTTAGTTAAAAAAAAAAAAGAACTCTGGTTTGGTGGTCCAAAATTAGAAATACTAATCCGATCGGCCTCCGATTTATTCTAGTACAACCAGGGCAATGAGAGTGACTTGTGGAAACTGATGGAGTTCAAATCAGACTCCTAGTTTGATCTCAACGCTCAATTCACATTCACCAAATTAGTTTTGTATAAAAGTGAGTGAATTTATGAAAATATATTTTTAAAAAATTAAATAATTTATTTCTTTTAGTATTTAATTTTAATTTATTATTCTTATATGTCTATTGTAGTTCCTTCATCGAGAAGCGTCGGAGGAGACAAGGAGGACGAGGTGTACGTAGACACTGAGGCTCCATGATATATATATATATATTTTTTACTTATTGTGGACATTTATGTATTGTTTTACTTTAGTGATTGTATGGTTTTTATTTTTATTATATTTGTAAAATAGGTTATGTTTATTTTTTATATATAATTTTTCAAAAATAAATAAATAAGCAGAGACCAATTGGTGACTTAATATATCAGTCACGTATTCGATCACAAAATAGTGACTGAACTGTGGCCGACATATTCAGTCGCTAAATTAGCTATCTATGACTTAATATTTTCGGTCACCTATCTTGTGACCGAATCGGTGACCAAAATGTTCGGTCACTAAGGTAGACATCTGAGACCGAAAATATCTGGTGAGAATTTCGGTCACTATTTTGTGATCGAATATATTCGGTCGTTGTTCTATTTGATTGTCAGTTTTGAGATCGAATGGAGACCAAAGCTATTCGGTCTCAAAATAGAGACCGAATAGCGACCGAAAAAATCTTGTCACAATATTGTGACCAATTTATCTTCACTGAAAATTTCGGTCGTAATTCGGTCACTGTTTTCTTCTGTGACTGACTAGAGACCGAATAGCTACAGAAATTGTCGGTCTCTATTAGTGCCTTTTCTTGTGGTGATTCATGTGTGATGGTATTTTCAAATTGAATGATTGTCCACCATCTTTTAAACAATCAATTGTCTTAAATGTTGAATCTTCGTATACATGACATTCAAAATTGGGGCTTGTTAATTATAATTCAATTAAAAGGATAATGAGATTAAATTTGATCCTTAAGATAGACATCCAACACTATGAAAGATTTGAGATGTGTGTTGAAGCCATTGAAGCCAAACTACTTAACAACCATTCAAATTAGTCGATAAAGATTGTGATGTCTTAAAACTTAATTACACACAACAATGTGTGTGATTTTAGACATATCTCTAGAGGTGGCAACAAATACTTTGTGACCTTTGTTGATGATCTATCTAAATACTACTATCTCTATCCAATCAAAACTAAAGATGAAGTGCTAAATAATTAGATTTACAAGGTTGAAGCTGAAAATCAACAAAAAATTAAAATACTTAGGTTTGATAGAGGAGGAGAGTACGTCTCTCTTGCACTCACCCAATTCTGTCAAGAACATGGAATAATACATGAGGTAATTGCCCCTTACTCTTCCCAATCTAATGGTGTAGCTAAAAGGAGAAACACAATGCAAATAGGTATGCTTAATTTGATGTTGATTAGTTCAAGTGCACACAAGAACTTGTGGGGGGAAGTCCTCTTAACAACTTGCTATATTTTAAACAACATTCCTTTAAATAAAAATGACTCTACACCTTATGATATTTGGAAACGTAGAAGATCTAATTTGAATTTTTTTAAAAGTGGGTGCTTTGCAAAAGTAAAAATACTTAAAACCAAAAGAAACGAATGATTTGCTTTGTGCAGTGCCCAAAGATGAGGAAATTAAATTAGCGGTTTTCTCCTTGGGGGGTTCCTGATGGATTCACTGGAGTTTTCTTCACTCACCGCTGGTACATCGTCGGATAGGATGTGGTGGCAGCGGTTCAGAGTTTTTTGCAGGGTACTCGCTCCCTGGAGATGTCTCTTCGTCCCTCGTACTCTAGGCAGTGTTTGGGAGTCTTTATTGCAGCGCTTTTGAGGAAAAAGTTACTGACACAATCCAAATGGTTACCAAATGTGAGTGGCTTGTACGGGAGTTTGCGCAAAGCGCTTCTTCGACTGGAGAGAGAGATTGACCCAACTTCGGTTCTCTCTTGCTTCCATCAAAAGCGGGCACCGAGCCGCTTTCCAAAATTGATGGGTCGATTTCAACAGTTTTATGACAAATATACCCACGTCGGCTAGGAGCATAAAAGTCTGTGGTTGCAATGAAAAAAATGAGGATTGGATGGTAAAATAACCTTTTGTACCGTCCATTTCAAAGCCTTTACTCCCAAATAAGTTTGCCGCTTCTGACCCATTTAATGAGAAGCGCGGGTGTGTCAGAAACCATGTTAGAATCTGCTTTCGCCAAAATTCATTTTAACAACCTAAAGTATCAAACGGTGCCTTAGTGACTTACGACCCATTAACCTATGTAACTTTATCTATAAAATGTATTTCCCGTGTTATCCGTGGCCAGCTAACTCCTATCCTGCCCAATATAATATCCGAGGAGAGCAAAGTGCCTTTGTGAAGGGGTGGTTCATTCTGGACAATGTGTCCCTATCCCGCCAACTCATCTGGGACTTAGACCGGAAAGTGAGGGCCACAATGTGAGGTTTAAGTTTGAAGTGGGCTAAAGCTTATGACCGTATGGAATGGGATGTTATCATGGCTGTTATGGAAAGGTTTGGGTTTTGCAGGAAGTTTGTCTCTTACATTGGTATGATGCTGACTAACTATGTTGGGTAAAAAGAGGGCAATATTAAGAAATGGGGAAAAGAAACACAATGTTTGATAAAGCAAAAATGTGCATAAAAAGGTGTGCAAGTTTTGTCCCTTATGTGAGGTCTTTAGTCCCACATGAGAAATCTCTAAGGAGATATAGGGCTTTATAACCCCAAATGTTTATGAGACTATGTCTTATAGACAATGGAGAGGTTATGCTAGACCATATCACACAAATGTGCCGCCGGACCGGGTTGGGCAGGCGCGCGCGTGTGACGACGTGGTCCTACTGGCTTGCCTTGGTCAGATTGCTCACAGACGAGGCCGTCTTCGACTGCTCTTCTGTTCGGGTGCACGACCGCTCGTCGATATTTGGATAGCCGAGGTCGCCGTTGAACGCTCTCTTCAGTGTTCGGTACATGCTTTCTATCCATACTTTTGGTTTAAGAGGATTAGGTTTTCATATAGCTTTCATTTTAAAAAATTCATCTTGCGCAAGACCGATTTTGTGGTTGTACCTTGGGAGAAGGTCGCCGAACCCCAATCGCACCGTACAGTGGGGGCAATACTTTCTCTAAGGCGAGTTCCATTATGGAACGCCTCCACTGTTTTCTTTCGCATGTTAACTATCTTGTAATCATCATGGTTATCTTCAATAAACTCATGCTATATTTTTTCTGTTCGGGTGTGCTTGTTATCATGTTGTTTCTTATTATGGTTGCTATATGGTTTGCACTATATCCCCTGTGGGTGAATTATCATGGTTCATGCCCATATCCCACTATTTTCACAATTGACTATTGATTTTCTATCAACTTTAATGGCAGTGTCACTAGTTTTTTTAAATAGTCAAGGGGTATTCGACAAGGAGACCCATTGGCGCCTCTCCTCTTGATCATTACTTTGGAGGCTCTTAGTGGAGGACTGTATAATCTTTTTTTGAGTGGGAATATTAGGGTAGATTTGATAATTAAATAAATCTCGAAAATGAATTTATCAGTCAATCATGATAATTGTTCTGCCATTTTGATTGTAACGACCCTGAATATTTACGCCCAATAAGGCTCCATATCCAGGCTCGTCTTCGGCGAACGGACCGAAGTCTCGCAAGGGATAGCTCGTACACGTGTCCAGTAAGAATATAAAAGACAACCACAGCAGTATAAAACACAAGAAAGTACATTTGTTCATATCTGCATATAACAATTTACAACTGTCCCAATACATTATTACATGTCCAATTAAAAAGTACAACTACCTGGGGCATACCCCGAGGGAGTACAAGCTCACACAACACGACTAACACTACTGCTGGTGGTACAAGTCTGCCATAACACCTTCGCATGTCATACCAACGGTAAGCCCTGAAAAGAACTGTAGGGGAGTGAGCCTCAACAAGTCATAGGCTCTGTAGGGACCACCCAAAAACAACACACAACACTGAAGAAACCTCAACCCCATAGGGTCTCACTGGCAACACCGATAGCCAAACCATAACATGCTCACAAACATTATAATAACCGACATCTAAACATAAACATAATAATAAACATAAAGTCCTCGTAAAGAAAGAGGAACCATAGGACTAGCTCAACATCACTAGCCCGCCCAACAATAACAATGCCTAGGCCACAAGCCACACATGCACCTTATTACAACAGCTGGTGGCCTAAGCTACAAGCTACACATGCAAACTGCTGCCTAGGCTACAAGCTTCACAGGCGAATCCCAAACACATGGGTAACAGGACTGCTGACCAAGAGCTGGTCTAATATTTCCCAAACCACGATATGTCAAAAGCCACATCCATAGTAGCGGGACTGGCTACAACGAGCCAATCCATTATACACTAAAATTACAATCGAAAGCTTACCTGAGGAAGGGTAAAACACAACGAGTGGAAGGTCTCACCACACAACCTCCACAGAACACAAGTCCAACTCAACACCTGAAGGGACTGGTACACAATGTACCATAACACAAAGTTACCCATGAAGGGTACAAGTACCTACCTCCAAGAGGTACCACCACAAAACCACAACTAGTACTGTGCCACCACCAGGGCACACCACAACGGGTAACACCTCAACCAACGAGTCACACACACAAGCCACCACCTGTGGCAAAGCACGAGTCGGGAAGGAACGACGCCACCACACGGGAACAGACTACTGGTTTATGACGCCAGTATTCACCCGGACAACACAACACAAGAACTACCTCTCAGTCTCGCAGTCACGGATGAAAGGTCCAACTGCCGCTCCACTAGCACAAGCCAAAGAACAGTGGAGACCAACCAACACCACACCTGCAGGTCACACACCCCGTAGGCCCATGCCTGGCACCTTTAGGGACTCTAGCCCGAGCTCCCTAAAGTGAGGCACTGGAAACATATATAGGACTAGCTAGGGACCAGTACGTCTACTGGTGTCCGTACCCCCAACCACGAGCGCACTACAAGCAACTGCACACCCACAAACACAAGTCGCTGCCCCCCAGTCGTCTTTCCCTCAGCCGGAGTACTACTCAAACACAGGTGTTTAGGATAGACGACACAGACCTCGACGGTACCCAGTACCGGGACAAGCCCCAAGCACTAACGTGCTTGGCTCACATAAAACTTGGGGCACCCAACTGAAGAGGCATTCTGGAATAGGCGCCGGACCACCAAACTCGGCAACACACAAACCACGATGTATACATACATACATATCCCTTATTACAAACCACTGTACAAGTGTGAGGAATAGCTTGTCTTGGTCACTCTGTTACCCACAAGCTAACCTACATATACACACATATAAACCACAGTAACCAACATACTTGGCCTGTCATTGGTCACCTCGTGGCCTCCATTGCCACATTAAACTCAACATACGATAACCACTTAATAACTATACTTATGCCTTACTAATCAACCATCTTAAACAATCTATAACAGACATTAAAGGACCAAGGCTAGGTTCACACTGGAACCTCACTACCTGAAACACCACAACAACCATAAAAGTTACACCACGATAGAGTATGTGTCATGCACACACTCAAATGGCGTAATACTACAACAACTTCGTAAACAACACGCTAACCCCTCAAACACCACGCTCGAAGGGCGCTGCAAGTGCCAATGCACTGCCTACCAAAACCATGCACGACGCACCACGATAATCAGATAATCACGTCAACATGCATTGCATAAAGCCCCTCGGATCTGCTAACGCGACAGGGTCCTTGGCCGCCATCAGAACGTGACCCTTCGATATGTCGCATTCAAGATCAAAACGCGACAGATCGGACTGTCACGTTCAGAACGTGACACCCTGGGCTGTCGCCTTCATAGGCGAAACCCTAATCCGGAAACCCCTCCCCAGATTATCCATACAAACCACCCTAAACGATGTTTCAACCCAGTTTTCATGCTCATTTCATTACCCTAACATGGTATCTACTGTTCTTAAAGCATTAAACAATTCAAACATGCTCCACAGGCAATCCACACAACTAAGTAAGGTGGAAACTCCCTACCTTCATAAAGAACGCGCAAACCACGCATGATACGGTGTCTCCTCCGCTCCACACGACGTCATCGTGGTGAGAGCGCGTCAAAAACTCCTCCAAAAACTCGAATCGCCCGAAAAATCGCCACAGCGACCTCCCCTGGCCGAGCAGAGCTTGCCACAGCTCTGTCCGGCCGAAACCAACTTAAAAACACCCAGCGGTTGGAAACGCGATGTAGCCCTACGTCGCGACCTGAACGCGACATAGGAGGTCGTCGCCTTCCCACTGCCGATGTCCACATGGCCGCCCAGCGTGCGACACGCGGCGCGCATGCAGACGACAACCCAAAACAGTGGCAATGTGAACGTGACCACCAGGGCCGTCGGGTTTAGAACGCGACGCACACCTCTGTCGCGTTCACAGGCAAAAAACCTGTGAGTGCTTTGGGCTCAATTTGCTGGCCCACAAAGCCTCACAACACATGAAAGCACCTGTAACACACACAGGCTAATGGGCCACACACTGGCCACAAAATCCGCTAAACTAGGATCCACGAAGATTCAAAAAAAGAGGGACGTTACATTGATAAACTGGATAGTTTATCAGACACTTATCAACATTTATTGGTGATAAATCCTGATAAGTCTAACTCTCATTTTTGAGCTGATAAAGCTATCTTGGTTTATAAGGGGCTCAAAACATCTCAAAGTGGAGATAAACTTCATTAATGACACTAATGTGACATAAAATTATCTCATTGATGACCTTGATATGACATAAAAGGATCGATGTTACATAAAATTATTATACTTTCAAATATTGCACCAAAACAAGGGGCCGTTATCAGAGATTATCTTATTAGCAGATATCCTCCTTGCAGATAACTTATTTGGTTATCAAACCTGCCTATGTACAATAGCCCGAGAGAGGGTGTATGCAAATCTCACATCTGATATATGTTGATGATACTCTTTGTGTTCATGAATCCTGGCATTAGAAATATCAAGAACTTCCTACTGTTTCTGCAGCAATATGAACAGAGATCTTGTCAGAAAATAAATGCAGGGAAGAGTTGGTTCATGTTACTCTTTCTGATATTAATGATTCTTGTGTTTGGACTGGGAGTCCAGCAGGTGATTTTTCTGTAAAAACGGCATATTAAATTGTCTCCCCCATGGTGTCGGTAGAGGTGCCTGGAAGAAGATCTGGTACCATGCTTTACCGCCCAGGGCTGCTATGTTCATATGGAATTATTTCACAGAGAAGTGCAGGTGGATTCCCGGTAGCAGTGTGTGGAATCCCTATCGTATCTTAAATGTGTATGTTGTCATACGCCGGATCAAGAGGACCTGAATCATTTATTCATCACTGGTGACCTTGCCAAGGATCTTTGGAGATGGGCGACCCCTTTTAGCAACAAGGTGAATCTTAGCAATCAATAATTAGTTACTATCAGATGTTGGAGTATTATTACCCATGCTAATCTTAACTCTGCGTTTGACTTTGTTGGTCTGTATATTATCATTTCTATGATGTGGGAAATCTGGAAACATAGGTGTGCTGTCAGAATGGAGGGAGCGGAAGTTAGCTTTGAAAGGATTAAGAGCAATATTATTCTGATCAGCATTAGCAGGGTCCTGGAGAGGGTTACCATCAGGAAGCCACTGTCCAGGGAGTATGCCGATAGACTCAATTATTTTAACATCAAACAATTATTTTAACATCAAACCCATTAATGTGCAGGTTAATATGCCTATCACTGTCAGTGGTCGCCTCCTTCAGTAAATTTCAGTCTTAACGTTGATGGTGCTTCAAAAGGTTATCCAGGGAACTGTGGGGGGCGGTGGGTGCATCAGGGACACTGGTGGGATGTTTCAGAACTGGGTTTGCATTCTTCTACGGTGTGGGGAACAGTTTGATTGCAGAAACAAGAGCTTTATATCACTACAAAAAGAAGAACATTTGTCAGCGGTTTGTAAAGAATACGCTGACATATAGTTATGTCCGCGCCTACTCAGCCACTGCCAAAGCCGCTGCCAAAAAGTCCATGGACATAACTTATGTCAGCGGTTTATAGTAGCCGCTGACATATAAACTATTTATCCGTGCATAATGAAGCCGCGGCCATAAACTATTATTGGCAGCGGTTGGAGCCACCGCCGCGATAGACTGTACAGCAACGGCTGTTAGCCGTGGCCAATAAGTATTATGGCCGCGGCTTACAGCCACAGATATATACTGCATTATTATCAGCAGTTGCAGGCGCCGCGGCCATATGTCTCTTTTTGTCAGCATGTACTAGCCGCGGACATATGTCCTGTTGGCAGTGGCTATCCAACCGTTGACATATTGTCATAAAGAAAAAATATTATTTAAATACATACAACACTCTATATACATGTGAATCACCTGGATCATTCAATCACATATATTATCATTGAGCCACCACCCAGGCTCGCTGGATCATTCAATCACACACATACAATATAATGCATAAATATTGTTATACAAATATCCAGAACAATAGAAAATATGAAAGTGTAATAAAATAAGAGGGAAATCAAGAGATAGGATCATCATGATCTAAATAATCATCTGCCGCCTCATCTGTCTCGCTATCGCTCTCGCTCTGAACCAGAGGAGGTACATGCTGGGTACGTGCCTGTGACGCCTGTATCTGGGAGAGGAGTAAGCTCATCTCATCCACCTTCGAAGATACACTCTCCAATTGAGAAATCTTTTCTTCCATTTGATTCATCTTCTCTTCCTGTGCTTTCAACTTTTCTTCTTGTACTTTTAATTGTTCTTGCAGTTTCCTTTCTCGCTTTAAATAGGCAGACAGTCCTGTAGATCCATACCATGTGCTCAACGTCTCTCCACTACCTGCACAGCGAACACGGCCAGGTCGATCTTTTCCCATGACCGAAATGAAGGCGTCCTCGGGAGTCACTGTGGTGTGGCTCTCGGCATCAACGTCAGACGGAGTAATCATTTCATTCATAGCCTCCTACAGCAAAAGGTAGAGAAAAAATATTAATTATACAACTATTGTAATGAAAACATATTCACATAAAATAAATAGAAATAAAGTTGCTTACATATCATCTCCTGCTCTCCTCATCTACCCAGCTCTCAGTGCCGTCAGGTAAATCTTTGCATCGACCCATCTTGAATACCTCAAGTCGATGCGGAGTACGTCCATGCATATTAGACTGTTTAAATTAAAGACATATAAGTAACTAATGAATAAAAGGGATAACATAATTCATAAAACATAACTCACAAAATCATTCATCAACTGATAATGAGACTCAGCGGCTAACAAAAGCCGCTACCATATTGTTATTTAGCAGCGGCTAACAGAAGCCGCTACCATATAATTTTATGGCGGCAGCTAACAGCCGCTGACATATGTAATAATTTTAACAAAAAAACTTTAAAAATATATATATTTACTATATACATTAATATATTTATTTTTTTATAATTATAAATATGATAAATTAATTAAGGAGGTACCTAAAAATTGAGATGGAGGGAACTTTCTATGATATAGTGGAAGAAATATTGCAAAATGATGATCATTCTAGAAGGCGAGCCTCGGTGATTTCTTGCATTACTACAAAGGTGATTTCTTGGACGAGTTGCCAGGTTATATTGATTTCACTGTGCTACTGAACCTTAGCTCCAACAGAAAAAATTATCAGAGAGTTAAGAAATTATGAGAAATTTAAGGGATGTGCAGTTGGCAGTGCAGTGTACTTGCATCCCTGCCTGAAGGACTGTGTTGATTATGCTCCTGGAGACAGGAGTGCCAACATGAAAGATCAAGAAATTGACTATCTTTTGGAATCCATAGACTTGCAAGATGGAGTAAAGACAAAATTTGTTCTGAACATTTTGTCAATGGAAGACACTGCTGGAGAGAAAGTGCTTGTGTTCAGCCAACATTCTTCCACTCAGATTCTTGAAGAGGCTAATTCTCAAGATTAAGGGTTGGCGGTCAGGAAAGGAAACTTTTATGATTTCTGATGATACTAATACTGAACACAATGAAAAAGTGATGGAACAATTCAACCAGTTATCTAATGCTAAGGTCCTTTTTGGTTCAATCAAGGCATGTGGAGAGGGCATCTCGCTTGTAGGAGCATCAAGAGTCATTATCTTAGATGTTCATCTGAATCCTTCTGTATCTTGCCAAGCCATTGGGCGAGCATTTAGACCAGGGCAGACCAAGAAAGTTTACACCTATAGGTAATTGGTTGCTGCTGATTCTCCTGAAGAGGGAGATTACCATACCTGCTTTAGAAAAGAGCTCATTTAAAAAATGTGGGTTGAATGGAGTGAGTATTCTGGGTGCAGAGATTTTGAGCTTGAGAGTGTTGACATTCAGGACAGCCAGAATATTTTCTTGGATCATTTACCTTCAGTTAAAGATATCAAATCTCTATATAAGAGGTAGCAACAGTATCAATCTTGTTCATCCATAATCTTCTCAGGTTCTACATATTAGATTTATTTTGTTTAACAAAGGGTTATTCTCGTTGTTCAGGTAAACATTGCCAGCCAAAGGGATAGAATTTTACTGCTAACTGACAATGTACGTTATCATTGACATTTTAATGTTGTTTCCAACTTGTTGGTTCCTCAATTTAAATTTGATATATATATATATATATATATATATATATATATATATATATATATATGATCATTGAATCAGAGACTATATCTCATAAAGATCTCCGTTATTATAGTACGAACATTACAATTGCTCTATTAAATTTGATTCATCTTTAAAATCAATCGGTTGAATTTGATTCATATTTAAAATCTGACCATGTGGACTCATCATTCTAAACTAGTACTATGGATGAAGACACATGTCGATCGACCTACTTGAGGGCCCAAGTAGACTTAATTACTTGAAAACCCGGGCCCCATACTTTTTGTTTGACGAAGTAAAACAGTGCGTAAACAGACTTAAAGTCCTTCAAATCTCGGAGGCAGAACATGTTCTCACTCATGAGACTAGTACGCCTACGCTATGAGATCAGTTGATCATGAGTTTGCTTCATGGGTATATTCTTTCAAAGATATAAATTTACTCTGTTCTCAAATTCTACTTGTTAGATTTAAGTTTAATAAACACATAGAATATATATAAACACATATGTATATATATATATGTTCACTAAATTTGTGTATAATATATTTATATTTGAGAATATTACAAGTATATATATATATATATCTAGCACAAATATACATATATATTTCAAATATAAATAACATATGTATATATCAATCACTAAACTAAAATAACTTATTATTAAAAAATGTATATGTTCTAGATATTTCTGATTTGAAGTTTTTTATTTAAAAAATGAATAAAATAAAATTTTTATATATGTCAGCGGTTTGTAGAATCGCAGACATAACATCTATATATCAGCGGTTCCCAAAGCCGCGGAAGACTATATGTCTGCGGTCAAACAAAGCCGCGGCCTTAACTCCACATTTGTTCGCGGTCACATTTTAGCTGCTGACATATGCTGAACTTTTGTCAGTGAGTACAGCTAACCGCGGACAAAATATTTTTATGACAGCGGTCTACAATAGCCGCTGGCGCCTTATATCTCTTTTGTCCTTGAATTGTCAACCTCGGACATATATTTGTTGATAAATGTTGGTCCTCCTGTAGTGTTATATGACGGTCTCAAGTTGGCGGTAATTAATGGGTATAACATCTCTGTGGTATACTCAGATTTCAGCGATCCTTGTAAGAGCTATTAGCAGGAACGTTACTCCACACTGGGCGATCTTCCCATGCATGGTGGCGTGGAATAACTCGGATGCTGCAACTCCAGCGTCCTCAGGTGGTGCACATATTCAGAGAAGGTAATCAGCAGGTGGCCACGCACGCCTGTGATATGGAGGAGAATGCATAGGTCTTTTTGACAAGTGGGGATCTTCCTTTGAAGGTTAAAGGCGCAGTACTGAATGTTGAACACAGGCCGGTTTGCCAAGCTTTAGGCGCAGGAATTAACCCACATTGGTTTGTGGGTTTGAGGGGAGGCGGTCTTTGTGGCTTTGGTTTATTTTTGATGTACTTTTCTGATAGGGTGTATCTCTTCTGGTGGTATCTTATTTGACATTACAAGTTTATTTATATATAATTAGTTGGGTAGGGACCGCACTGGTGGAGTGAGAATATTCTATCTCACTAGGATATAAGGTGCACTCTCATGGTCAATGAACTTTGGCCTTTTTAATTTTTTTAAAAAATCTAAAAATTAATTCTGAAATAAGTGACATACTAAGCAACACTATTATTGAGGCTAGTGATGAACTCTATTCTACTGGTGGAGTGGGAACATTCTATCTTACTACTAGGATAGGGTGCGCTCTCCTGGTCGACGAATCTTGGCCTTCTTTGATTTTTAAAAAAAATTCTAGAAATTAGTTCTGAAATAAATGACATACCAAACAACACTATTATTGAGGCTAGTGATGTAGTCTATTTTATAAATATATTTTCATTTAAATCTAGAATTAAAACCAATGTGGAAGTAATGAACCTAGTACTAGTTCTAACCCAATTATTTCCCTTCGAGAAGAAGAAGAAGCTCGATCCCACAGAACTTGACAGAAATAAAAGGGCTAGAATAGAAAAGGCCTTTGAAGACCTTATGCACTTTTAGTAGAAGACTCTCCAACTACCTTCTTTGATTCCATAAACTCTGTAGATTCACCATTATGGAAGGAAGTTTGTTAGAACCTAGATTTTAAATAAAAATTTTAAAAAGAATAAATTAGTAAGCTACAAAAAGCTTAACGAGGAACTTGAATAGAAATTTCAAAATATAAATGGGCCAAGGAAAATTTTAAAATACAGTAATAACTCATATTTTTAGGAATAAAGGGAGAACAAACAAATAAAGATTTATAAGGGATTATGTAAATGGGCCAAAAAAACATAAATAAGAGGAAAGAAAGAAAAGACTAGTAAATAAACATGAGAATTGACTTCGTCAATGAGAGAATCAATTCTGACACTTTTTAACATGAGAATTGACTCCCTCATTAAAAGAGTTGATTCTCAATTATGAAAGACTCTTGGAAGGTTAAGAATTGACTCCCTCAATGAGAGAGTATTCTATAATTAAATCAACACCCTAAAATTGGCAGAATCGACTCCCATGACTCAGGGAATCGATCGAGTGCCTGAGCCAATGACTTTTCATCATTTTCGGTCGATCAAAATTTACATATTGGTCGACCGAATAGGCCATTGGTCGATTGACATTCTTTTCTTGGTCAATCGACACCTAGTTTGGAAACTGCTCAACTTCTAGACTCGATTTTTAGAAACCCAATGTTACAAAATGAACCTAATGTTTCCTGAATCGATATTTACCAAATTTCGTCCATGAACCACATTAAAATGGGAAGTTAAAAAGAGAAAAACTAGCCAAGAATGAATCCAAATTGGGATCAAAAACCATTAAATGTGGAAAGAGCCATTGAGACCTTTGTAAATCCTAGCCCTTTAAATACAACCCACACCTTAGAATCTTTTTAAGGTTGCTTGGTGTACCATAGGCGGCTGGGGAGCTGAGGAATATGTGAGGACTTGTGGAGCGTCATCTTGTTCCACAATCTCTTAATGTTCTTCATCGACTTCCACTATTCTTCGTCCTTTATCTTAAAGTAAGCAAAAAGGTAGGTGTTCTCAGGTAAAAACTTAAATCCAGCACTTTTGTAGGGTACCATGTATGTTCAGATCATTATCCCCAATTCTTATGAATCATATTGCCAGTATTTTTGGATTAAAATCGTATTTCTCCATTCTTACTTGATACATGTAATTTGCCTAAATCATGTGAATCTTTTGATCTCTTGTCGATTAATCATTACTGTAGAAAATGTAGCACAAGTTTTAATATGATTCCCCATCTTCCCCTCTTGTTAATGCCCTAAAATATGAATATTTTGAGTTTTAATGAAGTTTTCCAGAAAAGTTAGGTGTTTGTCTTACTGACTGTAGTTATGCCACTTCATTATGGCACAACTATAGTCATGCCGAACCCTCAGTGCACAACAGCCTTTTGTCTATTGCGCCAAGCAATCCTGGCATGTTTACAATCACGCCAGGGATGTGTGGCACGACTAGAGTATTTTCAGCAATGACTTCTGCTATATTTGGTCTTATAAGGGTGAAAACATGTTGTTTAGTGTCTGTTCAAGCCCTAACACTAAGTACAGAAATTAAAATAGATTTCTAAATACTTGAAATAAAAACAAGAGCTCTTAGGATTCACTTCTAGCATGCTATTCTCACTTGATAGAAATCCTCGTTATCTTATATCTCTCGAATAATCCATGCTCATCCACATATTCCTGCTTTTTTATTCCATGTGATAGCCTTTTTTTAAGGTTTAGAAAGATCATGATTTCATGGATATATCTCTATTGTTTTATTGGATTCATGTCTCCCCGATGGAGAATGATCCATATCATTATGTTATTGTGAACACCTCTTGATGATGCTCAAATCCTCCGTTAAGTATTCCTCGTGTTGGATTGAAACATCTTCACCAAGACCTCTGTAAGACTCTACTTACCATGGGTTCCCATATGGCCATCGAGCTGGTTGTACTATAAAAATTCGAAACACACTTCTAAAACTATAGGTCGGACCCTTACGATGTGTTTTGACCAGCCTGTACATAAGTTCTATCTTGATTCAACAAACACACATGTATCTGTGCACGTGACTCAAACCATGCTGACCAATAAGTGCACATCTCAATTCCCTCTGCCAGTAACATGTCTGACTTTGGAGATGTATTTCTATTCATGTGTTTGCATCAAATTCGATTGTTAAGATCACTGTCATGTTTGAATTATCTTCTCTATCATGAAATCCTAGATAAATCACGCATGTGTAACAATAAGCTTGACCTTTGGAATTCATATGGCCATATTATGTTATATGGAGTTATCTGGGAAATGTATTTAGAACTTCGGTTCATCGATCTTAATACCTATGCAAGTGTCAAGTGAGAGCTCTATCTAATTATGGGAGAGGCACCATATATACTCATAACTGCAGGATTAATTGGCTTGTGACGTGGCATTGCACTGATCACAACAAGGAAAATAGGAATTGTCAACGACTCTATGTCAGCGGCTACAGGTCCCGTTGCCATATGGTCTTTATGTCAACGACTACGCTAAGTCCTTGACCTTAAGTAACAATTTGTCAATGGCTAATAAAGGTCGTAGACCTAAAGTGCATTTGTCAGTAGCTGAAATGAGCTATTGACAAAACTGTAGCCAAATGACACATATGTAAACCGATAAAATAAGCCGTTGATATATGGTAAAGTTTGTCAACGGATACCCGTAGCCGTTGACATAGGATCAACTTTTGTCAACAGCTTAAGCTAGCTGTTGGCAAATGTTAAATTTACGTCAGCAGCTTTGTTAGTCGTTGACATATGCTAACAATATGTCAACGATTATATGTAGCTATTGATAGATTTTTAACTAATGTCGATGGCTTAACATAGCCGCTGACATAAGTTTAATGTTTGCCAATGGCTTGCTGAAGCTGTTGACATGTGGTTATCAAATGTCAACGGTTACCTGTAGCCGTTGACATATATTTATAAATTGCAACAAGCTTTTCATTAATTTTTTTTTTCAAAAGGTCCACCTCCCACCCCGGTCGTCATCGGTTATAGTACAGTCCTTCTTCGATCACTGAGGATCGAAGAACGAAAGAAGGGTGTTGACTATCTTATAATAGAGACTTTAACTTTTTTGTGCGAGTAATCGAATGTGTCAATCAATATGTGATTGATCTGATTAGAGTACCATTTATTTTTATTTATATATAATGATCGAGTACAATTTATTGTTGCATAGTTGATCTAATTGTATGTAGTTCTGTCTCTACACTTCAATCTGTAAGTGACATCTTCTTTATGATGTACAATTTTCAGACTCCATCCACTCATTTATATATTTCTAAACTTCATTTTTGACTTTGTCCTGATTTTTTCTTAACTATATATACAGTCATTCTTTGATCACATAACATAGAAAATGGACATTGACTATCATATATACATAATAGAGACTTTAAATTATTATTGTGTGAGTAATCGAATATGTCAATCAGTACATGATTGATCTGATTAGAGTACCATATGATATTATTTATATGATTGATCAAATATTAATATGTGTCGTTATCTCCTTGTGCTTTTGTATGTAAGTGACATCTTCTTTATGATCTATAATTATCGGACTTCATCCACATATATTTAGCACTCCATTTTCTGGCGATGAGGAAACTGGGATCTGTCCCATCGATCACCGTCCCCGAGAAACTGGCTCTCCACTTAGGGTAGGGAGTTTCCTTCTGTGAGCTGTCTTAGCACTCGTCTTGTCTCATCTTTTCCCATTCGCTTCTTGAATCTCCCTCCACCACTGTGATGCCGCTACTCCGCATGTAGTTCGATCATCCATCCAATGTAGGTGCACCTCTGCTTCCCATCTCCCAAAAGTTTGTCTTTGATGTTGGCGGGCCATCATCCTTCACAGCGGTTGTGATATCCTGAAATTTTCTTCATAGTTTTTAATTTCAATTGATGTCTATTTCATTGTGAATTTAGAAAATTCTGTGTATAATTGTGCATAGTTCAGTATGTTTTAGTGTAGAATGGTCTGTTCTCGGGTTGGATGCAGGTTGACCTGTGTTTCTGACGACAACATCGATTGCCGTCAGCAGCAGGTTAACGGCAACATCCCTTGCCGTCAACTTCATGTAAACGTCCATATCGATTGACGTCTACTCTGTGTAAACGGCAGTAAACCTTGACGTCTACTTCTTTTGGAACTGACAGCGAGATTCTCGCAGTCCAGCTCTAGTGAACTTATGGTACGGGGCTGGAAATTAGGAAATAGATGGGGGTTACGTATCTTACCTCGTGGGCAGAGTTTGGGGAGGCCTATCCCTTATAAAAAGGGTGGATTAGCTTCTTCGAACCGATTTTGGGAGTCTTCTCCAAGTTTCAAGGAGGTGGAAGAAAACCGGCATTTTGATCTTCGTGGAGGCTAAGACCAAGCATCTACGAGTGAAGAAGGTGTGCTTTTGAAGGCTGAAGGCGTCTCCAAGGTGTGCTTACCATCGGGGGACCTGCGGATCAAGGATTTTAACCCGGAAGGAGGACTGTCTTGGTTGGCCAAGGCGGGCTTCATTAGCTAAATCCGTGGATTTCTTGGTGTTTTAGAGGCAAGTAATCTAGGGATTGGGTTCCCAACCTTACATTTTACCTTTTTTAATTTTTACACGATTTTAAAAATTTACAAACAATCAGATTTGGGGTTTATATGAGTCTCGGATGAGTTCAGGTTACCTGTCAAGTTAACGTCAACCTTGACTACTGTCAAGGATGAACTTAACGTCAACCTTCCTGCCATCAATTGAGGTTACCGACAACAGGGTTTCCGTCAAGTTCTTCTGTTCATTATTTTGACTTGTTTTTACATCCTGATTTATATATTTGTATTCAAACTTCGAATGGACTTTCTGTGAAATGTGCAGTGTTCAGTAGAACAACTTTTTGACACACTATAAATTGGGTTAATTTCTGTAGTCACCATGATTTAGGGCAATTTTCTAAGTTCTGGAGCTAAGCTTAGATTTAAAAGAAAAAATTTATAATTGATGTATGATCATGATAAAATTGTGATTTCTATGTAGAAATACATGACAGAGTTATTCTCATACTATGTTAGATCTGGAATCCAAATTTGACAGTTTTCTATAATTTCCATGACTAAAATATAAAAATCAGTAGCACTATTTTAATTTGATAAATAGTTTCTAGATTCCAAAAATCATGAGATTTTGAATAGAAGTTTGTATGATTATGACATACACACAGTAAATATATTGAACTAGGATGACAGACGGTTTAATTGTGACGAATATTTCTCTATTTATGTAACTGATTTGATTAATGTGGAAATTAGAATATATGTCATAAAATCATGAAAATTTTCTGATTTGATTTATGTCAGCAGAGGCACGTTCTGGAAAATTTTTATTATTTTTCAACGACTGTAACTATTTAAGTCTGATTATCATTGTGAGAATTATGTTCTTTTGAAATGAATTGTAGGAAAATGTTCAGAAAATACAGCATGTGATAAATCAGAAATATGTCTCTATCTGCATCTGATTATATGTATATGATTTGGCTGCATGTTATGTTGTATTTGAATTTGGAGAAATTTGTATATGAATTTGTATATGGCCAATAAGACACTGCCACCATAGAAGTAATTAATCTGGAACAGCAGCATAGTAATGCCCCTATGAAAATGGTCAATATGTTATATGTTCTCGAGGGCACGAGAAGAAATCTTGGAGGTGGACAAGTACCACTAATTAAGGTGGGGAGGGCTTCCCCCGATATTAGGCAATAACGAAGACTCTATCACTAATTGCCTAGGTGATGAGTATATGTTCATATGTCTATCTGACTTCTAATGGGTGGTTTGGGCTGTGTCTTGGAAAAATATTTGTACATATGTAATGTTATGAACAAAGTTTGTTTTCAGCTCTATAAAGATTGCATGTGATACTTATTTTATTTCATTCGGATGAATGTTTTGTAATCATGCTTAATATGCAAACACTTGGAATCATGTATGATCAATGTACCATGTTAATACTTGAATTCATATCATCATGATCAGATCTGAAACCTTTTAGCTAAGATAAATATTGTTAAGATCATGTCTTAAACTCATGCTTTACTCTAGTAGCCATTGTACTCACTTTTGACTTAAGATGTGGATGATAATGTATATATATTGCAAGTAGTATGGTTGCTGAATTCTATAACAATAACATGTTTGAAATCATTATGTATATGTTAGATTGGTAATCCATTTTTGGGTCGCTTGATGAGTCTTCGTTGTAGACTCATACTTGCTTAACATTTCAGGTGAAACAGCGGATCCCGAGGCTTTGGTAGCGGGATTGGATTCGGAGCGAGAGGATTGATTGTGATTGTGTGATTGAGAGATATTTGTATGTGAGAATTTGCTTATGTTATGAATATTTTAATTGAACTATATAGCATTGTGGACTTATTTGATAGACTATGGACTTGATTATTAAAGTTGATGAATTGTGCTTTATTCCCGCTGTATTTATTTGTGAATGAATCAACCTACATTTGATATATGTCGGGGTGTGTTCCCCATGTAGCACATCTCTTAGACTCGATGAGAGTTGGTATAACTGGACCGGATCTAAGTGGGGTGTTACATCGGTTGTCTGGGCATCATTGCGTGCATGCAAGCCCGTATCAACTCAGTAGTCAGATGTCGATAATATCATGATACTACATCAATACTACCAGCACATGCACTTGCATGTGGCCTATTTTTTATTTACTTTTAAACATTTTTATATTTCAATAATAATTATAATACTATAAAAATAAATATTATTTATATTAGTATGTAATTTAAAATAAAAAAATTGCCAATATATATTTCATCCATCCAAAGATATTGCCAAATGCTTATAATTATTTAATGATATTTAAAAATATATACTTTTTTATCTAACTTATGTCAATGGCTATCGTAGCCGTTGACGTATCCATCATATGCCAGTGGCTTAAGCCGTTGGCATACGTCGCTTATCTTTTAACCCTGTCCCTAATCCCCAAACATGTACAATGCCCTCTCCGCCGCTCTCCGCCCCGAACCCTCGATTGCGCACTCCTCCGGCCACCCCCTACGCTGCCTCTGGCCGCCCCCTGCGCCACCTCCAGCCCCCTCTGGCTCCGGCGGGTCAGCTCTCTCTCTCTCTCTCTCTCTCTCTCTCTCTCTCTCTCTCTCTCTCTCTCTCTCTCTCTCTCTCTCTCTCTCTCTCTATCTATGATCTCTCGGGCGCAGCTTCAGGGTGGGGGGTGTTGGGGGGGTTCCAACAGGCACCCCGCGCCGCCTCCAGTCGCCTCTTATTCCCTCCGATCAGTCAGCTCTCTCTCTCTATCTCTCTCTCTCTCTCTTGATGATCAGTCTGTCCCCATGTAAATTTAATTAATTACATTTATATATTTTTTTTATGATTAACAAAACCCAACAAGAGTTTATCAATTATATCTAATGAATATTTCACAAGTCTTAAGTACAGGAAAAATACCAAGGTCAAACAAGCCAATAAAGGTATGTATTACTTCTCTGAAGCTTGAATCTTTTCAACATGATATTTCTCTAAGTCCATATCGATTTATGTTGAAATTCATAACGATTTCCTTATAAGACTGAAAAGTCATGTTGTTTCAAACAAGTCGATGTCACAACGACTCTATAAGTTAACATAACGATTTCTTTAGAAACCGTAACGACTTGCTTGTCATAACGACTCTATAAGTTATCGCAACGATTTCTTTTGAAAGCGTAACGACTTGCCTGTCATAACGACTCTATAAGTTGTCGCAACGATTTCTTTAGAAACCGTAACGACTTGCTTGTCATAACGACTCTATAAGTTATCGCAACGATTTCTTTTGAAAGCGTAACGGCTTGCTTGTCATAACGACTCTATAAGTTATCGTAACGATTTCTTTTGAAAGCGTAATGACTTGCCTGTCATAACGACTCTATAAGTTATCGCAACGATTTCTTTAGAACTCGCAACGACTTGCTCGCCGTAATGATTTCATAAGTTATCATAACGATTTCTTTAGAACTCGCAACGACTTGCTCACCGTAACGATTTCATAAGTTATCATAACGATTTCTTTAGAATTCACAACGACTTGCTTGTTGTAATGATTTTATCAAATACTATAACGATTTCTTTAGAACTCGCAACGACTTGCTCGCCATAACGATTTCATAAGTTATCATAACGACTTCTTTAGAATTCACAACGACTTGCTTGTTGTAATGATTTTATCAAATACCATAACGATTTCTTTAGAACTCGCAACGACTTGCTCGCTGTAACGATTCTATTAGTATTCATAACGATTTGCTTTAGTGTTCATAATATATCTTCTGTCACATAACGATTTGCTATGACTCATAACGATTTCATAAGTCATATAGCCATCGATTTCAATTCTTGATATCTCATTCATCATAAAAGCGTTGACTAGTCAAAGTCCACGTAGACATCTCTCTGACGCTTTTGCATTTATGAGATCTGAACATATCTCTGCATGCATGCAGACCATATCATCCTTTATCGTGCCTACTCTGATTACGTTTTTAGACTTAAGCTATTTTGCATTACTATTTTCATGTCTATTGCTACTGACATTGACTAACATCAGAGACAGCTTAGCTGTCTGCTATTTGAGATTGACATTTGTGCAGACCTCTGAACTAGCTTCATGGTACAACGTTAAACAAAATAGAAGCCAACGAATATTTCTGAAGATCTATCTCTTTGCATGCTCAAGAGATCAAAAGACTGTTGACTGGAATCTTCCAAGACTCCAGATGTCATTCAGTCTAACGACTACTCAAAAGAGAGACAACAGACACTTCAACGTCTAGATTTCAAATTGAAGATATAAATACAAGTCAGAATGACAGAAGAAATAACACATGATCGTGTATTCAAACATTCAATTTCTTCAAAAGAAGTCCAGAGCCAAGAACCTCATTTCACTTAGCTTTTGCTCTTTTGCTCTCCACTAGTTTGTAAAAATCTTGAGAGAGCCTGTGTAGTTCTGAGAGTGTGCTTAGCTTAACTCTCTTCCTCTCAGTTCTAGTTGCTTCAGATCCTTGCTTGT
Source organism: Colocasia esculenta (assembly GCA_014218235.1). Taxonomy (NCBI): domain Eukaryota; kingdom Viridiplantae; phylum Streptophyta; class Magnoliopsida; order Alismatales; family Araceae; genus Colocasia; species Colocasia esculenta. Next base: position 165,693,468 of record CM024760.1, on the reverse strand, counting down.
CAAAAGCTTGATCTAGGGGCTTGAATTTCATTCATTCTCTTTGTGTTGTTCCCTTCGGTTGTGAAGGAAGACCTGGTGGTATCCAGGGTGTTGTTCCCTTCGATTGTGAAGGAAGACCTGGTGGTATCCAGGGTGTTGTTCCCTTCGGTTGTGAAGGAAGACCTGGTGTGGTATCCAGGGGGTTGTTCCCTTCGGGTGTGAAAGAAGACCAGCTGAGCTTGGTGTTGTAGCGTCCTTAGGGGTACTGTACCCTAGTTAGTGAAATCCTGAGTTGTTGCTCAGGGACTGGACGTAGGACTCCTAAGGAAAGGAGGTCCGAACCAGGATAAACCTTGTGTTGTGTGATTGTCTTCTTTGTGTGTTTGATATTTAAACTAACAGTCACTAACCTACTTCGAAGAACGTTTGTGTGAATATTTTTGGTTACAGGTATCTTCTAGATTAATTTTTAAAGACCCATTCACCCCCCTCTGGGCTCGTCAACTCTCTCTCTCTCTCTCTCTCTCTCTCTCTCTCTCTCTCTCTCTCTCTGGAACGACTTCAGGGTGGGGGATTCGTCTGCTTAGGGTTGGGGGGGTTGGGGAGGTTCATCACGGCTGGAGGAGGGGGGGGGGGGTGTTTCCACGACCAGAAGTAACAAGCACCTGGGGCTATTACTATTTAGCCAAGACAAAAATATTATTAGGGTTTGTGTGTTTGCAAGATCCTAGTTAATCAACGTGATTCATGAAAACTCACATATGTAAACATATACGACCATTAATGTGCATCTTTCGACGAACATTAAAGCTTTCTATGTTGTAGACGTGAGCTACAACATGTTCATCTTTATATATAGTTAGAGGCTATCAAATGGCCATGTTTGTCTTGGTCTAACAAAAGTTGTGTTTCACTTTAGGATGAGTAAATCAAGAAAAGGGTAAAAAAGAAGAAGAAAAAAGGTTGATTACGATCTTCTATTGTATTTTAATATTCTTGATCGACTTAATGGCAAGGTTTTCAAACAATATAAAACTTAAGGTATGTATAGAAACAGTCCAAGCTTAATTAAACCCATCCTCTTTATATAAACTACCAACATAGTCCTATTCATATGAAGCATAACATTATTGCATGAATTTGGAGTAATGTGCACAACTTTTTGCACCATCAGGTAGGCAAGCTAAGTTTGTGATCCATCAAATTAAACTGTGCTTAATAGTGGGTGCCAGCAAGAAACCTTGGTAAAAGTGATGACTAGAATGAAATGGATCTTTTATATAAAAGTGATGCCTAGAATGAAATGAATGTTCCTACTTAATTACTTAACCAGCTGCACCCCATACACTTAAAAGCTCAAGTGTATCATTCTAATCAGATTGTAAAAAAAACAAGAGCTTTCAATTTAAAGGTTTTGGCTCAACCCCCCTTCAACACGACCGCATCCATCCATCAAGTTTTATATTTATTTTTACTTACGATGTATTTATATTATTTATGTTGTTTCTCTTTTTAAATGTAGGTTTTTCTTTTGCATTTGTATTTCTAGTCGCATTAGGTAGGTAAGCTCTTCATCCCCTTTGTATATATATGTTGATCCAAAGAGTCTGGATGGTGGCTCATGTTTATTTGAAAAATGTGGATGTGAATGTGTGATTTTTACAGGATGTGATTGTCAAATTATATTTTAATGCAGAATGCAAGCGTATATATACGATTGTGTGGATGTGGTGTGTGAATGTATCGACCTTTTCTTTTTCTTTTTTGCCCGTTCAAGACTTTTGCTAGGATATATCTTTACTATCTTTTGATAGTAATGATATATATCGAGCATAAAGTCTTGAATTATCCTGTTGGACAGTCTGTAGATATTTGATCATATGATGTTCTCCATTATATGTGCTTACGATTGTCTTAAAATTTTGTTAGTATCTCCTCACTCTTCTCCCATATACTTATTGATTTTAACTACTCATTGTTTCACTTGTTGTTTATATGAGTGATGTTTTGAGTAAAGTTAAAATTAGTAATCAATGGTGGTATTGCTAGTTATAGGTGCCCTGCAAGCCAATTCACGTGAGTGATGGCACTTGTAATTATGTACAATCTCTTTTCGTAATATTATAATGGTATTTTCTCACTGTATATTCCATGTGTATGTATACTGTGATGTCCATGGATCTGTACAATGGGAATTAGATCATGATGATAATGATAATGAGGCCGATCCTCTTTAAACACAGATCCTAAATATTCCTAGTCATAGGTTACCCAAGAAGGACATTGAGATGACCGGAAAGACCGGTGTGCCATATACTTGTCCATGAGATGGAAGCAGCTGGTCTCATAGCTGCTTATGTGGAGACACTAGGGATATGGTATAGGTGTTTATTGGAGAATGAGTTCATTGAATGATCCGTTCTCGGAATGCTATATGGTTAATGATACCTGATTGTCAGATAGAGATTCCGTAGTCTCAGTTGTGTAATTGGTCCTTAGACTTGAGACACCAAAGATGTTTTGTTTGAGTACTCCATTCTTTGAAACTAGATTTATAGGTCTGGATGTTCTAGGTCTAGTATAGCCAGTCATTGGGAATGGTAGCCAACCTTACGAAGGCAATTATGTGTCAATAGAGAATCATCCACTCTCAGTATCATGAGAGGAATATCCCATATTGTCTTACTCAGGTAAATCCTTGGCCAGGGTCAATTGGATTTAGACAGAAGGAGTTCTCTGGGAGAATCTGATAAGAGTTTGACTTTAACAGATTTCGTATAGGCCTGACAACACCATGCCTAATATACGGTCTCTGGGATAATAGATGGATGAGGGAGTACATGTACATGGTAACTATGGGCAGACAGGTCCAATGGATTTGATCACTCGTATTGTCTTGGGATTATGACATCGTGGCCTAGTATGTTCATAATCAATGAGTTGAGTGAATTTTTATGGAGATAATAATTCACAAAGTCAGAAGAAGTTCTAACGGGTGCAACTTACGGCCAGCTCGATATTGGGCCTAGAGGGTCGCACACATAAGGTGGATAACACGATGAATAGAGGATTGGTTAAAAGTTATCTAATAAGCCTTATTTAACCCATTATGGACCTATTGGGTAAAACACAATAAGCCTTGACAAGGATCCATAAAGGGAGCATACCAGGATCATGCCACCTCACCCCTTCTAGAAGGAGGACACCTCATCATCATTAGCCATCATGACATTGTGAGGTGTCCCTATGAGGTGTCCTCTTGTCATCATGACATGACGAGGTGTCCCTTGTCATGATTATATGATGAGATGTCCCTGTGAGGTGTCCCTTGTCATGATTACATGACGAGGTGTCCCTATGAGGTGTCCCTCTTGTCATCATGACATGATGAGGTGTCCTTGTGAGGTGTCCGTTGTCATGATTACATGACGAGGTGTCCCTACAAGGTGTCCCTCTTGTCATCATGACATGACGAGGTGTCCCGGTGAGGAGTTCCTTGTCATGATTACATGACGAGGTGTCCCTGTGAGGTGTCCCTTGTCATAATTACATGACGAGGCGTCCCTATGGGGTGTCCCTTGTCATGATTATAAGACGAGGTGTCCCTGTGAGGTGTCTCTTGTCATGATTACATGATATGTGTCCCTCTTGTCATCATGATATGACGAGATGTCCCTGTGAGGTGTCCCTTGTCATGATTACATGACGAGGTATCCCTGTGAGGTGTCCCTTGTCATGATTACATGACGAAGTGTCCCTGCGAGGTGTCCCTCTTGTCATCATGACATGACGAGGTGTCCCTGTAAGGTGTCCCTTGTCATGATTGACGAGGTGTCCCTACGAGTTGTCTCTCTTGTCATCATGATAAGACGAGGTGTCCCTGGGAGGTGTCCCTTGTCATCATGACATGATGAGGTGTCCTTTAGGCTCTCTATAAATAGAAGGGGGTTCTCTTTGAAGTTCATGGGCTAGAGCTTGAGAGTAGAAACCACCTTCTTCATCCTTCTTCCCATCTCTCCCTCCTGTGCTCTCCCTAGGCAAGAGGAGAACTAGGAGGGCCGAGCCCTCTTGTTGTTGCTGCTACTTGTTGCTGTTGGCCGATGTGTGGCATTGCACGACGTGGAGGAGTGGCACCACCGGTGAAGGAGGGGTCATCGTCATCGCCGATCATCCACTGTGTGGATACCGCTAGAGGGAGTCTCGCGAGAGCTCCTTCAATTAAGGACTAGTTCTACGCTTTAGGGGATATACGATCTCCCCTAGGTGAGATTGTCTCACGCCTTATTTGTATGTATGTTTACATGCACCGTACATCATAGCCCGATCAAGTACATGGATGGGAATTGATTTTTGTTTTACTTCCGCTGCGCATGTGATGCCCCAAGTCGATTTCCAACAGGTATATTGGAGAAGTGTGGGGAGATGCTGCCAAAATTTTAAGACAATCATAAGCACATATAATGGCGAACATCAGATGATCAAATATCTATGGATAGACATGATTTTATGTAGGTACTCCATTTTATTTGACAATGTACGAATACAGATAGATGTACACGTGGATTTTCTCTTAGTATAGGGGAGGTGCAGCCGAATTTTTTACTGAATTATGTAGTTGATGAATTTTAACATAGTCATGTCTACAAGAAAACTTACAAGCTTATTTTCTATTTATAGTTATATGATACATAGAAATGGCTGGACCTGATAAGACTTGGATGGAACTTGTTAATAATCGAGGAGATCCTAGATATCAGAAGGGGGTAGAGTCTTTTTTGGACTATGTTTTTCATGTAGATCGAACAAGCTATAAGCATGCTCACTACAGTGAGTTGATATAGTGTCCATGTTGAAATTGTCTTAATAGAGTAAAGTTGACCCGAATAGAAGTTGAAATCCATCTTATAGTAGATGCAGTGTGGACACACTATAACAATTGGGTATGTCATGGAGAGGCACCATTTGACATCTCCTCTGTGGAGGCAACAAAGCACCAAACATCTATAAGATAGACAGACATCTCCTCTATAGAGATGAGTGACCAACAAATAGATATCCACTCTATAGATATGCTGCATGAGTTTCAACAAGCTAAGTTTACCATTTCAATAAGGGAGCATGAACCAAATTCCTAAGCAAGTGACTTCTATAGATTACTAGAAGATGCTGAAATGCCATTATATGATGGGTGTCAAAACGTTGTCATTTCTTTTGAAACTGCTACATATTAAGACAATGAATCAAGTGACCGGGAGATGTATGAATATGTTGTTAGAATTTATTAAAGAAATATTACCACAAGAAGCTAATGTACCCCAAACATGGTATGAAGCCAAGAAGATCATTAAAGATTTGAGGTTGGGTTATGAGAAGATAGATGTATGTAAGAATGACTATATACTATTTTGGAAGGAACATGAAGGTAAAGATCGATGTCCATAATGTGATGCACCTAGATACAAGAAAAGAGCAGAAGACGTAGATAATCAGGCTAATAGTGAGAAGTTGAAACTTGGCAAATGAATACCCAACAAGGTATTGCACTATTTTCTATTGAAAGATAGATTGCAAAGGTTATTTATGGCATCTAAAATAGCCAAGTGGATGACATGACACTCTGATGGTCTGACTGATCAACAGAATGGGGAGATGCGACATCCAATTAATTTTGAGGCATGGATACATTTTGATAATCAGTATCCAGATTTTGCTATAGAGACTCGCAATGTGAGACTTGGTTTAGCGAGTGATGGGTTCAACCCATTTGGAAATTTGAGCAATAACTATAGTATATGGCCTATGATGATATTGGCTTATAACTTGCCGCCATGGATTTGCATGAAGCAGACGTTTATGATGATGTCATTATTAATTCCTAGTCCTATAGATCCGGGAAATGACATTGATGTATACCTACTGCCACTGGTTGAAGAGTTAAAAGAGTTGTGGGATGTTGGTGTTGAAACATATGATGTTTCGAAAAACCAAAATTTTAATATGCGAGCTACTCTCCTTTGGACGTTGAATGACTTTCCTACATATGTCAATTTATCTGGATGGATCACTAAAGGAAAAGTTGCATCTCTATTATATAATACTCATTCAAGATGGCTGCACAATTATCGAAATTTTGTTATTTAGGACACTGATGATTTTTACCAATACATCATAGATGGAGGAGAGATAATTACAAACAGAAATTTGATGGTCGAAAGGAACTTGGTAGGCCACCAAAAATTTTGATGGGATTGGAATTGTGGAGGCAACAGTAGAATCCGAGTCCTGTTACGTTTGGAAAGACATTCAAAAAGGATATTAAAGACTTGAAAGGATGGCAGAAGACGAGTATATTTTATAAAGAGCTGCCATGCTGGTCGAGTCTACTTATCAGACACAATATAGACGTAATGCACACCGAGAAGAATGTATGTGAAAATTTGTAAGGCACATTGATGCTGCTTGGTGGTGAAAAAAATAAAGATAATCGTCAAGCTAGGCTAGATCTCGAAGAGTGGGGAATACGACCAGAAGTACATGTGCCAAAAGACCATTAGTCGGGAAGCAAGTTACCAGCAACATTGTATACACTAAATAGAGTAGAGACATTAGTTGTGTGTGAATTCTTGCGTAACATTAAGGTCCCAAATGGATATTCATCTAACCTATCAAGATGTGTAGATATTGCTGGTCGAAAGCTTACTAGATTGAAAAGTCATGATTATCATGTCTACATGCAAGTCTTGTTGCCTTTGGCAACCCGTGGCATTGCACATGAACATGTGGCTGATCCAATTAAGAGTTTAGAAATACTAATTCGATCGGCCTCCATCTTGTTCCAACATGACTGAGGTGATGATAATGACTTATGGAAACTGACGGAGTTCAAATAGGACTTCTAGTTTGAGCTCGACGCTCAAACACACAATCACCAAATTAGTTTAGTTTCAGACCTTCAAAACTCGGGTTTGGGGGTCCAAAAATGGAAATACTAATCTGATCGGCCTCCTGTTTATTCCAACATGGCCAGGGAGATGAGAATGACTTGTGGAGACTGACGGAGTTTAAATCGGACTTCTAGTTTGAGCTTGACACTCAAATACACATTCACCAAATTAGTTTAGTTTCAAATCAACAGAACTCGGGTTTGGGGGTCCAAAATTAGAAATACTAATCCGATTGACCTCTGGCTTGTTCGAACATGGTCAGGGCGATGAGAATGACTTGTGGAAACTGACAAAGTTCAAATCAAACTTTCAGTTTAAGCTCGACGCTCAAATACACATTCACCAAATTAGTTTAGTTTCAAACCATCAGAACTTGGGTTTGGGAGTCCAAAATTAGAAATACTAATCCGATCGACCTCTGACTTGTTCCAACATGACCGGAGTGATGAGAATGACTTGTGGAAACTAACGGAGTTCAAATCAGACTTCTAGTTTAAGCTCGATGCTCAAATACACATCATCAAATTAGTTTAGTCTAAAAGTGAGTGAATTTATATGAAAAAATAAACTCTAAAAAATAGGGAATTTATTTATTTTGATATTTAATTTTAATTTATTATTCTTATATGTCTATTGTAGGTTTCTTCATCGAGTGACGTCGGAGGAGACGAGGAGGATGAGGAGGATGTGGACATCGAGGATCCATGATATTTCTTTTTATTATTGTGGACATTTATGTATTGTTGTACTTTAATGATTGAGTATTTTTTATTTTTATTATGTTTGTTGTAAAATAGGTTTTTTAAGATTAAAGTAAAAAAATAAATAAATTAAAAAAACAGAAATTGATTAGTGACTGAAATCCTCGGTCATAGATTTTGTCACTAATTAGTGACTAAATCTATGACCGAAGCCTGCGGTTGCTAACCTGGCCAATTGTGGGTAAGAGTTTTCAGTCACAATTTTTGGTCACTAATTAGTGAACGAATCTGTGACTGAACACGTTCGGTCGCTACATAGAAATTTGCGACTAAATATGTTCAGTCATAGATTCGGTCACTAAATCATTCAGTCAAAGTTTTACTTGGTCGTCGCTTTAGAGACTGAATAGAGACCGATACTTTTTAGTCTCAATATAGCGACAGAATAGAGACCGAAAAAATTCGGTCATAAAATTGTGACCAATATATCTTCACTGACATTTTCGATCGCTTTTCAGTCACTAATCGGTCGCTGATCAAAATAGCGACTGATTAGCGACTGAATAGTGACCGAAAATGTCGGTTGCTATCAGTGCTTTTTCTTGTGGTGTTAAGTGACACTGACTTAATCTTGAACACTAGTAAGAAAATCAAGTGAAATAACCTTATTACAATCTCACTATGTAGAAAAAAAAAATCCTTAGAAGATTTTACTAAAATGATTGTCAATATCTACCGCTATGACACAAGTTTTGACATATAAACGCAACTTTTGACCTACAAAAAAACTTAGACAACCCAATTCTGTTAAGTGAATATGCACAAATCATAGGATCACTTGTACTCCTTACAAACTACATAAGGCTAGATATTGCAGATGCAGTCAATAGGATTAGTCGATATATCATTAACCCAAATAAAAGCCATTGAAATGCCTTAGAAAGAGTACTTAGATATCTTAGATATTTAAAAGACAATATGTCATATGTGTTGGCCCACTTAGTTGGCAACAAGGTTTATCTAGAGGGGGGGAGTGAATAGGATAAATCGAAATCAGAAAGATAAAATCACCACTTGAAAACTTTGGTTAGTGAATGTAGTTGTGTGTTGTAAAGAGTAGCAGTGCGGAAGCTATTAAAGAAACAATCACACACAAGAACACTAGGAATTTATCCCGGTTTGGCCATTCCAAATGAAAGTCCTATGTCCAGTCCCCTAGTACACTCTTGGATTTCACTAATTAGAGTACAATCCACACAGCCCCTGCTAGTCTTCTTCTCTTTTGGGCAAGAAGGTAGTCCACTTCTATTAATTACAGGTCAAGAAGCCAACCTCCTGGTACAAATCTTAGTGCGGTTCTACTGGAACAAACCCCAGCTAGATTCTTCCCTTAACACAAGGGGAACACAGAGTACAGACCCTCTGCTGGTCACCACCCCCCAGCAAACTTGCTGGTCCTCTCTTCACATAGGAAGAAGAACAACCCTTGTTCTTCTTTGGAAAGAAAGAACAGGCTTTGGAGATCAAGTTCTGAAACAAAGAACTTAGCTTGCTTGATCTCCAACAACAACCTGAGAGCTAAAAAGGTCTACCAAAGGAATATAAGACTCTCAGGCTAGAAGCCTCTCTTTCAAGATTACATAGACACACAGAAGCACAGTGAGAGAGAGAAAGAGGGGAAGGCTTGAATGCTTGGAGTTTCAGAAGACTTCAGCTTGAATGCTTCTCTTGAATAGGCTCGAGCACTTCCTCTTTTTTCTTTGAGTGTGTATGGCGTTTAGGCTTCTCACAGGTTGTACACTCTTTCAGACTGATTTTTAAGTTGGCTCTCCTTTTCTTCTACTTCAAGGCTTCATCCTTTATAGAGCAGGTGTAGAGGAGCATTGAAGAATGTAACCACTGGAGCTGCTTCTTCCTCTTATGCTCTTCTTCTTCTTTTGCTGCTCACTTTAGTCTAATGGATGTTTGGAGCAGAGAAGAGCCTTCCAACTTTGTTTCTAATGGATGCCTCATGAGAGTACTGGATTTTTGCAAGCACAGAGGATAATGTTAGGTAAGATAGGTCATGTGTCAGTCAACATCCATACCTCTTGTGCAGAAGTCCATATTCCAGCTGACATTCCTAATATGCTAGGTAGAAGCTTTTTCTTTCTAGTAGAAAAGAAGAAGTCCTTGAGAAATGCAAAAAGTAACTTCATTCATAGAAAAAATAAGTTAACCATATGAAGAACATTTGAAATTTCATTTGGTGCCAAGACAATCAATTCAAACTGAGAATATGATCAATCGGTATGAACATAACTTAAGTGTTCACTAATCAATGTAAAACAACACCAATCGAAAGAAATATAAGAGCAATTGATATTTATTAAAGATAATCAATATAATGAAGACAATTGATATGAGTTCCTAAAGACAATCAATATGTTAAAAGGATAATTGATATGCTAAAAGACAATCGATATGCTAAAAGACAATTGATATGTTAAAAGACAATCAATGTGATCTTTCTTCACCATTCGTTATAAAACTTAATAGCAATCGATTGAGCACTTGAACGACAATCAATAGAAATTCGTTCACCAATTGATAGGCATTTTCTTCTCCAATCCATAGGCAATATGTTCACCAATCGATAAGCAATTTGGTCATCAATTGATAGAGATTGAACAACAATCGATATGGCACTTAGTTATCAATCGATAGAGATATTGAACAGCAATAGATAGAAGCTTTTAAAGATAATCGATATGATAAGTACAATCAATATGATGAAAGGCAATCGATATGCTTAAAGTCAATCGATATGCGATAAAGACAATCGATATGGACATGCTTAGCAATCGTTGGACTTGAAACAGTAATTGATATGTTTATTATAACAGTAATCGATATGAACTAGAGTGCATTTCTTTTACAGAGATAACAATTAAATTATTTTTGGACATAAATAATTATGAAAATATTATTAAATATAGTTTTTAATCTCCATGATATTTATGAGTTGTTATCACCAAAACATAGAGATAAAAATATATGAGTGGCTCAACAATCTCCCCTTTTTGGTGATAACAAAACTCGTGAATTTTTGAAATTAAGATACTTAATATAAGCATTGTACAAATATTAAACAAAAAATTCATAGATAAAATATTCTCTCCCTTTTTGTCTATAGCAAAAAAGGAATGATCTTACCATTTTAGCATTCTTTCCCTTTACTTGTAGAAACTTCTTACCATTACTTGCTGTGAGTTTGAAGGAGAGAGGTTCAACAATATTTGTCATGAATTATCATCCCTTTTTACTTGCTCCCCCTGAATGTGAGGCTCCCCCTGAATGTGAGGCTCCCCCTTAGTGTGAGGCTCCCCCTTTGAGTGAGACTGGATGAGTCTTCAATCTTCTCCTTATCTGTTGACCAATTTGACATTATCTATTGATAGTTTTTCCATGGTGTGTCGACCTATCGTTTGTCTATGTCGACACATCCTTTGTTTGTCTATAGTTTTCTTTTGTTTGTCAACATCTCCTGTTGTACTTCCACTTGTTGTTGTGTTGGGAGGTCTTCAAGAATATTCCCTGCATTGGTCCATAAAAAGATACTTGCAAGAAATTTGTTAAAAAAATTGTAAGCTAAGCAACAAAATGAAATTTAAAGATGACTACTTCCTCTTCTGATTAGAGTGAAGTGACGAATTGGTAGTCATCAATCGGATGCTTTTGAACATCCCTAATTATACCCATTTGAATGCCTTTTTGCCTTTTCCATTAAGATCAAATTGGCATTGTCTTCTTCTTCTTCTTCGATACTTGAGATATCTGAGGAGTCATCCCAAGTAGCTGTGAAAGACTTCCTTTTATATTTCTTGTATTTCACCTCTTTTCTTTTCTTCTTTTTTTGGTTTTTCAGATCTTCTAAGCTTTGGACAGTCTGGCCTTAGATGTCCAAGTTGCTTACATTCATAGCACATTGATTTTTTTCTTTTTCTCTTTCCTCTTGGCTAAGATTTTTCGGATACCTTCTTCTTCACTGTCAATATCACTCCTCTCGCTGGTGGTGGCTTCATCCGAAGTGCTTTCTTCAACCTTGAATTCATTGTTTGTTTTTCTTTTGGATGAGCTTTCTCCTAACCTTTCCATGTTTATCTCATGGGCCATTAATAACCCAATGAGCCTTTCCAGTGGCATAGTGAAGAGATCATTTGCTTTTTCTATAGCAGTGATCTATGGAGTCCACTGCTCTGGGAGAGATCTTAGGATCTTTCTGACTATGTCTCCCTGGCTGTACTTCTTTCCTAAACCTGCAAGTCCATTAATAATTTCAGTGAAATTATTGTACATCTGAGTAATGGACTCACCTGGTTCCATTTGGAACTTCTCATATTTTGTGACGAGGATGTCAATCCTAGTCTCTTTTACTTTGTATGTTCCTTCATGAGTGAGGTTCGACTTGTCCCACATGTCTTTTTCTATTTTGCATGATGAGATCCTATTAAATTCTTGTCTAGTCAGTGCGCAACACATGAAGCTCTTGGCCTTGTTGTTCAAGGATATCTTCTTTCTGTCGTCATCAGTCCGTTCTTCCTTGGGCTTTGATATTTGGAGATCACCTTCGTCTATGATACTTCAGAGTTGGTAATTGTAACCTTGTAGGAAGAGCTCCATCCTTGTTTTCCAATAAGTGTAGTCTTCTCCATCAAATAGAGGAGGCCAGAAGATGGATTGGCCTTCTACGAAACACCCCTGAGCTGCCATTAATCTTTGCTCTAAGATCGTTATATCTTGTTTGAAACTCAGATACCATGGCTCTGATACCACTTGTTGGTATCAGAAGATTGGAAGAGCTTGACTCTAATACCACTTTGTTGGCCCACTTAGTGGGCAGCAAGGTTTACTTAAAGGGGGGTGTGAATAGGATAAACTGGAATCTTAAAGACAAAATCACCACTTGAAACTTTGATTAGTGAATGTAGTTGTATGTGGTAAAGAGTAGCAATGCGAAAGCTATTAAAGAAACAATCACACACAAGAACACAAGAATTTATCTTGGTTCGGCCCTTCCAAATGAAAGTCCCGTGTCCTGTCTCCAAACACATTCTTGTGATTTCACTAACTAGGGTACAATTCCCTTAAGGATACACAACACCCAGCCCCTGCTGGTCTTCTTCTCTTTCTAGGAAAGAAGGCAGCCAACTTCTATTACAGGTCAAGAAGCCAACCTCCTGATATAAACCCCAGTGCGATTCTACTGGAACAAACACCCGAACTAAGTTCTTCCCTTAACACAAGGGGAACACAGAGTATAGACCCTCTGCTGGTCACCACCCCCAGCAAACATGTTGGTACTTTTTTCACATAGGAAAAGTAACTACCCTTGTTCTTCTTTGGAAAGAAAGAACAGGCTGTGGAGATCAAGTTTTGAAACAAAGAACTTAGCTTGCTTGATCTCCAATAGCAACCTAAGAGCTAAAAAGGTCTACCAAAGGAATATAAGACTCTCAGGCTAGAAGCCTCTCTTTCAAGATTACATAGACACACAGAAGCACAGTGAGAGAGAGAAAGAGGGGAAGGCTTGAATGCTTGGAGTTTCAAAAGACTTCAGCTTGAATGCTTCTCTTGAATAGGCTCGAGCACTTCCTCTTTTTTCTTTGAGTGTGTATGGCGTTTAGGCTTCTCACAGGTTGCACAATCTTTCAGACTGATTTTTAAGTTGGCTCTCCTTTTCTTCTGCTTCAAAGCTTCATCCTTTATAGAGCAGCTGTAGAGGACCATTGAAGGATGTAACCGTTGGAGCTTCTTCTTCCTCTTTTGCTGCTGCTCACTTGAGTCTAACGGATGTTTGGAGTAGAGAAGAGCCTTCCAACTTTGTTTCGAACTGATGCCTCATGAGAGTATTGGATTTCTGCAAGCACAGAGGACATTGTTAGGTAAGATAGGTCATGTGTCAGTCAACATCCATTCCTCTTGTGCAGAAGTCCATATTTCTAGCTGACATCTCTGCTATGCTAGGTAGAAGCTTTTTCTTTCTAGCAGGAAAGAAGTAGTCCTTGAGAAATGCAAAAAATAACTTCAGTCAGAGAAATAATAAGTTAAACATATGAAGTACATTTAAAATTTTATTTGGTGCCAAGACAGTCAATTCAAACTGAGAATATGATCAATCGGTATGAACATAACTTAAGTGTTCACCAATCGATGTAAAACAACACCAATTGAAATAAATAGAAGAGCAATCGATATTTCTTAAAGATAATCGATATAATGAAGACAATTGATATGAGTTCTTAAAGATAATCAATATGTTAAAAGGACAATCGATATGCTATAAAAGAAAATCGATATGTTCAAAGACAACCGATGTGATCTTTCTTCACCAATCGATATAAAACTTAACAGCAATCGATAGAGAAGTTGCACACCAATTAATAGAAATATGTTCACCAATCGATAGGCATTTTCTTCTCTAATCAATAGGCAATATGTTCACAGATCGATAAGAAATTTGGTCTTTAATCGATAGCGATTGAACAGCAATCAATATGGCACTTAGTCTTCAATTGATAGAGATATTGAACAGCAATCGATAGAAGCTTTTAAAGATAATCGATATGATAAGTACAATCGATATGATGAAAGGCAATCGATATGCAATAAAGACAATCAATATGGACATGCTTAGCAATTGTTGGACTTGAAACAATAATCGATATGTTTATTATAACAGTAATCGATATGCTATTATATCAGTAATCGATATGAACTAGAGTGCATTTCTTTTTACAGATAAAGCAATTAAATTATTTTTTTGACATAAATAATTATGAAAAATATTATTCAATATAGTTTTTAATGTCCATTATATTTATAAGTTTTTCTTATCACCAAAACATAGAGATAAAAATTTATGAGTGGTTCAACAATATGGTTTGCAATACAATAGCTATCCTTCTGTTCTAGAAGGCTATAATGATGCTCATTAGATTTGTGATTCCTTAGATGTAAAGATGTAAATTATATATTAGGGTTTGTTTTCCTCTTAAGAGGTGGTATAATGTCATGGAAATCCACTAAATAAACTGTGTTATCAAGAAGCAGAATGGAATCTGAAATGATTGCTCTTGACACTACTTGCGAAGACACTGAATGGTTGAGAAATCTTTTAGCTGACATTCCATTGAGGGCAAGCCCCTTGCCTCCTATATCTATTTTGTGTGATTGTAAATAGGTAATTGATAAATACATGTAAGCAATTGATGATGTGAAAATGAATGGGCACTTAAAAGTGCGACACAAATCCATAAGAGAAAAAAATGATGCATCAATTGATAACCTTGAATTTTGTGAAATCGGAAAGAAACTTTGCAGATGTATTCACGAAAGGTTTATCTAGAATGTTGATTATAGAAGCGTCGAGGGGGATGAGATTGATCCTATAAAATAAAATTAGTTAACATGGTGGCAACGCAACCTCATGGAGGTTCAATGGGTAGAAACAAACTTGATAGGTAACTATGTTGAGCACTAATAAATTCTGCTCCCATCCTTTTGGTGCTAGTGCTCACTTGGAAGTAAGATGTGAGGATGAGTTTATACTCTTAATGAATCCAAGACCCATGTGAGGATGAGTTTATACTCTTAATGACTCCAAGACTCAAGAGGCAATGTGGTACCTAGCTCACACCCTTTGAAGGATTCACTGACATGTGTGTAGTCATGAGGCCGTGACTATGAGATGTGGGCTATCTTCTAAAACACATATGAGAAACAAGCGTAAGGCTATTAATAGCGCAACCCACCTAGAATCTCGATATAACTATACTATGTGTGAATTTGGGAGAATCTAAACCATGGGATTTGGTTCAAGGCCTAGCACACCAAGTATTCTCATAGACAACACCAAATATCACTAAGTGAAAATTCAAATTGAAAGGTATTTTCACCCACTGCATTGTAGAAATTACTCAACAACCTTTTATTTATTAATTCTTTTATGTTAATGATTTTGGAGGTTTTAAATCATGTGGGGGATTGTTAGAATTTGGCAGTAGGTGGTACAATAAATACACTACTGAGTTAGCATAGCTACCATGATTTAAAACCTTCCCCTTTCAACCTTCCCACAACCAGCATTTCCATTAAATGGACGAGTATGTCCGTTAAGATAAATGGGGGTGGCGTCCATCTTGGGTACTTCTTCCCAATTGAAGACTGTTGTTTATTTTAGATGAGAATTCTAGTACTATAAATTGACAATCGTGCATGGATGTTTCATTCGAGACATGCACAATACGGTTCAAGCTTTCTTTCTCATTTTTGCTTTCCACTTTTTCTTTCTACTGAGTACTTGAGAGTAAGGTCGAGATTTGTAAAGCTCTACTTGAGGATGTGCTGATGAGAGAGAGGAGATCGCCTATCCGTGGGTTGTCGTATCTCTAGGAGGCGCTTTGTAATAGTACGGTTGTTCGGATCCGAGTTTATCAGGTCTGTGTGTGGTGCTCCTGACCAAGAGATGGTCAATGGGCTGTTTACATGGTTGGTGAACACAGGGTGAGCAGTGTGGGCTGGATATGCCAGCCCATTTGCACTGTTGGTTCACTGTTTGGAATTGCGGTAGAGATAGGCGACGCGATCTGAACACATCGGCCTTGCTGGACGCGATTCCAGGAACTGCCTCTGTGACGCGTGTCATCCGGATTCTATGTGGCGTCGAGCGAGGTGGATGCATTTAAAGGATTTAAACGCGGCGTCTGCCTTGGACGCGATTTCAATCAGAGTTTTAAGTGCATCGTTTCGGCCAGACAGAGCAGAGGAGGCTCTTTCCAGCACAGGAGAGATGCTGTGAAGCTTCTCCGGCGAGGATTTCCGACAATTTCGGCTTCCGGCGGTCCGTGCAGCGTGGGAACCATGCGAGGACGACGCTCGGAGCATGGGTGTGCCGTCGGCGAGGAGGTTTTTATGTTCTTCGGCTTCTCTTAGCTGGTAGGGAGACTTCCCCTTGTGAATCAATCCCTTTTTATGGTTTTAAAGGGCAGTGCATGTGTGGGTGGCTTGCTATGAGTTAATTATCATGTTTACTGTTTTAAAACGAGGTTTGCATCGATGGGTTGTGCATGGTATGTCTGTGGGGAAGGTGGGGTTTGGCCTGTGCGCTGGCCCTTGCTGTGTTTGGAAACGTGGCAAGCTTTCCCGATGCGTTCATGTGAACGCGTCGCTTTGAGTGGACACGATATGGGGTTTTGGTCCGATGGGTGAGGCGGCAGCGTGAACGCGGTCCCTCGACCCGACGCATTTTGCTGGAATGCGTCTTAGCTATCGGATGCATCTTGGAGGTTGACTGATGGTTTGACCGATCGGGCTTTGTGGCGTCGTGTCGGGCCGACGCGACTTGGTCGCGTCACTAAGGTCTATCACGACAGCCATTGGAATAGCATCTGAAAGGGGCGACGCGACATGGTCACGGCGCTTGGCCCTGTCGCCACAAGGTTTGGAATGGCATCCAAACCGATCGACGCGATTCAAGTGGCGGTGTCTGTGTTGGACGCATTTTAGTTCTCGTGGCTGAGTTGTGTTAGCTGGGCGGTGAGGTTCTAGTGTGAACTTAGCCCAATCTTTGTGATTATCGCTAAGTATGATTTAAGGTAGTTAATCTGGTAAGGATTTATAAGTTGTTGGTGTGCTTATAATTTATATTAAGCATGTTCATGTATTATGATACGTGAATAGCGGTTAATGTGTTATGTAGTATGAGTTGCCAAGGAGGTCACAGGGTGACCAATGATAGGCAAGGTTATACAAGTATGTATATCGTGGTTTGTGTATGTGTCGGCATTGGTTGGCTTGGAGGCCACATGGTGACTGTTGACAGGCTAAGCTCGACACTTGCATACTGTGGTTTGTGATACAGAATCGTATATTGTGGTTTGTGTGCTTACCGAGTCTGGTGGTCCGACGCCTATTCCGGAATACCTCTCTAGTCGGTTACCCTAGCAACAAGTGCTTAGGGCTTGTCCCGGTACCGAAGTACCATCAAGGTCTGTGTCGTCTTCCTGGACACCCTCCTCTTGCATTAGAGTAGTACATCCAGCAGAGGGGAAAGACGACAGGGGACAACGGCTTGTGTTGCGTGTGTGGCCGTTTGTAGCGCGCTCGTGGTTGGGGGACGGACACCAGTAGTTGACACTGGTCCCCAGCTAGTCCAGTTCCAGTGCCTCACTTTAGGGTTCTTGGGCGGAGCCCCTAAAGGTGTCCGGCTTGGGCTTGCGGGGTGTGTGACCTGTAGGTTGTGGTGGTTAGTTAGTCTCCATTGTTCTTGGCTTGTTGTTGTGGAGCGTTAGTTGGACCTTCCGTTCGTGACTGCGAGACTAAGAGGTAGTTCTTGTGCTTTGTTGTCCGGGTTGGATACTGGCGTCATGAACCAGTAGTTCGTTCCCGAGTGGTGGTGGCGTCTCCGTACCGACTCGTGTTTGACCACTGATTGTGGTTTATGTGTAAACCGCTGGTTAAGGTTATATTTTGAAACCTTTAACCGTTGTGGTGTGCCCTGGACGTGGCACGGTTCTGTGGTTTAGTATTATACCTCGTGGTAGCAGGTACATGTACCCCTTGTGGGTAGAGTTGTGTCGTGGTACGTGAGTCCGGCCTCAGCTAGTGTTGAGGTGAGACCGTGCGTACTGTGGAAGTCTTGTGTTGTGACCCTCCATGTGTTAATTAGATTGGTTTCCGATTATGATGTGGTTTACGGGTGTTGGCTGGTTGTTGCCAATCCTGATGCTTCGTGTGTAAGGTTAGCCTGTGAGACCGTAGCCTAGGCAGTGGTTTGCCGGTGAAGCTTATGGTCGAGATGGTTTGGTTGTAGAGTGGACTAGCGGTGTTAAGCTAGTCTTGTGTTTCCCTTTATGTTCCGAGGACCGGGTTTAGCTGGTGTGTTATGGTTAGTTGTAGTTTAACATGCTTGTGTGTGCATGTTATGTTTCGGTTGCCAGTGTTGCATGTGAGACCCTTTGGGGTTGAGGTCTCTT
Organism: Colocasia esculenta; assembly: GCA_014218235.1. Taxonomy (NCBI): domain Eukaryota; kingdom Viridiplantae; phylum Streptophyta; class Magnoliopsida; order Alismatales; family Araceae; genus Colocasia; species Colocasia esculenta. Next base: position 165,674,829 of record CM024760.1, on the reverse strand, counting down.
GTGTAGTTGTGTTTTCGTTGTGGGAGGTCCCTACTGAGCCAGTGACGTATTGAGGCTCACTCCCTTATAGTCTGTTTTAGGTGTTGGCCAACTTAGCAGGCGTTGGCTGACTTCGGCGTGGTTTACGTAGAATAGTGCAGACTTGTACCACCAGCAGTAGAGTAGTTGAGTCGTTTGAGCTTGTGCTCCCTCGGGGTGTGCCCCAGGTAGTTGTACTCTTTAATTGGACATGTAATATTGTAATTGTGGACGATTGTACATTGTGCTTTACAGTTATATACACTTGTACTTTCCTGTGTTATATACTATAATTGTGGTCTTTTATATTCACACTGGACACGTGGTTGTGATATCCCTTGCGAGACTTCGGTCCGATCGTAGGAGGCAGATCTGGATATGGACCCTTATTGGGTATAAATATACAGGGCCGTTACAGTTGGTATCAGAGCAAATGGTCCAGTTAGAATATGAAAAGACATTGAAGGTACAATGTCCCAATACATGGATTAATGTCTACTGCTGGTAGTAAGTCTGTGGTTTTACGTGATTTAGAATGGTTTTCACATAAGTTTTTGTTATGTGAATTGTGTATTGGTTAGGCAGTTGTTGGTAGTAGCAGGAAAGGATGTGGTTAGAAGAAATGCAGACTGTGAAAAGTGAATAAATATGAAAAGGTTGTGTGTAAACCTAGCAAATGTTGGAAATGGCAGAAAAATGGTAAGATTAGAGATATAAACTGAGTGGATACTCAGTGTGTTAAGGGCAAAGGCAGTTGAGTTACTTAAAGAATTTGCAGTATGAAGCTAGAAAGGTTAGTGATTTCAGATATGAAATTTGGTAAGAATGTTTCAATGAGATATAGAAATGGATAGAGTCAGAGATAAAGTAAGTTATGATGGAATAGCAGAGGAAATAGAGTTGGAATGAGGAATAGAGCTGTATGTGGTAAAGATGATTAAGGGTGCATTAGTGGCTGAGAACCTCAGCAGAGGTGATCTTTGTGTTGAGATTTGTGCTAGATGATATCATGGAATAGTTTGGTGAACAGTGTGATTAAGATGTAAAGGAAAGATATCAGCATGGCATACGATAGTTTTTGGAGGTTCTACAGAAGACTTTACTGAAGACTGCAGAATTAGTAATGACTAAAAGTTGTATTTGGTTATAGAATCAGGCAGAGTAGACTATGGAATTAAAAAGAGATATGCCAGAGTTTGGCTGGCGCTGAACATGAATGGAAAGAAGATTAGATGGTGATATGAATTACATTGTAAAGGATGTATTGAGACTAGCCAGTTAATAAAGTGCTTCAGAGGAATACACCGCGGTTGTAATATTGGCAGTTGGCAGAATATGGACCAGAAAAAGAAAGAGAATGGCAAGCAAAGGAAGAGAATGGAAGCAGATGATTGAGAAAATGATTAGAAAGGATTTGCAGATTAGTGTATAGAAAATGGGATTTTAAAGTAAGTAGAGGTATTTGTGGAAAACATTTCTGAAGAAATGTAAAAAGAAAGAAAAAGGGCAGATCAGTCAAGGAACAGTAAATACAACCCAGTATAGCGGAATAGAACCGAAAGAGAGAAATGTGATGTAAATAATTGAAATGGGTAAGCACAGAAAGAAAAGGGTAATCGGTTAATTGAGGAAAAGATTTAAAGAAAATGTGGCACTTGTGTGCAAAAGAGTTAGTTAAGAGAAATATGGAATTTGTACAGAATGGCATGTGCAGTATTATATGAGCTAAGTGCAGAGTTAAGGCAATGAGAGCAGCATTTTGAAATAATAAAGAGGTAGTGAGAAAAATCAGCTAGAGAAAATGGTTAAAAGATAAGAAAGATGCAAGGCTAGTAAGATGTGCCAATAGTCTCAAGGCAGAATGCTGAATTTAAAGATGAAGCATATATATGGGATATAGAAAGAAAACGGATCAGGAAACTCCAACATTTCAGGCTAGTGGTAGTTGATGGAGCAAAATAAGTAAAGAAATATATGAAAGGGAAGTTGAGACCAACTGGGATTCGAATAATAATGAAAGTGGAAAGCAAGTAAAAGTAGAAATGGAAACAAAATTTATGAAAAATTGTGCTGAGTGGTCAGGATAATCATAGTAGCACAACGGAAGCGTGGTGGGGCTATTTATTCTAAAGGGAAATTGCAAGATTTTGGCACAATTGGGCGAGAGATCTAGAAATTTAAGAAAATTGAGTTAAAGAATGTGAAATAGAACAGTATGAAAAGGCAGGAAAGTCAGAAATGACAGTGAGTTTCCCGTGAAAAGTTAGCAGTTAAATGTATAAAGGCAGAATAAAGAAAGATAAAGCAGAGAACAGTAGGCAATGATAAATAGAAATGAAGTGGCACCGAAAAAATTTGGAAATTGAAAGAGGTAATAATATGGTAAAGCATCACAATGGAGTGGTGTTTAGTAAACAATTTGGGAAAAAGGGAAAACAGGTTGAGTCCAAAGAGATAAAGTGCTAATAGCAAGGTGGAATCGGTTACAACCAGAAAGTAAAGAAAGAAAGGATCAGACTAACTGGACAGAGTAAGTAAGGAAAAGAAATAAAGAGAAAGGAAAGAGCAGAGTAGTTATGAAACAGAAAGGTAAAGCAGGAAAGATATGAGAATGAACAGATCAAAGTAGTCCGTGTGTAGTAATTTGAAAGGCAAGAATAGAGAATGTATCCTACTTGTTCTGTTTAGGGCTTTGTTTCTTTTTAGGTGTTAGTCTGCTTTGCCGTGGTTTCGTCCTGAATGTCGAGGACGACATTTCTTTTTAGGTGTTAGTAATGTAACTGTACGGTTGTTCGAATCCAGGTTTATCGGGTCTGTGTGTGGTGCCCTTGACCAAGAGATGGTCAATGGGTTGTTTTCATGGTTGGTGAACACAAGGTGAGTAGTGTGGGCCGGATATGCCAGCCCATTTGCACTGCTGGTTCACTGTTTGGAATCACGGCAGAGATAGGCGACGTGATCTGAACGCATCGGCCTTGCTGGACGCGATTCCAGGAACCTCCTCTGTGACGCATGTCATCCGGATTCTATGGCGTCGAGCGAGGTGGACGCGTTTAAAGGGTTTAAACGCGACGTCTACCTTGGACGCAATTTCAATCAGAGTTTTAAGTGCATCGTTTCAGCCAGACAGAGCAGAGGAGGCTCTGTCCGGCGCAGGGGAGATGCTGTGAAGCTTCTCCGGCGAGGATTTCAGGCGATTTCGGCTTCCGGCGGTCGGAGCGTGGGTGTGCCGTCGGCGAGGAGGTTTTGACGTTCTTCGACTTCTCTCAGCTGGTAAGGGGACTTCCCTTGTGAATCAATCCCTTTTTATGGTTTTAAAGGGCAGTGCATGTGTGGGTGGCTTGCTATGAGTTAATTATCATGTTTACTGTTTTAAAACGAGGTTTGCATCGATGGGTTGTGCATGGTATGTCTATGGAGAAGATGGGGTTTGATCTGTGCGCTGGCCCCTGCTGTGTTTGGAATTGCGGCAAGCTTTCCCGATGCATTCATGTGAACGCGTCGCTTTGAGTGGACGCGATATGGGGTTTTGGTCCGATGGGTGAGGCGGCGGCGTGAACGCGGTCCCTCGACCCGACGTGTTTTGCTGGAACGCGTCTTACCTATCTGACGCGTCTTGGAGGTTGACCGATGGTTTGACTGATCGGGCTTTGTGGCGTCGTGTTGGGCCGACGTGACTTGGTCGCGTCACTAAGGTCTATCGCAACAACCATTGGAATAGCGTCTGAAAGGGGCGACGCGACATGGTCGCGGCGCTTGGCCTTGTCGCGACAAGGTTTGGAATGGCATCCAAACCGATCGACACGATTCAAGTGGCGGCGTCTGTGTTGGATGCGTTTCAGGTCCCGTGGCTGAGTTGTGTTAGCTGGGTGGTGAGGTTCTAGTGTGAGCTTAGCCCAAGCTTTGTGATTATCGCTAAGTATGATTTAAGGCAGTTAATCTGGTAAGGATGTATATGTTGTTGGTGTGCTTATAATTTATATTAAGCATGTTCATGTATTATGATACGTGAATAGCGGTTAATGTGTTATGTAGTATGAGTTGCCAAGGAGGTCGCAGGGTGATCAATGACAGGCAAGGTTATACAAGTATGTATATCGTGGTTTATGTATGTGTCGGTGTTGGTTGGCTTGGAGGTCACATGGTGACCGTTGACAAGCTAAGCTCAACACTTGTATATTGTGGTTTACGATACAGAATCGTATATTGTGGTTTGTGTGCTTACCGAGTCTGGTTGTCCGGCACCTATTCTGGAATACCTCTCTAGTCCGTTACCCTAGCATCGGGTGCTTAGGGCTTGTCCCGGTACTGGAGTACTGTCAAGGTCTGTGTCGGCTTCCTGGACACCCTCCTCTTGCATTGGAGTAGTACGTCCGGCTGAGGGGAAAGATGACAGGGGACAACGGCTTGTGTTGTGTGTGTGGCCGTTTGTAGCATGCTCGTGGTCGGGGGATGGACACCAATAGTCGACACTGGTCCCCAGCTAGTCCAATTCCAGTGCCTCACTTTAGGGTTCTCGGACGGAGCCCCTAAAGGTGTCAGGCTTGGGCCTGCGAGGTGTGTGACCTGCAGGTTGTGGTGGTTAGTTAGTCTCCACTGTTCTTGACTTGTTGTTGTGGAGCGGTAGTTAGACCTTCCGTCCGTGACTGCGAGACTAAGAGGTAGTTCTTGTGCTTTGTTGTCTGGGTTGGATACTGGCGTCATGAACCAGTAGTCCGTTCCCGAGTGGTGCCATCGTCTCCGTACCGACTCGTGTTTGATCACTAATTGTGGTTTGTGTGTAAACCATTGGTTAAGGTTATATCGTGAAACCGTTAACCGTTGTGGTGTGCCCTGGACGTGGCACGGTTCTGTGGTTTAGTATTGCACCTCGTGGTAGCAGGTACATGTACCCCTTGTGGGTAGAGTTGTGTTGTGGTACGTGAGTCCGACCTCAGCTAGTGTTGAGGTGAGACCGTGCGTACTGTGGAAGTCTTGTGTTGTGACCCTCCATGTGTTAATTAGATTGGTTTCTGATTATGATGTGGTTTATGGGTGTTGGTTGGTTGTCGCAAATCCCGATGCTTCGTGTGTAAGGTTAGCCTGTGAGACCGTAGCCTAGGCAGTGGTTTGCCGGTGAGGCTTATGGTCGAGGTGGTTTGGTTGTAGAGTGGACTAGCGGTGTTAAGCTAGTCTTGTGTTTCCCTTTATGTTCCGAGGACCGGGGTTTAGCCGGTGTGTTATGGTTAGTTGTAGTTTAACATGCTTGTGTGTGCATGTTATGTTTCGGTTGCCAGTGTTGCATGTGAGACCCTTTGGGGTTGAGGTCTCTTGTGTAGTTGTGTTTTCGTTGTGGGAGGTCCCTATTGAGCCAGTGACGTATTGAGGCTCACTCCCTTACAGTCTGTTTTAGGTGTTGGCCGACTTAGCAGGTGTTGGCTGACTTCGGCATGGTTTATGCATAATAGTGTAGACTTGTACCACCAGCAGTAGAGTAGTTGAGTCGTTTGAGCTTGTGCTCCCTCGGGGTATGCCCCAGGTAGTTGTACTCTTTAATTGGACGTAATATTGTAATTGTGGACGATTGTACATTGTGCTTTACAGTTATATATACTTGTACTTTCCTGTGTTATATACTGTAATTGTGGTCTTTTATATTCATACTGGACACGTGGTTGTGATATCCCTTGCGAGACTTCGGTCCGATCGTAGGAGGCGGATCTAGATATGGACCCTTATTGGGTATAAATATATAGGGCCGTTACACCCTTGCTGTGAGAACCATATGTCAGGTGACAATAGAACTAGTTCTAGTGATTACGCACTTTGACCTAACAGGTTGCGCTTCTAACTCCATTTTATTTCTAATTAGTTGTCATGATTATTTTATTTTCAACAACGGGAATCCACCAGGTGTACTTGCCATGCCTCTTGAGATGGTAGTGAGGGTGGCCCTTGGGGAACACAAACATACCCCCTCTCTGAAGAGTCTGCATGAAGAGCTTGTTGGCAGAGTCCATGAACCGCTTCTAGTGGCGTCTAGATTACCAGTAGTAGCTTGGTGGTGCAAGGGTGAGTGTGAAGAGGGTTGATCCCCTTAGGGCCATACTGTAGGACGACCATGGACAAGCCCTAACCTATGAGCACTGGGAACACCATCTGGGTCACCTTCGTCATCTTGAACCGTGAAGCTAGTGTTATTGGTGCCTTTCACAGTGAAGGGAAATCCGGTGAATTTGTAGAAGGTCGCGAGTTAGTGATGGCTCCACTCGGAACAATAGAGTCCACAAGGCTGGACGCCATTCATTTACACACAATAAGGTGTTGCCCAAGTCCTTCAAGATGAAAACTAGACCATTTCTAAATGTTTCCCAACAGACAAAGGCCAATCTCATCTTCTCCATGTTCTCCCTTCTTAGTAGGCCAACGACCTAGCACACACAAAAAAATGCTTTCCCTTCTTACTCTTAACTCATTTTTAAATATAAGAGAAATAGAAAATGGGGATATATATATATATATATAAATCTATCAAATACATATCTCTGAAATTATCTCTGTATTAACCCTATTTCATCATGCATGCTTTTATCATTTGTATATCTATTTAACTCAACTGTACATCTAACGTATCCCTCTCTCTCTCTCTCTCTCTCTCTCTCCCACCCCTATTGTGACATCTTGGATTTTCGGATATTAGTTATCAGTTATCATATTAGCATAGCAATTTGAATTTTTGCTAAGACCTTAGGTGGATGTGGGATCCATTTTTATTTTGCAACCTGAATGGTTATTTTATAGTGTGTGTAAAGACCTAAATGTGTCTTGTATGATTGAATGTATCTATGTGAAGGTGTCCACGTCAGCGGATGTGTTCTAAAGCTGTTTGGTAGCATAGCAAAGATGTCAGGTGTAGGTTCCCAGTCTTTTAGTCGGATCTAATAGTTCATTGGTCAATTGACAAATATCTAACCCCAATTGTTAGTCCCCTACCATAGGCGGGTTGGACACAAGGGTGGGGTGTGAGCGCCCCACCCCGGGTTCGATCCCGGTGTGGCACTGGGGCTTTCCAGTGGCGGATTTCACTGGGCTACAACCAAAAAAAAAAAAAAAATCTAACCCCAATTGCTAGGTGGTAGCTTGCATGGTTGAGAATGGGTTTGGTCATAAAGACGTATCTATTAGTACACTAGTCAGCCTGACATCTATCAATCCAAGGCTTTAGAGCCTATCAATTGAAGGTGTTTAGGCAACGCATTGCCTTGTGAAGTCATTTGTTTACATGGATGCATTCCTATTGGAGAGGCATCCTAATGACTAGATGCTTCTCAATGCCAAGGCCTTTGTATAGGAGCCCCTCGTGATCCCCCTTTCTTTTCCTCCTCACCCCTTCATTTGAGCTCCTACTCCATCTTCTCCTCTTTCCCTTCTTCCAGTGACTGACAATAGTTAATGGACGAGGATGACAGTGGTGTGGTACTCAATGGCACGTAGTGGTGGTGGTGGATGAGATCATGGCAACAAGGGGGAGGTGGCGAACTTAGGAGAGAACCCTAACAAGTTAGGCTCTTCTTTGTAAGGTAGGGTGGAGTCCCCCACTTTCCAAACTCATATTCATCTTTGATTTTCATTAGAAGCATGCTTAGGAAGAGAGTGTTGGGGTTTAATTCGTGTGCTGGGATGTTTCCATGTCAAGGGATTGTGTGAGCTATCGTTTCCCTTACTTCCTGAGGCCTACATGTGTATGTGTAGTTTTGAGTCATCTACCTCAATCCCTCTCTTCTCTTATTTCTCCCCTTCATTTTGCAATGATTTGGGGTTGTGATTGGAACTCCGGAGAAAAGGGGACTTCCATCTAGATTCTGGGTGAAAAGGCTTCCAACCCATTGAAGACACTTAGAAGGTGTTCATATAATTCGATGCATCTCTTGGTCTGACTTAGGACTCTTTCCCTCTCACTATGGCTTCTCTCATATTGTTGTTTCTATCATTGTTTCAGTAGTATAGTAGAATGCACAGTATATTTTGGATATGCCTTGGTGTAGGTATTCATGTCTCAAGATGTGTTCTATGTACCTAGAATCTGACATGCAAAGTCCCACAGCTCCACGACAATTTTAGTTCATATGGCAATTCAGTTTTAAGTAGTAGTCATACATTGTGATGGACACATTCATGTTGTAGGGGACCCAAGATTTGTGACTCACTAGGGACCCAATGTTGCCACCCATGAATCTTAAGATCTAGAATGTCAAATAACCAGTTTAGTCAGATGGACAAGAAATTAAAATAACTATAACTGAAATTAAATCATAATATTTATAAGGTACAAAATATCCCAAAAGATAATAAAAGTAAAAAGTAATCAAACTACATATCTTGTGTGGCGCATACCATACAGAATCACACTATGATCACTGCTAGTACTAGGAAGTAGCTTGCCGCTCTACTCTCCAACCCGAGACGAACATTGTGCACATGCACCCTCACTTGGAAAAATAGGGAGTGAGCCTTACGAAATCATAGGCTCAATATATAGAGATCCTCTAATCCCACAATTTAACCAAAATAACAACAATTACACAAATAAAGATTATAAATATAGCAGTAAAATAATATTGACTATGAAAGTAAGAACTACATTAGGAACAACAAAATAAAGTAACTAACTAGTAGCACACAGTTAGAATGGAACATACACATAGAGCTAACAACATGATACTACACTCGGACTATGACCAATCAACTTGCACAAGTCAACTCTCCATCCAACAAACACACACTAGCCTCAGCGACAGTGAAAATAGTACCACTAGTCTAGTACCAAGCATGCCAACCAATGTCTCACCTCCCAATTACCACCTTATGCCTAACCATCTCCATACGTAGGAAGTGAGGCATGTGAGTATTTAACATTACTAACTTAACTACACTACCCATCTCTCTCTCTCTCTCTCTCTTGGAGAGAAATATTTTAATATTTTCACCCCTTATTTAATGATTTTCTTAACATGATAACAAAATATTTCTTCTATTTTGACGAATTATATATTAACCATAGGGATATAACTAATGATCCTTTTCAATTTTGAGAGTATAGGATATAACATGAAGGTTTTAAGGATATACATTTGAATATGATAGATTTTAGGGGTATATGTATAATTTTTATACATACAATATTTTTCTAAATTATATATCAATATAGAGACTCAAAGTACGTACCTACAATCTAGAAAAATACACCTCTCATCAATTTGAAGTTTATAGATCAAGTTATGACCATTTTTTTAGACCATTACTTAATCATTTTATATATATCCAACCCTAAGGGCAACTTCTTTGTAAAACATCGATCCCTTAGTAGGGATACCTTCTAAGCTTTCTACAAATTCTTAGATGCTTCACCTATGTAGGATGTGGAAACTTAAATTGTACGGGCCTCATCCATCCCTCTAGCAAAGCCTCAAGTATGGAGGCCTATTTCACAATGATGACCATTGTAGCTTATGCAATTAAAGTAAGTTAGAGTGATGGTGGTGTCAAGAAAACTTATATAATGTCATTGTCATGAAGACGGAATGAACAATATGCTTTTTGTAAAGCAAGCAATTCTTTCAAGTAAAACAACTCACATACACATCAATGCCAATCATGGGAATTTTGCTCAATAAAGTATCAAGATTATGAAGTCTAGGTTCTCAAGGTATATTAGAACATTACCATCGAATGTGTGTCAAATAGTAATAATATTTTCCTTCAATCTTGAAGTAAAATTCACCAGCACTTCAAGTCCATTACAATTCATAAAGTTTGATTGATGTACGCATATGGGCACACACACAATATAACATAGGGAATATATATTTGATACATTTGTTTCACTAAGGATGCAAGTCGGTGTGCTAAATTAATGACAATCTTTAGGCAATATAGATATCATATTTTACGTAAGATGAGCTGTGCACCATGCTGTGGTTGAAGAGTTATCACCGTGTAAGGTGCATGCCTATAAGAGGGTGAAAGCTCAAAGGAGAAGTGTTGTAGAATCACAGCTAAGCCCAACTTTGCCTCTGCCATAGCAAAGTTTTGTCCGATGCAAATGCGAGGCCCACTGCCGAAAGGAATGAAAGCCATCTGATGCTTTGATGCTTTAGAAACACCTTCGGCAAACCTCTCGGGGTTGAACTCACTGGCATCTTTGCCCCAAAATGTGGGATCGTGATGGATGGATAATATTGGTAGGATGAAATGTACTCCAGCTGGAAATGTGAATCGTCCTAATTCTATTGTCTTGGAGGTACTTCGAGGGAGGAAAACTACTGGGGGATATAATCTCAAAACCTCATAAAGAATCATGGTCACCTGCAATATGAAATTAGGGATTAGTATCATTTCCTTATTGATGCAGGTAAGCGTTGATTACCTTACATGAGAGGGAAGCCAATGTACTTTTATACTTACATTGTAGATTGGAAATGATAATAAAACATCCTAAAATCTACTTATTAATTAGATCAAACATTTGACGAAGCTAAAAGGAACCAAGTTGAACTCTTGTAATCAAGCAAAGCGCAAGTTAAGTTTCTTATTATTTCTTGTGGGATCCGTTGCCCTTAGTGGCACCAAAAGCACATTGCCATTTACTTCAAAATTCCATGCAATAATAGATTTTATGCTTACTCTATTTTTTTTATCTAGCTATACTATCGTAAAATTTCACAGATTGAAGAGTATCTACTATAATTAATATGGACATACAAAAAGAAAACAAGAATTATCAAATCAAATGTAAAATTTCACAGATTGCAGAGTATCTACTATAATTAATATGGACATACAAAAAGAAAATAAAATTTCACATATTGAAGAGGCACATATTCAACTTTCTAGGTTATCCCATTTGATATGCTACATGTATCAAAGGTTCTAACACTAAAGTACATAATGTTTATCTATATTTCATTTATATAAGGCAGGGAAAATTTAACAAGTATCTAAAAGTGGACATAAAAATATGTGGTCTTAAAGTAGGTGGCATGCACCATGCCACCTATATTTCATCAAATCCCTACTCTAATTTCATACGTATACCATAAATGGTTAGAGATGCATTAGATCTAGGAACAACAAACTACTTAACTTTGCTATGAATAATTTTATGCATGCTCAATTCTACTAAATTGGATCTAAGCTATATGTTTGAGTCTAGTTTTTGGGGTCATATATATATGAAACCAATAATACTTACAACTTTTAGTTGGCTTAAGGAATCGAAGTCTGGTTTAGCTTTGCCAAACAGTTGCAAAACTTCTTCCCTCGCGCGGGTTTGCCAATTTGGATTTACACTCAACACCACCATTGTCCAAGTCAACAAAACAGATGTTGTTTCTTGTCCAGCAAAGTAAAATAGCTTGCATTCTTCAATCACGTCTTCAATTGTCATCTTAAATTTCTCGACACTTCCATTTTCTTTGTAATATTTGAGGTTGGATTCTAAAAGTAAGCTCAGCAAGTCATCATTTGAGGTGGTTCCCAATTTCATTGCCTTCTCCCTCTTCATAACCTGATTCCTAAGAAGCCCTTGCACCTCTTTAGCAATTTCCTTCATTCGTCTAGTCCTTTTTGTGGGGAAAAACCTGCAATAAGCATAGTCTTAGCAAAATTATGATGCTTGCATGTGATTAATAAGTCATATACTTTTTTTATTCCGCATAAACAATGGAAGAAAAAGAATCCAACATCAATTCATTGATGACCATAAATGGAAAGTTTATTTTCATTTTTTAATTTGTTAGTCAACTATATATAATTTTCATTTAAGGACAAGAACTATTATTTTCAACATAGAAAAAAAAAGCATGAAACAATCAAAAGGCTTCCAAACTTATCATGTAAAAAGTTGTATGGATGTAGGCCACTAGATGGTGGAAATAAACTGTTACCTGTAACCTGGAATAAATATCTTTTGAGGATCCTGAAACAGATGCTGAGCTTGCTCAACTTGAAGTTGGAATATGCGCCTCCCTTCCTCAAAACTACTTCCAAATGCAGTTCTAGATATGACATCTCCAGTAAAATTTTGAAGCTCTTGCCACACATCCATCTCACAAGATCCATTTGGACCAACCAGCTTCTCCCATCTAGCAATGAGCTCAGCACAACAAGTAGAAAATGCTGGCAACATGCGCTGCAATTTTAATGATAAATAAGAACAATAAAATTGTTGAAGAAAGTTGATGCAACAATATTATCCCTGATATGAGATCAGTACATTCTCTGAGAGCCAAACCTATAAAATGAAGCAAACAATACCTTCAATTTCTCTACATGAAAAGCTGGATGGATGATTCTTCTATGCTTGGCCCACTTATCTCCTTCATGACCAACAAGTCCAGTTACCAAGAGCTCCACAAGAGGATCTACCTTGGGCTTTTCAAAATGACCGAACTTGGTAGAAAGAATATCTCTAATCATATCAAGATTGCTTACAATCACCCGAGGGCACGGACCAAACCAAGTGTAACAAATCTTGCCTGCATCCTCAAAATGAAACAAGTCATTTTGGTGATCATAAATTTGCTGTTTAAGATTGCTTGTAGACAAATATGATCATTTCGATAAAGCAACGTGATCTTACTTGACCGACCAAAAAAAAAAAAAAAATGTGATTTTACTTGTTAAGACAATGATGCTTGACGCAAGCTAAGCTACTACATGTCAAAATGTAAACATGTAGAAACAATTTGTAACATGTCATCCTTAAAACTATATATATATATATATATATATATATATATATATATATATATATATATATATTTTAAAAGCCTTGAGCTTAATTTTGTTTCTATGAAGAGCATGAAAGAGGTCATGGCGTCGGCGATTTCATTGCGTAGGATTCCTACAGAGGCAGCAAATATGCACACTCAAAACAAAGGGAAATTTTGTCATTTCGTACATATGCCTAGTATTCCATTTGTTTCCTCCTCCATGTAGAAATGTGCATAGTTTAAACCATCAACCAGCAAGGCAAATCTATTTCGTTTGTAGACGAAATATAATCTTTTCTATGACAGATTATTTTGCTAATTGTCAATTTTATAATGGATTACTTTGTTAATATTCAAAAAACTGGCCCAATTTGATAACTAGATAAGTAACACCCGACTAAGTAGTTAAATCGTTTAGTCAGAGTTACTCTATTGTTGTCAGAGAGTCAGAAGATTGTCGGACCGTCGGACGTTGACCGGCAACCAACTGTCGACTACTAACCGGCCGCTGATCGTCGGCCACCGACTACCGACTGCTGATCTCTGGGCACTAGGTGTTGACCACCGGATGTCAAGAGCGGAGAGCCTTACATGTCTGAAAAAAAAGTAACATATTCTTCATTTTTTTAAGAGAATAATTAAGAGAATAGACGTTCATTTAAATATAAATTTAGAAGTTTTATCAAATAATATGAATATATAATGTCTTATAAATTTAGACATTAGACATCTAGCTATTAAGTATTATGAAACATAAATAATTAAATCGTTTAGTCTGAGTTACTCTATTTAGATTTCAATATACCTTGTTCAAATTGCTCCCTTAACAAGAAGAATAGACTACTCCACCCATAAGCGCTAACTAAAGCTGCTATCCCATGTTAAATGTGTTTAACTGCAAAGAGCTCGACGAACCCTTGATATATTACTTTGGCTATTAAAGGCCCTTTAACATAGTTTATGAGCCCTAGTTCGTGACAATGCATAATTGAGAAGCATCGGATTTACATGTGCATCGCATACTATGAAATATATGCATATCAAAAACTTAAAAACATTTTTTTAAATATATAAATGCCTCCATATACCTTCATATTTGTATTACATATTTACATCCATGGATTCTATATATATGAGTTATCAAAAATATCACTAATGCATCTAAATCTTTCGAATTTCCAGTTATCACTCGAAAATATGATACTACACATGTAAAAGAGAGTGAAAAAAAAGAGTATGTCATTTAGGTTGAACATGGTTTGGTTCCGTTTAATATCATTTTTGACTCAAAATCAAACCAAACTAATTCAAGTTTGGAACCGAACCAAAGCTTCCATAAATTTAATTGAATCGATTCAAGGTTGGGTCTTTTGGAATTTTTTGGGGACTATTGGCTCTTGTTAATTTTGTAGTAGCTTATTATTTGGACATAAGTTTTTTAAACTTGTCTTATTATTTTGGCTATAGACTTTTGATCATTTGACAAGTATATATTTATAAATTAATCAAATTAAATTTAGAGAGATAGAAATCTCAAATTAAAAAATAAAAATAAAAATAAAATTTTGGAATTTTTGCTATGGATTTTGGACTTTCGACAACATCCAATCATAACATCTAAATTTATTTTCTAAAAGATTTGTCCGTCGGGGTAAGACAATTACCGCTAATTTTAATCCATATTCAAATATAATATAAAAAGCACTTATAAAATTGTAAAAATAAGAAAATAGTGAGAAAATAGTGAAAATAAAAATCAGTAAGACAAACAGTGAAAAAAAATCAGTGAGAAAAATAGTGAAAATAAAATCAGTGAGGAAAACAATGAAAATAATTAATCGGTGAGTATAAAAAACAGTGAGAAAAATGTTTGAAAATAGAAAACAGTGATAAAAACAGTAAAAATAGAAATCAATTACAAAAATAATGGAAATAAAAATCAGTGAAAAACAGTGAAATAAAAATCAGTGTGAATAAAAATAGTGAGAAAATCAGTAAAAATGAAAAACAGTGAGAAAATAGTGAAAATAAAAAACAGGGAGAAAAATAGTGAAAATAAAAATCAATGAGAAAAATAGTAACTAAAAATCAGTGAGAAAAAATAATTAAAATAAAAATAAATGAGAATAAGAATTAGTGAGAAAGAGGGAAAATAAAAATAAATGAGAATAAGAATTAGTGAAAATAAAAATCTGTAAGAAAAATAGTGAGAGTGAAAGACAGAGATAAGATTAGTGAAAATAAAATTCAATGAAAAGTATTGAAAATAAAAAT
This sequence comes from Colocasia esculenta, assembly GCA_014218235.1. Lineage (NCBI taxonomy): Eukaryota > Viridiplantae > Streptophyta > Magnoliopsida > Alismatales > Araceae > Colocasia > Colocasia esculenta. Next base: position 165,659,785 of record CM024760.1, on the reverse strand, counting down.
CAGTGAAAAAAAGTTAAACGTTGCTATGTATTAGTAGAAAATATAAGTATAAAAATCAGCTGCAAAAAATTATGCAAAAAACCAGTTAAATTAGAAACCTGAAAAAATAGTAAGAAAAAACAACTAATTAAAACTAATCCGGTTTATTCGATTCACCTAGTTCGAACCATTTAAAATTAATAGAAATCGAACTGAACTATTGAAAACTAATCCGAATTGATTTAGATCATTAACCTAATATTCAATATTTTGAACTAAACCCAATCAAAAGTTTCGGTTGGATTCGATTTTTCGATTTAAGATTTAAGGTTTAGAATTTACACGAACACCCTAAATTGCCATTTAATGCCGATGACAAGAGGGGCGGCAGGTGTATCTAACATATAATCCCAGAGGATGGCATCTTGTTTCTTGCATGACACGGCAGGAGAGCTAGAGCTAGCTGTGTATCGACGCATGCTTACTTGCGGGTAATAACGGTGTAAAAGGAGTAGGTTGCAGGAGAGAGAGTGCTCATACGTACGTACCATGCTTGGCCATGGACTGGTACAGCAGGGGGTAGACGCGGGGGGCGATGTCGTGGGAGATGGCCGGCATGGACCTGGAACGCGCCTCCTTGTTCAGCCTCATGAGATCCCTCACGTCTCCGACGAGCAGCCGGTAAGGGTTGCCCCCGAGGCCCTGGTGCCGGAGCACCCTCTCCAGCCTCCTGGGCGTCCACCACGCCCACCGCAGCCCCCTCAGCGCCACCACGCTCGCCCCGCCCCATGCCACCGCCAGCACCACCACCACCAGCAGAGACCCCAGATCCCAGCTGCCACTAATCCACTCCGACCACACCAGACCCGGAAGAGGAAGTCCCGACGCCATCTCCGGCAAGCAGTGCTCCCAGCTGGCCAACACGGGACTACCTGCTGCTCCTAATCCTCCTCTTTATAAGAGAACCTGCGGCCGGCTGCCGTGAAGTGCGAGTGAAGAGAGGTCAAGTACGACGAGAAGATTGTTTTCATATTTTAAGGAATTATATATATGGATAGAGAGAAAGAGAGAAATGCTAGTCGGAGCATAGTTGATTTGAAGAACTCTCACATTTTTTTATTATTTTAACTTGTGTATTTAATGAAGAGAGAGAAAATATTTAATATACAAAAATTTTATACGTATAAAATAATACACATAAATAATATAACAAGACACAAAAATGATATAACAATATACACATGTTGTGTTATTGTTAGTGTTCCATGATTATTTATGTATACTATTTTGTGTATATAAAATTTCTTTTTTGTATTAAATATTCTATCTCTTTATTAAATATTTCTCTATATATATATATATATTAATTCTGGTCTTCAATTCGTCATCGGTGACGAGAGTTGTCCTTTTTCTCCGTTGGTTCCGAAGCAGACAATCCCCTTCATAGAATGTCCGTCGGAGAACGCAAGAAGTGCGATCCAAGAAAGCTAGAGATAGATCGCCTTGCGTCACTAACAAAAAAAACGAGTATTTTCAGTAAGAGATTTTTCATTGTAACCTATTTTTATAGAAAATATTTCAAATCTACTATCTTTGATAAAATATTATTAGATATATCATTGTTAAAACTCAAATATTATAAAATTATTGTTGATGTTATATGAAATTATCACATACCCAATTATCTGTAGTTTAAGAGTGATTCTCCCAGTAAGAAGACAATCTCCTTGATATTTATATTTTTAGAATCAGTATATTTTTCTAATAATTATAATGACATCAGATTTGACTTTATTTTCAGAATCAAATGTCGTCCCGTTGAAGTGTACAGAAAATTCGTCGTACCGCGATAAATTCTGTGTGCACTTAAGAAGTCTAAATGATATCTAATTGAGATGAAATTTCAAATATAAACTAATTAAGAGATGATACAAATTATAGTAATTATTATTTAATTTTTTAAAATTAATTTTTTGTCAAGTAAATATTGTCTCAAAAATCATTAGGTCGACTTAATCTCAACATTTATGCATCAATAACTCTTGATATTTATATTTTTCAAATCAGTACATTTTTTTAGTAATTATGATGACTTAAAATTTAACTTTATTTTTAGAACTAAATGTCGTCCCGTTGAAGTGCACAGAGGATTCGTCGTACCTTGACAAATTCTATATACACTTGAGGTCTAAATGATGTAAAATTTCACATATAAACTAATTAAGAGATGATACAAATTATAGTAATTATGTTTTAATTTTTTAAATTAATTTTTTGTCAAGTAAAAAATGTCCCAAAAATCATTAGTTCGACTTAATCTCAACATTTATGCATCAATAATTTCTGATATTTTATATTTTTAGAATCAGTATATTTTTCTAGTAATTATGGTGACTTCAAATTTGACTTTATTTTTGGAACCGAATGTCATCTAGTTGAATTACACACAATCAAAGAAAATACCAAAATTATATTAATAATATAAAAATATTCTAAAATTAAAGATAATTATATTTTATATAAGTGATCATGTCTTACGTATAATTTAGTGTCTCTTTTAATTTCTTAGTGTCATATTAATATTTTATTATAAATTTTAAGATGTTACAGTTTTGTTTCTATTTTTGGATTACTGTTGTTGATCTAATGGAATACATTGGTCATATTATGAACAACTTTCATGAAGAACCCAAAGACTGGATCACTCTCGTTCAGGTTATAGAGAGGTCGCACTCATTGCTAGTTTGGATCACGATATGAGAGAGAATGTCAAGAATAATTCATTATATTTTTAACCACATACCTTCATTTGATTTTATTATAGTTGGAACTCGTAGAGGAAGTCATAGGGAACAACTTTCATGAAGAAGCTTTGAAGAGATATGTCCTCGTTTGAGACATGTAAGACAAGATAATCTTGTATATGTAGATCATGATATGAGAGAGAATGTGAAGAATAATCTGCTATAACTTTAGGCACATACCACAAATTGAGGTGATTCCACTTCGAGGACGAAGCTGAAGAAGAGTAGAACAACTTTGATGAAGACCTCGTGAGCATATCAGCTCTTTTTCAGGCTGTAGAAGATGTGACATCTCTGATAGTTCTGGAGGATATGAGAGAGAAAGGGGAGAGAGAAATGGTGCAACGTTGAGAATGACTTTACCTCTGGCTTTGGGGCAATAGGACTTTGTGAGCAGAGCCTGGTGGTTATCTTTTCCTATCCTATAGAGTCTTAGGATGTGTTTAAGAGAGAGAGAGAGTACAATCTCGAGTTAGAAAGAGAATCCATGCATGAGAAGTGATGGAGAGTCTATCTTAAGTTTGAATGGAGAGTCTTCTTTTGAAGTTTGCTCATTTTAAATATTCACCAAGTCACAAAATAAAAAAAATAAATCAAATAAGCTATTTTTCCACCGTACCTCAGCGATACGGTACGTACCTTTCTACAGAAAATACAGCACGGTCGATCCGAACGATACGACGAATCTTATTTAGAATAGCTATAGATTTAAGGGAGTTACTTGAATTTTTTTCCGGTTGGTTCATTTCTATGTTCAAATATTCAACAAGTATCCCGGTCTTTCTCATTCACAGACTAACCATCATGAAAAGCTATATTTAGATACACTTTCTCCTGACAATTAACATGTAAGCCCCTTTAACCTCGTATAATTTTGTTGTTCCTACAATCTCGACGTTTGCAAAGCAAATCCACCGATTTCGATTTCAGTCCCTAATAGACCCTGCTGATAACTTTTTAACAGTGACATAAACATCTGTCAACTTAACCATCGTTAAAATAAATCACAAGATCATATTTGGTATTGAGATGGATTGAGAATAGAGTGAAGACACTTCAAAATTTTGAAATTATCTTTAATTTATCCTCAATCTAATTTAATATCAAACAATGCATAAAATATAAAGGGATTTTTTACTTTCAGTCCAAAAAAATTCATTTAAAATTAAGTTTAAATCCAATGTTTAAAAATTTTAATTTTAAGTTCTAAATCTGTTAAGTGTTAAATTTTTAGTCTTGTTTGTTATCTCCCCCTCATTTTTTTCTTTCTAAAAAACCTATTCAACCCGTAATTTGGTGGTGAACCAAACCCCCCACCCCGTGAGAAATACAGATCCGACTTAAATTTTCTTCTCCGACCCCCTCTCTGCACGTTCAACCCCTCACAACGCATCTTTGAAGCTATGTTACACCACCTAAAAAACCATGGTTCGTCGTACCGCGGCGTACCTCTGTGGTACGGTCGAATCGCTGTGCCCAGGCACGGTCGAATCACCCAACCGGGTGACCCGACGCGTGCCGCCGCGGCACGCGGCTCGGGTCGGTCCAAGGCGGTACTGCGCGGTCCACCGGACTGCACCGTTTTTTTTTTTTACTTTCTCTCTCACACCCGGTGTATCTAAGAGGTTTAAATGGTGTCTAATTGAGATGAAGTTTTAAACATAAGTTAATTAAGAGATGATAAAAATTATAGTAATTTTAGTTTAATTTTTAAATTAATTTTTTGTCAAGTAAAAATTATCTCAAAAATCATTAGATCGACTTAATCTTAACATCAAATGGATCTAAATGGTGTCTAATTGAGATGAAATCTCAAACATAAGCTAATTAATAGATGATACAAATTACAATAATTTTAGTTTAATTTTTTTAATTAATTTTTTATTAAGTAAAAATTGTCCCAAAAATTATTAGGTCGATTTAATCTCAACATCTATGCATCAATAACTCATGAGATTTATATTTTTAGAATCAGTACATTTTTCTAGTAATTATGATGACTTCATATTTGACTTCATTTTCGGAACCAAATGTCGTCCCGTTAAAGTGCACAGATGGTTCGCTGTATCGCGACAAACTTTGTATGCACTTAAGGGTCTAAATGGTGTCTAATTGAGATGAAATTTTACACATAAGCTAATTAAGAGATGATACAAATTATGGTAATTTTATTTTAATTTTTTAAATTAATTTTTTGTCAAGTAAAAATTATCTCAAAAATCATTAAATCGACTTAATCTTAACATCTATGCATCAATAATTCCTGATATTTTATATTTTTAGAATCAGCATATTTTTTTAGTAATTATGATGACTTCAGATTTGACTTTATTTTTAGAACCAGCTGTCGTCCTGTTGAAGTGCACAGAGGGTTCCCATACCGTGACAAATCTTGTGTGCACTTAAGGGATCTAAATGGTGTCTAATTGAGATGAAATTTTAAACATAAACTAATTAAGAGATGATACAAATTATAGTAATTGTAATTTAATTTTTTAAATAATTTTTATCAAGTAAATATTGCCTCAAAAATTATTACATCGACTTAATCTCTACATTTAAGGATCTAAACAGTGTCAATTGACATAAAATTTCAAACATAAGCTAATTAAATGATGATACAACTTATAGTAATTTTAGTTTAATTTTTTTAATTATTTGTTTTGTCAAGTAAAAATTGTCCCAAAAATTATTAGGTCCACTTAATCTCAACATCTATGCATCAATAACTCATGATATTTATATTTTTAGAATTAGTATATTTGTTTAGTAAATATGATGACTTCGGATTTGACTTTATTTTTAGAACCAAATGCCATCCCGTTGAAGTGCACAGATGGTTCGTCGTACCACGACAAACTCTGTGTGCACTTAAGGGGTCTAAATGATGTCTAATTGAGATGAAATTTTAAACATAAATTAATTAAGAGATGGTACAATTATAATAATTATAGTTTAATTTTTTAATTAATTTTTTATTAAGTAAAAATTGTCCCAAAAATTAGTAGGTCGATTTAATCTCAATATTGATATTTTATATTTTCAAAATAAGTATATTTTTTATGGAAGTTATATCTCATACTACGAAGATTTTGTGGACATATATGCTCAGCATGATGATGAAGATTAGGCAAGAACGTGTTAAATGTTCTTAGTTACATGTTAAGGAAGATGATATTAATTTGTAATTTTTCATGTATATGGCCAAGGGAATAGTTAGAAAAGAAGGCTGAACCTTTCAAAAAAAAATGATGAATGTGAGGACGACGATATGAGTATTGTATTTGACTTGTAAGAGTTAATAATTATATCCTTAATATTAGATAAGCACTAAATAATTGTGTCATGATTTTGGTATGATTGTATGTATGTTAGATCAATATTAAATAGTTGTGGTGGGTTGACTTAAATGACTAAATAAATTTATTTATATTTTTTAACCTCTTTATGTGATGTTCTTATGTTTTACTCATTTTTTTTAAGTTTGCTCAATTTAAATATTAATTAAGTCACAAAACTAAAAAAATAAATCAAACAAGTCATTTTTCCACCGTACCTTAGTGGTACGGTACGTATCTTTCTACGGAGAATACGGTACGACCGATCCGGACGATACGGCGAACCTTGTAAAAAAAATAATCAACACGTCCAAACGACAAGATGTCATTTTGTAGATACAAATTTATGTCAAAAAAAATAGCCATCTACCCCATATATAAAACACCCAAAAAAAATCTAAAAGCAGCACACAAAAAAATCAATATAAACATCCCAAAAAATATCAAAAAATACAACAAAAAACCAATCAACACGTCCCAGAGTATTTGAGACATTTTACCCTCCCAACCGTTGCAAATTAATGGTGGCTCTCATTGTTGGACCGAAACTTAGAAGTTTTAGTATTAGTGGATCTAATATTAAGTTCGACCGGTCAATGGATCCGAAATTAAATAAGAGATTTGAATTTGGATTGGACGTTGATTTCACCAACTATAAATGTACAATATTCCCCTTTAATTTTCTATATATTGATCTGGGAGAGAGCCGGGGACAAGTAGTGGACCGTGGGCTATGATCTGACCGATCTAGGCTGCGATGGATCTTCTGGCCGCTCTAAAGACGGATGCGCAGATGATTTTTGAAATCAGATTTAACTGTGAAGAGAGCACTCTATCTATGTATGGAGTCAAACAGAACGGAAGCAAAACTCAGACACACCCCCATGAAGCTGACTCACAAGAAAGAGGAGCATGAGCCCCCCTAAACGACATGCGGATATATGGACCCTTCAAGACTCATGTAAACTGAGATGATTTAGATTTAACTATCAGATTAAGGGTTTGTTTGATAACATTTAATAGATGTCTAATGTCTTAAGTGATAAGATAATATTATATTTTCAGATTATTTGATAAAATGCATAAATTTATGTTTAAATAAATTTCTATTCTCTTAAAAAATACGAAGGATATATATGCCACTTTTTTTCATACATATGAGATTGTCACAACTTTTACCGACTATCTATCATTGATTGTTGGGCGTAGGCCACTAATTGTCTGTGGCCTATCATTGTGTGTCGGGCACCGGCCATCGGGTGCTAGGCGATGGGCGTCACTGCTTGGGTGCTGGGCATTGGTCGCCGAACGTCGTCGGGCACTGACGTTTGCTACTAGACATCTGCCACAGGCTGCGGGCACTATCGTTGGGCATTGACTGCCAACTGTAGACCGTCGGACGTCAACGGTCAACAGCTGGACACCAAGAGCCGACGATCTGTAGTCATGCGGTGCTGCACTCCGGCGCCATGCACCAACCACCGGCCATCGGGTGCCGACTACTGGGTGGCACTGTCACCAGATGTCAATGATTGGGTGTCAGCCACCAGCGTCAGGTGCCAGGAGCAAGCTGGTCCCGTCGGTCATCCGGCACTAGTTGTGGGTCACTGAGCACTGGTCATCCGTCGCCGGTGAGTCACCGACCACAGGCGTCATTGTCGATCATTGGCCATTGGGCATCGGGCTTTGGCTACCGAGTGTCAGGCACTTTCAGTCGGGCGCCACCAACCGGGTGTTAGGCGCAGAGCGCTAGTAGCCGGCTACTGAGCATCGGTCACTGGCCATCAATTGTCATCAACCACTGGCATCACTGTCGATCGCCGTTGTTGGGCGTCAGACGTTGACTGGTGGGTGTCAGGCACTAGCCGCCAGGCGTCGGCCACCGATCTATGGCAGCTAGCTGGTTTCCAGTCGTTAGCTGAAGGTTGTCGACCGTCGAACATCTGTTGTCGATCGTGGACTGCCGACCCTGTCGCTTTCTGTCACTCGCTAGGCGCCGAATGTCATCGTTGGCCACCGAACGCCGACTGTCAACCGCTAACTACCTATTGTCGACTACCTACTGCCAATGTTGCTGGTTGCTAGCTGCATTGGTTGTTAGTCACTGATCACCAGTCAAGATGTTACTGCTCTCCCTTGCCACAACCAAATGTCGCCTCTAATCATTGGGTGCATCCCATTCTCTTCAGATGTTAATATATTTAAATAATTTTGAAATGTCAAATTTAGAGATTAGATGATGAATTAGACTTTATACATTTTAAATCAGTGTCATTAAATACCATCTTCGCGGAGAGTAGTCTAGAGTTCCATTATCTATAATTGTACTTACAATCGAGGGTTCAAAAAAAATGGTTTCATGTGAAATTAATTCATGAGGGTTCTACCTTTTTTTTTTTGGCTGGGTAGTCTAGTGGACAAAGACCACTAGGCATATGCATAAAGAGCCTGCTCGCCCAAGGTTCGAACCATAGAGCCAGTCCAAATAATCGTCCATGGTGGAATGTAGGTCACACTGTACAATACTTGTTTTTTATTTTTTTCAAATGTTTATCTAAATATTTGGAGAAATACTTCCTATCCGCATTGGGGTAGATAGTAAATGTGGGTAGGGCCCACCTTAATCATATTAACATATGTTTTATCAACATGTATTTGAGATAGATAATATTGACCAATCTCAAGGTAGGTAAAATATTTTCTCTCGTGTTAGCGTTGAGTACTCCCATCTTGGTGGGTAACTTGGCAAACTCGGTCATAGGATGCTAATGTGGCCACAAGAGGTAGATGGACTCAATCTGAGATCAACATGTAGGGGGATCTCAGATAAGTTCGAAATATGTATACACCTTGCTATCACCCAATCAAAATAGATCTTCTCACAATGTGATAGGACACAAGAGGCAACATGTTTGGCAAAGTGCGTGTTGCGGCGGGGGTACAAGGCAGTCAGAGAGGCAAAACAAGGTGGGTGCAGAGGGTGGTGGATGCAGGATAGTGGGTTAATGCTCCAATGGAGAGAGAGAGTTCTTAATTTTTTAGAAGATTTAGGTATTTAATATTTTAAAGGTATGCTCTTCAAACGTCTCTTAACCATGGGAGTAATGGTGGAAATTTGAGTAGCTTTCATTTATGACTGAAGGGTTATATTTGTGGTAGGAAGTGAGAAGAGAAATGTTCAAAGCAGATTTTGAAGTCATTTGATAATCCACTTAGAAATGAGATAATCCTTGATCATGTTTGGTATGTGGATAGACCGGGGATATGATATCCTCACTCCCCCCATCCCGCTGATCTATCCAAATACCAAACATGCTTAGTAGTAGGAGATTTAATATTATTGTTTGACTCACACAGTCTACTCCCCAATCGTTAGATACTTTAGGTCTCTTGGCCATGCCAACTCGGGTTAGAAGGATCCGGACCGACGATATAAATCTGAAAATTTTTAACATGGGTCGTCACATAGAGTGGGCAAGATGGGTAGGAGAGAAGGAAGGAAGAAGGTTTATAACACTCCTCTGCCTTATGGGGTCCACCCTTTAGTTGCCTCTAACCATCCGTTGATAGGGTGACCTTTAGAGGAAGCAACTCAAGTGTAGAAATTCTTTCTATTCCATCCATATATACTTAGCTAGATACCTAATAATTAACCTTATAGTGCAAGAGAAATAACAAAATACATTGCCCAGATTAAAAATGCAATTGTCAAGTTCTAATTTCATGCCCAAGGAAAAATACAATTGAAATTAAACCTTACCAAATAGTGCCAAAGTGCAGCCCACTAACCACGGAGTTGCTGCCGCTAACCCACTCTCCGGCTACCCACAACCAAACAAAAGTGGGTGAGTAAAACTCAGTAGGCGTCACTGCACAGCTCCAAATATAACAAATAAAACCAAGGGTAATAGCCAATTGAATTAAAATGCACAAAAATTGTACACGTAATAGCCATGGTCTAAAACAAAACTTAAGCACTGGAATTGGACTGAACCACTCAAAAACCAACAAGTACCTGATCACCCAGGCCCAAGCCGCTGACACAATAACTTCAGTGCCAAATCGAGAGACGAGACTAATTCTCGAAGTCAAAATTCTAAAGCCGAAACCAAAGTAAACTCGCAAGGCGTCAAACACCAACTGTACGGCCGCTGAGGAAGGCCACCACTCAAAGATCCAAAGGGTTGGCCGAGGGGTTTACTAACTCTCCTCTCCAATCACCTTGTATGTCCAGGGGACTTTGGAATCTCCATAGGTGAGGTGAACCAAACAACTAGTTAGGGTCTTGCGAGTCCCTAAATTCCAAGGTCTATTCCCTAACCACGTGTGCCTACAAGTGGACTATTGCTCTAGGTCTAATTCCCCTCGCTCGGACTCAAGCTCTTGAGGATGCCCTTAACTAGACCACAACTGGATCAAAGGAAGAGCGTCCAAAGTCCAAAATCCTTTCCACCAAAGAAGGTCACAACCTACTGGTCCAAACGCCACGCAGTCGCCAAACTCCAACCAAAACCCAGGAGGATCATGTACACACCCAACACAAGGCAAACAAGGAGTGTCTGATCAGTTGGCTAGCTGATGGCCCACATAATGCCAACGTGTCATATCAAGGCGATGCCTCATGAAGGCGTCAGCCAAGGTTACCGTGACAACAACCAGTGTCTAGAACCTTATGTTCTGCTCATTTAGCCGAGCTAAACCCAATGATAATTAGTAGTATGATCATGCATATGAGCCCTTAAACATGGTTACTACTAACAAAAGCCAAACTCTAAGCCACTAATCACCCATAAATGGAGACTGTTAGAGAGATTCAAAGAGACCCATGGCTGACATGAACATGGTCAATAGAGTTAGATCCAAAAATGAGCACCCGGATCTCCTAATTTACAGGTCCTAAAATCACCAAATTAAAGCCACCTAACTCTCCTCATGATAGGAACACCATATCCTAATTTTGGTCACATGCATGCACTAACCTATGCAAACTAAAATAATCATCACAACACTATCAAAACCCCTCTCTAGATGACCTAAATAAGGTATCCAGATGCAATTGTTTAAAAATCACTCAATCATCGGGGTCAAAATTAAGAATCTCGTATTCCTACCATTAGACAAGCTCCAGACCAAAACTCATAGAAAATGAGCCATTCTAGAGGCACAGCATGCATGCACTACAAGAAATAGGACATATGTCAGCGGCTTAGAGCCGTTGACAAAAGATTAAAATCGTTGACATAAGTTTATGTCAGCGGTCTCCTAGTCGTTGACAAAGTCGTTGACAAATGAGTCGTCGACTAATATTTGTCAGCGGCTGTAAATAATCGTTGACAAATACATCATATGTCAGCGGCGGGTGCTTGTCGACATATTAGGAATATGTCAGCGGCTGTAAATAACGTTGATAAGTACGTCATATGTCAGCGGCTGATGCTTGTTGACATATGAGGAATATGTCAGCGGCTCCTTTAGCCGCTGACAAACAATTTTTTTTTATGAAAAAAAAAAACACAGCCTGCAACCCCCCTCTCCCGATCACGGCGCTGCACCACCATCGCCATTAAAAAAAACACAGCCCTGCAAGCAGTGATAAGAAAACACGGGCGGCCGCCAAAGCAGCGGCATGGGCCGCCATGGAGTAGAGACCTTTGCAAACAAGTGGAAGAGGCAAACAGAAGACGCGCCCGCGGGAGTACGCCAATGAGCCCCAGCTATCGTGTCAGAGGGAAGCAACGTTCTCTGATTAAGATTTAGAACTGATGGTTCATCTAAAAGATTTAGAACCACCTACCCGCCCAGGATACTAACGAGCAACCTGTCATTAAGTACCAAGGGAAATAAAATAAACAGCACATCATTTACCTGGTTTCTTGAAAGACCTGTTTGTTTGGCCAGCATTTGTTTGTCCATGTCAGAAGGATACCTGAAATGGTCATGAAATCACATAAACTAATCACATCTGTAAGCTTCTCTGATTAACACCGAAGTTAAAAATACAAGACTCGAAGACTTACAGAACACATTAAATCATGGTCGTGTCAAGTAGTATATAAATGCATAAACACACACCCCAGAGTTATTACACATGGGTATCAAGTATACTTCATGAACTAGTAACTCAATTCCCTGTAGTGCTATTCTACAATTCTAGAAGCAAAAAATGCAATTTGAAAATTAATAGAAACATATTCTATATGAAACAACATAATTAAAATGCACTAACTAGATTAAAGAATATGCACGATACTCACGGATGCAGGAAGTGCTCAAACAACCATGCCCGAAGAACAGCCACTGCACGTTCAGGTAGTCCTCTTTGAGGGCGCCAAACAGGTTGTTGATTGACTGGACCAGAGCTAAGGCCAGCTCTTTGGAAGCAAAAACCACCATTCATATTAAACCTACACCCAGAGATCTCATATTTTCCTCGGCTTCCCTTGTCAAAAGCTTCATTGGTGAACCGAAGCTGGTTTGATCATATTGTGTGCTTTAGGCGCTTGAAATGCTTTGCTAAGGATTTGAGAGCCAATGGGGCATAGGGAGCATGTTGGAGATCTCCTTTGTGCTGCCTGCTTCCCTGTCAACTTGCTGCAGCAAAAGAACAGAGAACAAGGGGTTTTCTCGATGGAACAGAGGAACAAGAGAATGAGAATTAATAACATACCAATTTTTACTGAAATAACAGACCTATTTAAAGGGTCTTACAAGGCTAAGGGTTCCCAACTACTTCCACTGAAAGCATGGCTAAGAACGTGGCACATAAACATAAAAACGTGGGACACTATCTCTACAAGATAAAAACAACTTTGACTGGAACATAAACTGAACTCCTACAATTTCGATCACTCTTCAACACCACCCTTGATTCAAATTGGACATCCCAAGTAGCTTCCTGAAGTAAAGGTGCTTTGCAGGTGGGAGTCCTTCAGTCATAATATCTGCAGTTTGATCATCTGTAGGAATAAACTTTAGTTGAACCTGTCCTTGTGTTACCATGTCCCGAATGAAGTGGTGTTTGATCTCGATATGCTTTGTTCTCCCATGGAATATTGGATTCTTTGTCATTGCAATAGTTGACTTGTTGTCACAAAAGATTTCAGTTGCCTTTCCTTGATGCTGATGTAGATCTCCAAGAAGTCGCCTCAACCAAATTGCTTGACAGGTTGCTGATGTTGCTGCATAGTACTCAGCTTCAGATGATGACAGTGCTATAGTTACTTGTTTCTTTGACGACCAGCAAATAGCTCCTGATCCAATGCTGAAAACATGCCCAGAAGTGCTCTTCCTATCCTCCAGAGAACCTGCCCAATCACTATCAGTAAAGTCAACTAATTTAGGATTGGATACACATGTATACCAGATTCCCAAATCAATTGTTCCTGCCACATAACGCAATATCCTCTTAGCTGCTCCAAAATGTTGCTTTGAAACAAGGCTTACAGCAAATGCAATGTCAGGTCTTGTGTGTGTTAAGTAAATGAGGCCTCCAACTAGTATTCTGTAAGCTGAAGCATTTACTTCTTCTGTGTCAACCTGCATATACAACTTTTCATTGACATTCAAAGGAGTAGTCACAACCTTGCAATTCATCATGTTAAATCTGAACTCCTACAATTTCGGATCACTCTTCAACAGAGCAGCCATATTAAGGCCCGCAACGGCTTCGAATGATGTGATAACAACTTGGATCTGTTGGAAATATAGCTTGTACCTTCTGTAAACCTACAATAGCAACAAGAAATTAAGTTGGAATGACGGCTTACTCCTGGAGCAGAGGCAAATCTTATTCTCTGACACTAGAATGAGTGAACCAAAAGGCTACATGTTAGATGACACAAGAGACAAAAGAATTAAGAAACTACTTGACAACAACACACTACCAATTAGGATGCACCAAACTGACATGGAACTAAATAGAGATGACACTAGAGAGGCTAGAATTACTTAGAGGCCAAGAAATAAAAGATAGAACCAATTGTTGTCCAAGGATTTCCCTGGTAAAAATTAATATTAAGGGGTTCCAGCCCTTCTTTGCCAAATTACTCATCTCAGATTCTAAATAAACTTCAAATTAGCTTCATCTAAATTGTGTTCCATGCAAAAGGCTGTTTTCGATGGGCACATCACTACATGAAATCTCTAACTATCATAACACACATGAGAGCCTGAATTAATGCATATCATTAGTTGCCACATTCTTGGGGTATAATAAGACAAAAGAATGACCATCAATCGAACAGTTAATACTATGATAAGTGATGAGACATCAATACAAGTGTGTCCAACCAAACATACCGAGACTTTAAAAATAGAACATGTCAAAGCCATAAATATGTACATAAAAGGATCTCTTGCCTCCTCTAGACTCACTTATCAACTGATGACCATGTCAGCTGCAGATAGTTAAAAAATGTTAGTACCTTCAGTGCCGGCAAGTGGGACAGCAGTATCTTCGTCGGAAGCCTCCTCATCTCCTTGCAATTCAAGAACACTAATTCCTCGAGCGAGGGCAGGGGAGGAATTAACTGGTGATGATGATCAGAATGGGGGGCACCTCCAGAGCTTATTAATTCCATGTCGGGAATGCCCACCAACCTCAAATGACGGAGGGAGGAGGACCAGGGGTGACCTCGCAAGCACCTCCACAACACCTCTGCGGCCCAGCAGCTTTCATGATGGTAAAAATGATGCTCCTCCTCCTCCTCCCCCAAATCACCATCCGTTGATCCCCTTGTCGGCGAGCCACTAGTACTGCCCCTCACCTGCTCATCGGAGGTCGTGCGCCCCGGCGGGGTGGCGGAGGCCCGAGCCTCCGGCAGCAGAAGGGTGCAGAGAACGGCGAACGGAGGTATATGTTTCCATGATCACAACTAGGACTAGAAACTGGACCCCTCTTTCTCACGCCCTCGACTCCTGCGAGAGGATCTCCGTCCACTGTTCACCTCTCTCCCTAATCCATCACTACAAAGGAAAAGAAGCAGCAACGATTCCAGATCCATTAACACCCTCTTCCACCTCAGATCCAACTCAAACACAACGAACACCTCGGTACCTTGTGGCCGCATCATCCTTCCTCCTCCAGGCGCGGCTCCACTCCACAGCCTTTGCGGCCGCAGGCTTCTCCTCGGGGAAGACGGTGGACACAGAGAGTGAGAAGATGCCGAGCGGCGAGCAGCAAGAGCAGGATGACCGACAACATCGCCAGCACCAGTGTCCACGCTGGAGACGAGGACAATGCGCTCCTCCTGCCGGCAATCCTCCCGCGCACTGGACCCCTTCGCGATCGCTGGCGACGATGGCAGCAGCGCAGGCGCCTTCGCGGGCCTCCTCTGCACTCCGTGAATTCTGATGCAGTTTCTGGAGGATTCCAATGTAGAGCTTCGGATTCCCATTTATAGGCCTTCGTGACCTGCAAGGGGAAGGCCTTCTTCTTCGCGACCTACAAAAGAGAGAGAGAGAGAGCGAGCGCACGCAGAAGTAGAGAGTCGGTCGGGATGGGGAGAGAGCAGGGAGGGGGCGGGACGGGTGGGTTTTTTTTTAACGAAAGTTTTAACATATGTCAACGGCTCTTTATAGCCGTTGACAAATATTTGACCAACATTTTTTTGATAAATACATGTCAACGGCTTTATTGAAAGCCATTGACATAAGTAATATATGTCAACGGATTTTCATAGCCGTTGACAAATATTCTTGCAATCTGAGTCGCCGTGCATAAATGGTCAACATATGTCAACGGCTACATATGATCGCTGACATATGTTAATCTTATGTCAACGACCACGATAGCCGCTGACATATATATTATATGTCAACGAAAATTTTTAGCCGCTGACAAAAAATTGTTGACAAATCTCACTTCCCTTGTAGTGATGTAGCATCCTAAGTCATAGCAGTTTGGACTGATGCTCAAAAACAGAATTGTTACTACGTACTAGAGATAAGATCATGGAAAACGTCAACATCAAACACGTAGTACTCCAAGTCAGCTTTCTAGGCATACATCATGCAAAGGCTAACTCGAAGTATACATCACATGACCTTCAAATTATAACAGGGCATCACAAAGACGAGCAATTTACCTATCCATCTTACCCTAGCATGACGTGCTAATCCAATTGCTGGATCTACCCCAAATTAACCATGAAAACCTAACCCGAAATAGAACAAATCCACTGTATGGATCATAAGGTGATAGAGGAGGGAGCAAGACATGCAAACACAGAGGAGTTCACTACACAAGTGAAAGCTCAACCAACTTGTGACTAGGGTTGTCAATGGGCCGGGCCCAGGCTGGACTTAGGTGAGCCCGGCCTAGGCCTGACTCATCAATATGAAAGTCCAAGTCCAGGCAATGTCGGGTCGGGCCCAATACTTTTACAAAATTGTAAAGTCTGACTAAGGCCAAGTCCGGCTCGAATAGTTAAATAAAATTTAAATTAATAATAAAAATAATATATTTAATAATATAAAACTTATAATTTCACTCAATTAAATAGAGTTTTAATGTTACTTATTTAATTTGTTTGAAAAGAGAGTTTTTAACTTTTAAATAAGTAAAATAACATAATTTTAACTAAACAAAATTTAAGATTTGAAAAGAAAAATAGAAAAGAGAATGGGTCGGGCCGGCCCATCGGGGCCCGACCCATCGGGCCGAACTCAAAGCCCGAGTTCGGCTCATGGGCTTAGTCGGGTTGGACTTTTAAGTCCTACTAAAAACTCATGGGCCGAAAAGAATCTTGCAACCGTGCACAAAATCGGGTCAAACCCGCGGACCCGTCGGACCAGTCCGGTCCATTGACAGCCCTACTTGTGACTTGAACTCCTTCAACCCTTATGCAAGGGCTTTGGGGTCGAGGTAGCTTCCAAGCACCTCCTCCACACGATCCATGACCCCAACAAGCTTCCAATCAGAAAAACCACCTGGACACGAAGAGGATTAGCTCATCCATCACCAAAAGAAGAGGAAGGGAAAGTGAGAGCACTCAACTCACAACCTCCCAAGGGGTGCTGCTCCACAAGCTCTGCTGGAGCACTAGGAGAGGGGAAAGGAGGAGGGAACCAAAGGGAAGAAGCTCCCCAAGATGGCTGGCTCGATCATCACCAAAGAGAGAGGGGTTAAAAGGCCACCACCATGCAAGGGTAGCATGGTCCAAACACAAAAATGGGGTGCCACATGACCACCCAACCCAAAATGCCAGCCATGCACCCAATGGGCACTCAGTCAAGGCAACAGGGTGCAAAGGGAGGGTAGTCAAACCCCTGCCACATGGCCCAAACTAGCCCATTAGACCATGCAAACAATGATGTTCTGAGTCATAAGGCATCATCACGTTCATATCATGACTTATCGGGCAGTCATGATATCAAACAAGGAGGCGGTAGGTCGGGCTGACGCGATATGGTCCAGAATCCCTCACACACACACACACAAAATCGAGATCCGACCTTCACAAGGCCCCGAACCCAAACACATAAAGACCCATTAAGAATTTGGAACACAGATCATTACACTCTACCACCTTCTCCTCTATTAATTATAAGAAAATATAAAATTAGCGATGAAAATTTTTCATCGCTAATCTATTACAGATTTATGACGAAAACTTTTTGCAGCTGATCAACAATAGATTAGAGACGAAAAAATTTCATTGTTAATTCATCACTAATTAGCTACAAAATTTTACGATTGCTGAACTATCACTGATCAGAGACTGATTAACAACAGAAAATTCTAAACAAAATTAGTTTTTTAGAAGTCAGACTCTGTGTACGGTACTTTCGAGAAGGCATCGGAGAAGAAGACTAGTTACGTGCTGCCCCAATCAAAGATGACCACGGACCTGTCGAGGATCATTCATCTTAGACAGGAGCACTAGTAAATGGAAATTTAGAGTCGTTTCATTGAAATTTAGAGTCTATTGAATTGAATGTATAATTATGACATATTCTCCTTTGGTTAGCCTATCCGTAATTATTTTGCTAAGAATTATATTTCTATGGAATTATATTTGGAGTTTTTACACTTGGTGCATTGTGCTATACAGCTATGCTTATCTGTATAAGCATCTTGTTGGTGTTAAAATGATCTTCTAAAATTTGTATGGCAATCTTCTTTGCAGATGGTTGCAAGACTCACTAAAGATATAGTGGAGACATGAAATATACTACCCGAACTTTAAATATTTTGAAACTTTGAATCCAATGCCATCCTTTCCACTGTAGTGGAGACATATGATCTGTACTTAATTTGCTTTTGATATGCCTCTAATTTTTTGGATCATTTACATCCAATGCCATCTTTCCACTCCGAACTGTGTTCTCCTCTTTCTTGCCTTAATATTATTATTTTTCTATTTGATTTATATGTAAAAGGCACAAATGGATAAATCTATATTCCTGAGTTTGACGAGAAACTGCAGAAATTCACAAAACCTTCTAACTGATCATATAATGTAGATTATTGTAATCATAGTTCTTTTCCATCCTTTCCTTTGTTATGGTTATTTTTCCAGGCATTTAGCCATAATCTTTTAACATACATTAAGATGTCATGTAATAGTGATCATCACATATGTGCTAAAATTTGTTTGACCATTCTGCAGGGAAAACTGTTTTTACCAGTGATCATGCACTCAACCTAGAGTGGGTTCCAGATTGGATAGCTATTGTAGGAAGTGGTTATAATTGGCTTGGAATTTAGTGATGTGTACACAGCCCTTAGAAGTGAGCTATTCATTTGGAAATGTCCATCATGTTTTGCAAAATGCACCATTTCAATTTTGATCTTGATAGCATACTTCTTAAAGCATTTGTCATCTCTGAAATTAGTTCCATCAGCCTTCCCCCTCAATCTTGTTCCATTTCCTTCTATAGAGTGCACTACATTTGAGGCTTAGGAAATTAATGCATTATGCTACTCTATTTATAACATTAGTGACTCTCTATAATGTATTTATTCAAATCAGCAAGAGCTACTATTCTGTTGAAATTAATAAGTTTAAGAAGTTTAGCCCCTGTTTATGCTGTCAGTCTTAAGAATATTATGATAAGATATAGAATATCGGCTGCAAAAGTCTTGCATTCTTGAAGATTTTTTCTTTTTATATTTTTTCTTTTAAAGTTTTTCCACTTTGGTTCCTCACTGACATTTGATTATATTTTCTGATGATGAAAGTGCATCTGCATTCTTTTTACATTGTATGTGCAGATTTCAGATTTTGAATTTGGACAGATTTACATTATTTTTTATTAGTAGATTTGGTATTTGCACATTTTTACATAATTTTTTATTGACAGATTTGCAGCATTTGCTTAATCTTAAATTTTATGCAATGTATAATGTATTGTTTATCAAAAAATTATTAATTTCATTTTATGTAACAAAATTTCTATGGCTGTCCTTGTAAGCTCCAAAATGAGCTTGGCTAGTTACTAGCTATGAACATATTATTTTGGAAGGATTCATGTTATGGCTTGTTATCATGGCCCAACCAGATGAATATTTTTATTCAAAATAGAAGTAACAATTTAGATGTATCTGATTGACAATTGGAGGACATGTTGAAGTTGTAAATTTTTTTAGGATAAATCTCATTAGGTCTACAATCTACATATGGAGCTTTACAAAAGGGGATAGTTTCGTTAATAAGGGACTTACTATTAGTTTAAGACAATTTACTTCATGTCAGCAGGTTGGTGGTCCTACTTTGTTAGACAGCTTTGTGTTATTTATTATTTATTTGGGTAAGTGTATATACCTTAACTTTTCTTTTATTTAGTATGTCTAATATAGGATCTTACTATGCGTTCACCACATGATGACAGAGGGTACGAGGAGAAGGATTGGGAGGATCTTTCTTGATTTTTTATTTTAATGATATTGTATTAAATTATATTTTAAATATTGTATTTGATTGAATATTTAATTCAACACAGTAATTATTTAGTATGTGTGTGCCAAGTGTGTACATATTTGTCAATGCATATATAATTTATTGAATTTGTTTTTAAAAATACAAAAAAATTGTGATGGATTAACGACAGAATTGTCTGTAAATATTGAGCTCCAAAATACTATCTTTAGAATTTAAAATTATTAATTGGACTTTTAATATTTGGTTTCAAAATATAGATATTAGGCTCCTAAATATTTATTTGGACTCCAAAATATTACTGTGGTGGTGTTTTCCTGTTTGGACTTGAGCCAAACGAGCCTCCACTGGAGAAGATGGGGAAGACGGACGCCGGTGCGGACGGAAGCTTGCAAGACCAGAACAGGATCAGGGGGACCCGTTGAAGAACCGGGGAGAACCCTCCGATGCCAAAGTCAGTACGGGACTGAAGAGGCTTAAGAGAAAGGGGGTTCTCGTGTGTGTCGCGCGAGGGCGAGTGTTAGCGTTCAAGACGACGTACCCCTGCATGGAGGTTACCTGGGCCTTTTTATAGGCGAAGGTGCTGAGGGAGTGGGACAGAACGTCCCTTGACCACGCCGAAAAGGGCGCGCCAGTTAGCGTCCTCGGCGAGGAGTTACGTGTTCAGGCGTCCGTTGAGGAGCTCTTCCGTTAACGCACCACTTGATCGTGGGGTGCGTGCGGTGTAGCCGTTTATAACCTCCACGAGGGGGCAAAGGGCTTCTTGGATTCTCTTGGGCAGAAGGTACCGAGTAGGTAGCCTGCTCGGTGGGCTAGACCTGCTGTTCGGTAGCTGAGCCCGCTGTTCGATGCCTGATGTCCGAGTGCAGCGTATGCCAGCGGGACCATGGTACGCCTCGAGCAGGACCTGTTCAGTAGGCTGGGGCCTGAACCGAACAGGCTGAGGGGTATCCAGAGACTACCCCCGAGATCCTGGAGGTGTTCGGGCGCGGAGACCGTGCAGTGCCCGGCGCTCGGGCACCTTGACGATTGCGGGCTTGAGCAGGAACCACCTGGTCTGCTCGGTAAGGGCAAATCCTATTCGAGCAGACCGTGCAGTGTTCAGAAATTGCCGCTAGGACCCTTGGGCGTTCAACAGCTGAAACGTGTTCGGCAGCCGGTTAGCTGAAGCCGAGGACACGTGGCCTGAGGACCATAGCCGTTTTGCCTTGCTGGGTCATGATGGGCCTACGGGCCTAGGAGGCTAGAAATAGCCTCTACACTTGCCCCCCACCCTCTCAAGTCTGCTCGGATGTGGTCGTGAGCACTTGAGAGGGGAGATGTCTGTTCGACTCGTCGGATGAGGGTCTTCATACTCGTGGCAGAACAGCCGGCCAATCACGACGAGGTGACGTCCTCTCGAGGGGCGCCTATAAGCGAGGTCGGCGGTCGTTTTGGCGAGCGTGGCTGCCGAACTGGTGGCAGGCAAGGTTGCGCCCACAGACGAGCGAGCCGCTGGGGTGGCTAGAGCGGACACGTAGTCCGATGAAGACTGCTTAACTAGAAGTACTGCAGTGCACGGAGGTGAGTTCGGATGACGATGCAGCCGGCGAAATGAGAGGAGCAGAGCTGACACCGCGAGACCGAGCTCGTGCTGCTCTAAAGGCCTCCAAGCTGAAACTTGCCGTAGCCGAAGCCGAGAAGAAGGCAGCCACCACGGTGCTTCACGAGGCAAAGGCTCGGGGAGTGGCAGCGTACATATCCGGTCCCGAATTCCAGACGGATCTGGAGCTCTTCAGAGCGGCTTGCTACGAGGTCGGCGCTCAGCGGGGGCGGCATCACGACGGTAGAGTATGCCCAGGGGGCCTTTGTCGTCGATCTACGGGAGTGTTGTCAGAGAACGCGGGACCCTCGCCTGGACGGGGTCCGCTTTGCGAGTTTCCGGGCTGAGCGCATGCCTCACGATGCCAAGGACGTCGGACCCTCCAACCGAGCTCTTTAAGTAGCATTGTCCTCTTTCCTTCTTTTTCCTAGTCGTGTTCTGTTCTAATCAGGATTCGTCGGTGTCTAGAAGCTCGTGGGTTCCGCGCAGGTCAAGCTGAAGAGCTCGTTGACCCGGGTTGTACCGAACACCTCTGTATTAGGACAGGTACCGCGCTGGTCTTCTGAGCTGAAGAGCTCTTGACCAGGGGTTGTACCGTTCGTCCTTTACATAAACCGATAGAACATCAAAGAGAGAAGTAGGACGCTGAGCAGAGAGGCTTTTGTAAATAATAAGCCATTAGATTTACATGCCAGGTTCTCGGTATGGTTTTTCCGCCGAGGGTAGACAGCTTGCAGGAACCTCTTCTGAGAACCCAGATGACCTTATAAGGTCCTTCCCGTTTCGGGGCGAGTTCGCCTGCTCGGCTCGACTGACTTCCAGATTCTCCTCGCACGCAGTGTGGCGTTGGGCGATGAAGAGGAGGTCAGCGAGGGTAGGCGGTTACTGGACCCTGAGCGTCCTCTGAAGGAAACCATCGCGAGTGCCCCGGATGAGGGCACTGGTGGCCAAGGGGACGTCGAGGTGCGGGATGTGAAGTGCTTCAGTCTGGAACCGCTTGACATAGTCCCAGATTGCTTCATCCTTCTTGTGCCGAACAGACAGAAGAGAAGCCATTGTGCGCGGCTGCGACCTCCCGCCCAGGAAGCTGTCCCAGAAGGACTTTTTCAACTGGTGGAAGGAGGAGATGGAGCCTGTGGGGAGGGCTTCAAACCATGCCCGCGCAGCTTCTTTTAACGTGGCCGGGAAGGCCATGCACTTAACCACATCCGATGCTCCATGGAACACCATGTGCGACTCGAACCCATGGACATGGTCCGCTGTGTCAGTGGTGCCGTCGTAGGGCACGATGGAAGGTAGGAAGTTTTGGGGAGGCCTTGGCCTCCAGGATCTCCGCGGTGAACGGGGAGCGGAAGTCCAGGTCATCATCCAAGACTCTGCCCTCTGCCTTTTGGACCATCGCGTCCATGTGGCGCTCAAGGTCAGCGACGCGGCGGAGGCGTCTGACCAATTCCTAGTCGGAATGCGCTGAGCCCTCGCGCCTGGACACGTGGGTGTTGGTACCGATGTCGGAACGCGGGGGAGGCAGAATCGCCGCCAAACGGCGGGGTGAGTTGGCCTGCCGTTCTGGTGTTCGGCGTGTGAATGGGACCTTCAAAGACCGCCGGGGCGACTCCGCATGCTGCTCCTGCCGGGCCAACGGTGCAGGAGGTCGCCAACACGATGATTCTGCCTGCTGCTTCGACGGTGGGGGGACTATCAGAGCAGGCTGCCTAGCCAGTTGCGCCTGAAGGCCCTGACAGACGCTCACGAGCTGCTGAACTAGGCCCCGGAGTTCCGCTACCTCTTGGGCGGTTGCCAGAGTGCCAGCAGCGGGGCCGTTGTCAATCACTCTGGCGGGGGGAGTGTTGTCATTGGCAGAGGGGGCTTGATCACGCGAGCCCGTGCGTGACTGGCGAGAGCGCGTTGCCCTATTGCCAGGGTTCTGGTGAGAGGAACGTCTGCGAGCCATGGCCGATGTCGTTCCCACAGATGGCGCCAAATTGTGGTGGTGTTTTCCTGTTTGGGCTTGAGCCAAACGGGCCTCCACTGGAGAAGATGGGGAAGATGGATGCTGGTGCAGACGGAAGCCTGCAAGACCAGAACGGGATCAGGGGGGCCCGGTTGAAGAACCGGGGAGAACCCTCCGATGCCAAAGTCAGTACGGGACTGAAGAGGCTTGAGAGAAAGGGGGTTCTGTGTGTGTTGCGCGAGGGCGAGTGTTAGCGTTCAAGATGACGTACCCCTGCATGGAGGTTACCTGGGCCTTTTTTTAGGCAAAGAAGCTGAGGGAGTGGGACGGAACGTCCCTTGACCACGCCAGAAAGGGCGCGCCAGTTAGCATCCTTGGCGGGGAGTTACGCGTTGAGGCGTCTGTTGAGGAGCTCTTCAGTTAACGCACCACTTGATCGTGGGGCGCGTGCGGTGTAGCCGTTTATAACCGCCACGAGGGGGCGAAGGGCTGCTTGGATTCTCCTGGGCGGAAGGCACCGAGCAGGTAGCCTGCTTGGTGGGCTAGACCTACTGTTCGGTAGCTGAGCCCGCTGTTCGATGCCTGATGTCCGAGCGCAGCATATGCCAGCGGGACCATGGTACGCCTCGAGCAGGACCTGTTCGGTAGGCTGGGGCCTGAACTGAACAAGCTGAGAGGTGTCCGGAGACTACCTCCGAGATCCTGGAGGTGTTCGGGCGCGGAGACCGTGCGGTGCCCGGCGCTCAGGCACCTTGACGATTGCGGGCTTGAGCAGGAGCCACCTGGTCTGCTCGGTAAGGGCAAATCCTGTTCGAGCAGACCGTGCAGTGTTCGGAAATTGCCGCTAGGACCCTTGGGCGTTCAGCAGCTGAAACGTGTTCAGCAGCCGGTTGGCTGAAGCCGAGGACATGTGGCGTGAGGACCATAGCCGTTTTGCCTTGCTGGGTCATGATGGGCCTACGGGCCTAGAAGGCTAGAAATAGCCTCTACAATTACCTATAGGGTTCAAAAATGTTGACTGAGTTTTAATAATAATTTGGACTCCAAAATAGAGATTTTAGACTCCAAAATACAAACTGACTCCAAATATAAATTTAAATTCTAAAATAGTGATTTTAGATCCCGTTGTCGCTGTCGATTTTCACTGGGCTCCGTTGTCTATTGCTCCCTGTTTGTTGAGGTGGAAGTTCATGTGGCATCATGTTAGATGCCACATGAACTGTCATCTTATTCATATTGCACTTTCTGCACTTATTCAGGTGCAGTAAGTCTTTCTCTTCACAATGATGACCATTGTACATAGCGTATGCAATTGAAGTAACTTAGGGTGACGACGGTGTCATCAAAACGAATATAATACCGTTCAACAAAGTTGGTCTATAGTAACAATTCATACTTATAGCTTTGAGTTCTGTAAGAGTAAATAAGTTAATAGTTACGATTTTTTATTTTTAAGCTTGAATTTTATGGACTCTTTTTATGTATTTTAAAAATGAGAAGATACATAAAAATTGTAAGTAAATGAAAAAACCCAAAAAAAAATGAAATACATTATTTAGGCATGAAATATCCTAATAAATATATTATAACAATTTATTGTTGAGACTCATTATTATCAAATGGTGCAACAGTAGTCCAGTTCAATAGTAGGCCATTATAGTGGCCTCTCTAATCAAACTCTGCATCCAATTCAATTAGATTGTCTCTCCAACTAATAAGATCGCAGAAGCCTAGCGACAAAACTTGTTGGGAAAGGAGTAGCTATGAGTGTTCATCAATCTGGTTCAGTTTGAATTAACTCATTTTTTGTCAAATCGAATCGTTTAGCCATTTGAACCAAATTGAATTGGAGTTTCGATTTAGTTTAGTTCAAATCAAAATTTTAATTTAATTAAATATGATTAAATTTATTTAATATTTACATATTAAAAAATAAAACAAATAATATAATATGTATTTATATGTAAATTTAGTCATATAATTACTTTTTAATACTCATAATATACATATTATACAAATATTATTATAATTCTATTAAAAATTAATTTATTCAATTTATACGATTTGACTCAATTTCACAATCTATGATGTCCAAACCGAACTCCAATCTAAACTGAACCGATTTGACCAATTCAATTTGATCTCATTTGAATTTTGGGTTGAGACCGAATTATGAACAGCGCCGGGAGCAGTGACAAAAACGCGTAACTGGGAAAAAGGCCCTATGTAGTTTGAGAAAGACTTTGTGCACTTCTCAAAGTGCAAAAATGCCATGTCATCTTGCACTTCCCCCCTCCCATTGGTGGGAATCAAGGTGCCACATGGATCTCTCTCCTCTTTTTCACCAATGGGAGAGGAGAAGTAAAAGATGACATGGCATTTTTACACTTTGAGAAGTGCACAAAGTCTTTCTCATGTAGTTTTCACTCTATCTCATCGGTCACATAGATCACTCTGTGCTCGAGCTCGCGAGGACTCAGAACAGCAGACCTCCCCTGGCGCCCTGCCATGGTGTTCCGCTCCGATCCCATAGTCTCCTGAGATCTCGTCCTCCCTCCCACCTTCTTTAAACGTAATGCTTCAAACGTAATGCCTGAGCATCTTCTCTACCTCGCCGTATTCCTCCTCCTCCATCTCGTATGCACCTCATCGTCTCCCTCTCCTGCCGAGGCCAACAGGAAACAAAACCTGCACCAGCTGCAGCGGTCCTAAGCCACCGCGGCGTTCCTCGATTTGCTCTTGGAGCTCGGGGGGGCAGTGCCTGACTGGCTCCCTCGCCCTTTTCTTCCCGCGCTCTTGCGACAACTGCCGTTGTTTACTAGACCATCGCGTCCGCTGCCGCCGCTTCCTCTTCGTCCGCTTTAAGCCCTCAGAAACCCGAGTCGTCTTCGCTCGCTCGATCGCTTTGGCTCCCTTATGATCTCATTCGTTATCCATTCCCCTTGCTTCCCAAATGCGTCTCCTGAATCTTTAGGCGCTGGGCCGTCTCGTGACGTGGGTGCGTTGCCATGGGTTCTTCCTCTCGCTTCCGCGCTTGTCATCTCTCTTCCGGTCGAGTGGCAAAGAGGCTGCCAAGGCATCCAGAAGTGAGGGGTTCTGATAGCAGCTGGGGTTTTTGAACTGGTGGCCGAGCATCGATGCTTTCAATCTTTTCCTTGCGCTGCTGTTGATGTCAGCCATGTTCGCCGAGATCCACTGCGTTGTATCTTCATCTATGTGCCCTACACTCCGAGCGGGTGATCGGGTCTTAGTTGACAAGGTGAGTAGTAGTGATTTATTTTCCTGCTGGTGATATCAAAGCTAGTATAAGATGGTATCATTTTGTTCGTTGGCAACATCTTAGAACATAAAGAGAATTTCTTCCCGAAGTTGCGATGTTTAGGCAATCCGATATCTATCGTGTGAAATTGTCGTCGAAGGTAGGAGAAGAGGGGGGGGGGTGTTCAGGGTTAGCTTCGTGGTGCAGAGGAGGCGAGGAAAGAAGAGGGGGGGGGGGGAGGGGGAGGGCGGCCATGGGAAAGAGGAAAGTTCTCAACAAATACTATCCACCGGACTTCGACCCAGCAAAAATCCTCAGGCGGAGGCAGCCCAAGAACCAACTGATCAAAGTGCGAATGATGATGTTGGGTAAAAAGGGGTTTGAGGGGGCAATGTTAAGAAAAGAGAGAAAAGAAACTCAATGTTTGATAAAATAAAAAAGTACATAAAAATGTGTGCAAGTTTTGTCTCTTACGTGAGGTCCTTAGTCCCACGTGAGAAATCTTTAAGGAGAAGAAATGTTTTATAACTTCAAGTGTCTATGAGACTGTCTTATAGACAATAGTGGGGTTATGTTAGACCATATCACACACACGCACCGCCGGGCCGGGCAGGGAGCACGCGCGTGTGATGATGTGGTCCAGCCAGCTTGCCTTCACACCTTTTTACTTCTTCTTTTTGCATTTTTCCCCTTTCTTGGAGAGAAAGACACATCTGTTGATTGGGTTTCTGGACTGTCGCTTTGGAGGCGGGCCGCCGCGGGTGTGGGCTCTTAAAGGGAGCAATTAAGATTTTCTTAATTATGGATTATCCCTAGGGCATGATTTTGACTCTCGGAGGAACCACTCGCAGACTAGACTCTCTCTCTCTCTCGGCTCCCCGCTGCGGACGGATGATCCTTCGCTGTTGTCTGTCTTCTTCCTCGCAGTGCTTCTTCGACACACTGCTTCTTCCTCGATTGGGCTTCCTCACAATGTTGCTGTGATCAGGCCATATTAGGATCTGCGCTTTGGTGTTTGGTGCATGCATCTCTACCCCTTCATACTTCATTTTGTAACAAAGGAACTAGGTTTACATATATTTTCATCTTACGAAATCGCTCTTGTGCGAGACCGATTTTTTTGCTTGTGGTTGTATCTTGGGAGAAGGTTGTCGGACTCTAATCGCATAGTATAGTGGGGGCGATACTTTTTCTAAGGCAAGTTAAATTATGGAACGCCTCTACAATTTGATTTCTTCTTTTGATTATCATGTTATCACCATGCTTATGTTGAATATACTCATGTTATATTTCTATTTTCGAGGTATGTCCATAAACATGTTGTTTCTTATTATGATTGTCATACGGTTTGCACTGAATGACTTGATGATGAAATACCATGCTCCATGCCATATATCAATTGTTTTAACAGTCTTAGAGAAAGTATTGATCATGACTTCATCCTCGTCGTTTAGCCCGAAAGTGGACATGTCGGGTATGCCTGCAAAATTTGCAGGGCAACACTTCAAATGTTGGCAACAACAGATGAAGATTTGGTTCACAATGATCGGGTTGATCTCAGTTATGGACTCGATCCTCCTAAAGTGATTGAGGGTGATTCTGCAAGTGCAACTAAGGCTGAGGAATGGAAGGAGAAAGATAGACTTGGACATGGGTGCATACTTACTGCACTATCGAATGTCCTGTTTGATGTCTATAGCTCTTCTACATTCCTAACCTCTAAGGCACTGTGGGATGAACTTGACCGGAAATACAATACTGAGGATCAATATCTGGAGAAGTATTCCGTAGGCAAGTTCCTCAAGTTTCACATGATGGAGGACAGATCTGTAGCTGAACAGGCACATGAGTTTTCTCCTTATGATCCACGGCTTGGCAGAGGGTGATATGAAACTCGTAGAAAAATTTCAAGTCATGTGCATAATTGAGAAATTTTCAAAGACCTGGCAGGACTTTGGAATGGCTCTCAAACATAAGAAGGGATCTTTTTCTCTTGATGACTTGATGGGTGCCATTGCTATTGAAGAGAAGCAGAGAAAGAAGAAACCAGAGATGTTTGTGGAGGCTAGTGCAAAGTTTATGATAAAATATAAGAATAAAGATGTCAAAGGCAAACCCAAGGTAGGTTCCCTACACAAATGAAACCCAAAGGAAATATACAAAAGAAGTAGTCTGGAGAATGTTAGGTATGTGGTCAAAAGGGTCATTTCCGTGGGGATTGTCCTAAATAGAAAGAAAAATTGACCCATAAGACTCATAGTTGTCAAGGTGGACACCTAGGCGCTGCTTAAGCGCCAAGGCGCTTCCTCAGCCGCCTTAAAACACCTCGCCTTTCTAAGAGGAGAAAAGGCGCCCCAAGGCACCGCTAAGGCGGCCAAGGCGCACGCCAAGGGCGCTTGGGCACGCCTAGACCCTTTAGGGGTCCGTAATATCCCACATAGACAGTAGATTCAGGTCAGTTTTCAGGGCTGAGTCTAGCCCGATTTCAGGTAACATCTTATTTACCTGAATATCATTTAAGTAAATGAAACTTACTTAAGATATTACATGTAAATAAGGAAGTACCCCCCATTTGAATCTAATAAAAATATCAAAAAAATCATCTCTTACAAAAAAAAAGTCAACTCTCCCATCGAAGAAGAAAATCATGATTTCAATGATTTTAGTGAAATGCTAACTTTCTAATCTCTCATAATTTGACATATCTAAATTTGATAATTCAAATAAACTATATGGAGCACTAAAAATCCAATGTCCGGTAAAAAAAGTCAAACGTGCATATGACTTCTCCAAGGGAGTCGCTCTCCTACTCACAACACTTAGTCTGTTTGAGATCTCTCAGGATTTGGTCAAACTTAAACTATCATCGCCCAAACACATGAGACTTGTCATTTTCTAGTTTCTTTTCAAATTTTAGACATATTGTGGGATTATGTAATGGACTCATTTAGTTTTTACTTATTTTAAGTGTGTTAAGATATTGCACTTCTTATTTTTATTTAACATATTTACAATGTGTATTGCTTGTTTTAAAAGTTGAAAATTAGTTTTCTGATGATAGAATGATATTTGCACTTCTTGTTCTTATTTAGTGTGCTTATTTATTTGAAGATGTCAATTTAGATTTTTTATGACTTTATGATATATAATGTGAGTTTGTTTACTTGGAGTTTAATTTTTGTTGCTTTCATTGTCTTTATGTCTGTCATATTATGATATTTTTTATTGAATTTTCATCATTATATATATTTATAGATACATAAATATCATGTAAGAGGGACACTTGAAAACAACTCATACTTGGTTCTATCCTAAACGCCTAGGCACCGCTTAGGCGAGCGCCTAAGCGCTTAGGCGAACCGAGACCCCACCTACACCTTGGTCGCTTTGACGCCTTGACAACTATGATAAGACTACTGAAAATCTATCTCAGGTCAATGTAGTGACCGGGGGGGACTCTTTTGGTGACTTATATGTTTCTCTAAACCCTCAGCTATTTACTATTTATGAACCTAATAAGTAGTTAGTAGACATTAGAGCCAATGTACATCTATGTGTTGACATGGCTAACTTTGTGTCTTATCAAGCCACCCGTGAATGCTCCGTGACAATGGGTAATGGCAGCACTGCAAGTGCGATGGGAACTGGATGCATAGATCTGAAGTTTACTTTAGGACGTGTATTGTCTCTTCACTGTGTGCACCATGTTTCTAGTGTTATGAGGAACATCTTATTAGGTTCTAGATTGGTTAGGGAGGGTTATGAGTTGAACTTTAAATGTAATAAAGTTGTGATTTTGTGTCAAAAAACTTTTATTGATAAAAGTTATTTATTGGATGGGTTATTTAAAGTGTACGTGAACCATGTGATGAATAAAAACTTAGATGTTGATGTTGTTTCTACATCTGTTTCTGTGGCATATAATGTCGTTGATTCATCTAATTTATGGCATGGACGTTTAGAGCATATCAATTTCAATTCTTTAAAACGAATGATGAACCTGAAACTGATTCCTAATTATACTATTGATAATTCTAAAAGGTGTGATATCTGTGTACAAGCTAAACAACTCAAAAAGCCGTTTAAGTCTGTGGTGAAAGATTCAGAAATTTTGGATCTTGTGTATTCTGATATCTGTGAATTTAATGACATATTGACTTGGGATCATAAAAAATATTTCATTACCTTTATAGATGACTACAATAGATACTGCTATGTGCATTTGCTTAAGTCTAAGGATAAGACTTTACAGAAGTTCATCATCTTTAAGAAAGAAGCGGAAACACAAACAGATCGGGTGCTTAAGAGGTTGAGATCTGATAGGGGTAGAAAATATACCCCCAACCAGTTTGGTGAATACTGCCAAGATAATGACATCATTCATGAGACAACTGTCCCCTATTCACCATAGTCTAATGGGATAACTGAACGAAAGAATCGTATCTTTATAGACATGGTCAACTCTCTCCTGTAGAGTTCAAGACTGCCTAACTATATGTGGAGGGAAGCATTGAATACAACTTGTCGTATTTTAAATTACGTTCCCTTGAAACATAAAGATAGCAGTCCATATGAACTTTGGAGAAATAAACAGTCTAGCTTGAAATACCTTAAAGTGTGAGGCTGTCGTGCTAAGGTATTTGTCCCTGAACATAAAAGGAAGAAGTTAGGACCCAAAACAATTGACGCGGTCTTTCTAGGCTATGCTGAAAACAACTATGCGTACAGGTTTCTAGTGATTAAATCTGAGATTTCTGGCATAGATGTTAACACCATAGTCGAGTTTCGTGATGCTACATTATTTGAGAATGTGTTTTCTATGAAGACTGGTTTACCTCAATCTTTGTCTTCTGAGACTGGGCCTTCTACATCTTCATCTATTCCAGATCATGTGGAAAGGATGACAAATGTGGGGGCAAGTGCATCCAACTCTCATATCTGATAATCAAGAAGAGGAAGTAGACCTAGAAGAAGTAAAAGACAAAAGATTGCCAAGGATTTTTGAAGTGATTTTATTACTTTCCAAATCAATGGTGATTCTCCCACCTTCAAGGATGTCATGGTCTCTCCTGAGGCACGACATTGGATGGAGCCACAAAAAGTGAAACGGATTCCATTATTACTAATGGCACTTGGGAGCTGGTCGATCTGACTATCCATCAAATGGATGTTAAGACTGCCTTCCTTAATGATGATCTTGTTGAAGAGATCTATATGGATCCGCCTGAAAGGTTTACAACACCTAGTAGTGGTAACAAAGTTTGTAGACTTGTTAAATTCTTATATGGATTGAAATAACCCCTAAGCAATGACATGAAAAATTTGACATGACTATCATGTCATTTGGCTTTAATGTTAATGAGTCTGATAAGTGTGTCTACTACAAGGTAGATGGTGATGATTGTATTGTCCTATGTCTATACGTAGATGACATTTTGTTGTTCGACAACAATTTGGGAATGATAATTGAGACCAAATCATTCTTGAGTAGAAATTTTGAGATGAATGATATGGGTGAAGCTAGTGTAATTCTAGGACTAAAACTGACTAGATCAACTGAAGGGATAGCTATTTCTCAGTCTCATTATATTGAGAAAGTATTGGAGAAATTTGACTTTGAGAATTGCAAAGCTGTCTGTACACCCTATGATCATTCTTGACTTTTTTGCAAGAATAAAATTGGTGCTCCTGTGTCTCAATTGCGGTATTCCCAAGTTATAGGAAGCTTAATATATCTTGCAAACTGTACTAGACCTGACATTTCATATGCAATGACTAACTTAGTAGATACATTAGCTGTCTTGACCGTAATCACTGGGAAGGCTTGGATAGGGTGCTGAGGTACCTAAAAGGTACTATGACTCAAGGCTTGCATTTTGGAAAATTCTCTACTATCCTTGAAGGATATAGTGATGCAAGTTGGATAGCTGAAAACTCAGGGAGCGATGATATCACAAGGTATGTCCTTACCCTGGGAGGTGGTGCTGTCGTCTAGAGGTCGACTAAACAAACCATCTTGTCTCGGTCTACTTTTGAGGCTGAGTTGTGTGTTTTGGACACCACTGGTATGGAGGCTAAATGGATTAGGAGTCTTCTTTCTGAACTTCCTTTGATGAGTAATCCTATACTTGCGATCTCTGTGCATTGTGATAACATGACCACAATTGCAAAGATCAAAAGTTCAAAGTACAATCAGAAAGAAAGGAGACACATCCAACTTAGATTGAAATCTACAAGGGAGTTGGTGTCTCAGGGAGTGATAGTTGTGGATTTTGTTAGTACCAGTACTAAGGACAACACAACTGATCTTCTGACTAAGGGATTAAATAAAAATCAAGTCCAGAAATTTAGGATGGGGATGTGACTGAAACCCCTCAAGTGTTCTCCTTCAGTAGCAATCCAACCTATCTGATTAGAGATCCTACAAAGAAAGTTCAATGTAGTAATAACAAGTTGTTGAGAGAATTGAAAAGCACTAAAATTTGTTAGATATCTTATATCTGAGTTCTTCCCCTGAATCCTAAAAGCTAGTGCCTATCAAGGTTCGCCACATCGGAGAATCGAGGCAAATCAGGTTTTTTCTGATCCGCCACGATACGCCAGAATCAGACCAATTCACATGGGAATCGGATGGGAATCGGTCCGATTCGATAGGAATCAGGCGAATCGGGTTTCTCCTGATTCTATCCGATTCGGCCGAATCGGACTGATTCGATCCGATCCGGCAAACCATGGTGCCTATAACTGCAAACTGGGATGAGTTGCATACTCTTAATGGGTTCAAGCTTGGTAAGGCAAGATATCTGCAGTACATCCTTGGAGAAGCCCACCTAAATAAGTACTACTGTGAGGCCGCAATTAAGGAATTGAGTTATTCCTAAATGTACTTATGATATAGAAAAGGCGTATGGCCAGAAGGCGTCACCTTTACAATTGCTATCTTAACCTATATCATGTTGTTTCCAATAACACTCTCACTCTAAAGAATCAAGTTCAAGACTTAGTTCACTTCGATTCTGTGGGAGTCAGATTTAGAATACTTAGATAAAGGTTCAAACTCGAAAGATGCCTTTACTGAAAACGTGATATGTTTATCCTCTTCTGTTTTTTCCCCATTATCAAATTTTGTGTTTGTGGGGGAATGTTGGGTAAAAAGAGGTTTGAGGGGGCAATATTAAGAAAAAGGAGAAGAGAAGTCAATGTTTGATAAAGCAAAAAGTGTATAAAAAGTTTGCAAGTTTTATCTTTTATGTGAGGTCCTTAGTCCCACATGAGAAATCTAGAAGGAGGAATGATTTTATAACTTCAAGTGTCCATGAGACTATGTCTTGTAACAATAGTGGACTTATGCTAGACTATATCACACACGTGCGCCGCCGGACCGGGTTGGGCTGGGCTGGCGTGTGCATGTGATGACGTGGTCCAGCCGGCTTGCCTTGACACCTTTTGACTTCTTCTTTTTGCGTTTTTCCCTTTTTTGGAGAGAAAGAGACATCTGCTGACTGGATTTCTAGACCGCCGCTTTGGAGGCGGACTGTCGCAGGCTTGGGCTCTTAGAGGAAGTAATTAAGATTTTCTTAATTATGGATTATCCCTAGGGCACGGTTTTGACTCTCGTAGGAACCGCTCGTAGACTACACTACAAGAGAAAGCGGTATTACCGACGGATATTTCCGACAGAATTTTCCGTCGGTATTACTGACGGAAATGCTGACGAAAATATTTCCGTCGGTATATTTGTCAGAAATACCGACCGATAACTCCGTCGGTAATATCCATCGGAAATATTATATAGCAACATATATTTCGACGGAATAATTCCATCGGAAATTTCTGTCGGTAAACGCGCACTTTCGCGCTCCCCCGCCATCCTTATGAAATGCTCTCTCTCTCTCCCTCTCTCTCTCCCCTCTCGGTGACCCCCTCCCCCTCCCATATGCAGCCCCCCACCCCTCTAGGCGGCCCCCCTCCCTCCCCCCTCCGTAGCCCCCCCCACCCCTGTCGGCCCCCCCCCCCTCCCCCCCCGTGCGCAGCCCCCCCACCCCCACCCCTCTCGCGGCCCCCTCCCCTCCCCCTCCCCATCTCGGCGACCCCCTCCCCCTCCTGTGTGCAGGCCCCCCACCCCTCTAGGCGGCCCCCTCCCCCCCCCTCTGTAGCCCCCCCACCCTTTCGGCCCCCCCTCCCCTCCCCTCCCCGTCTCGTTTCCCCCTCCTCCTCCCCCTCCCTCCGTAGCCCCCCCCACACCTCCCCCTCCCCCTCCGTAGCCCCCCCCTCCCGTGCGCACCCCCTGTCGGCCCCACCCCCGTCCCAGCCCTCCCTCCTCTGTCGCCCCCCTCCCCCTCCCTTCCCCAACTGACGACCCCCCCCCCTTCCCTAACCGCAAGTTCCCCCTGTCGGCTGCCCCTCCCCTCCTGTCCAGCCCTCCCCTTTCGCCCCCCCTCCCCCTCCATTCCCAACCCTTCCACCCCCCTTCCCACCCCTGCCACCCCTCTCTGTTGGCCCCCCCTCCCCCTCCCGTCCCAGCACCCCCCCCCTCCCACCCAGCCCCCCTCCCCTCCTAGCACGCCCCCCTCCTTGTGCTTAGAATATCAATGTCCAGTCCTCTTTGAACCAATTTTAATTTTCAATCTAAAGTAGATGGAAACTGTGAAATTGGATAACAGTCTATTATGCGAATGTCAAAAATACTCTCCTTAATTAAAAATTATATCTGACTTACCATTCCTTTTAATTCTAAGTCCTGGTTTGAGATTTCCAATCCTTTATCTATAATGTTTAGTTCAACTTATATTTTTTGTTAAGTGTGTATGCAGTTTGTAACATGGTTTTACTTGGTCTTTCTAAAGTATTTTTTTTGCGCTTTGTATAGTTAATGTGGAGGTCTACTAAGGAGATTGGTACTGAAAAATTGGATATTGATGTTATTGTTGTGTTTTTTACATTGTTATTAGATTGGGAAGAAAATATAGGTGATCAAATCTCTGCACACATGTTTTGAGGCGATTTTTCCATGCCTGTTGGGTATATGCGATTTTTGCATGCCTATTGAGCTGTGTCTCCTAAGCATAAATTGTTAATACCAAAAAAATTTGAACTTGGCGTCGATATAATTAAACTTGGCCTGTTGGGCAGTGTCTCCTAAGCATAAATTGTTAATACCAAAAAAATCTGAAACTTGGCGTCGATATTAAACTTGGCTTGTTGGGCAGTGTCTCCTAAGCAGATATTCTGAATGCCGCCACTGCTGTGTAACAAAGAGAAAGAACAAGAAGAGAAAGATAACTAAAAAAAGTACACAAGCACAAACTCCAACGCAGCACCAAACGATGCAGCCACTAAACCAAAGCCCCCCCTTTGTTTTTCTCAAGAACCAGCCTTGGACCATAATAAAAACCAAAGGTGGATTGGGATGTTGAGTCAATCCAGCCTTGGACCCATGATAAAACCAAAGGTGGATCCTTGTTGGGGTAACCAATCTTTGTTGAGGTTG
Organism: Colocasia esculenta; assembly: GCA_014218235.1. Taxonomy (NCBI): domain Eukaryota; kingdom Viridiplantae; phylum Streptophyta; class Magnoliopsida; order Alismatales; family Araceae; genus Colocasia; species Colocasia esculenta. Next base: position 165,623,502 of record CM024760.1, on the reverse strand, counting down.
ACTCAATTCAGTAACCTTTTGATTCACCCAACCATATGTCAATTGGCTTCTGCTATAGTGTCACCAACATTTCTACATTATTTTCAAATTCCGTCGGAACGTCCGACAGATATATATCCGTCGGAATATTCGTCGTATATGCCGAATCTCGGATTGGGTTGGGCATTGAAAAATGACGGTCTAAAAAACAGCCAAGTATATAAAAGGGTCAAAACACCCAACCCGGGGTCCAAAATCCCAAATAGGGATCGGATCGCGTGCCCGTTTTCCCCACATGGATCGGCGTGCCGTTTTCCCCACATGACCGCTGGGTTAAAGTGACGTGTGGGAAACTGACGGAATCCAATTTAGATCTCCGGATTGGGTTGGGCATTGAAATGACGGATCTAAAAACAGCCAACTATATAAAAGGGTCAAAACACACAACTCGAGGGTCCAAATCCAAATAGGGATCGGATCGGTGTGCCGTTTTTCTCCGACACGACCGGTGGGTTAAAGTGACGTGTGGGAACTGACGGAATCCAATTTGGATCTCCAGATTGGGTTGGGCATTGAAATGACGGATCTAAAAAATAGCCAAGTATATATAAAGGCTAAAACTTACAACCCGGGGTCCAAATCCCAAATAGGGATCGGATCGGCGTGCCATTTTCTCCGACACGACCGGGTGGGTTAAAGTGACGTATGGGAACTAACGGAATCCAATTTGGATTCCTGGATTGTGTTCGGCGTTCAAATGACAGATCTAAAAACACCCAAGAAACGATAGATCTAAAAATAGTATCTAATTAAACTTGAAATAATCACATATTTAAATTTAATATTTGAAATAATGTATGTCTTTTAATTATTATTAATGTTTCTCATATTAATTTTTTTTAATATAGGATCCACCTCCGGCACCTGACGATGACGAGGTAGGGACAACAGACGATCCAGCAGATCTGTCTTGATTTTTTGTATTTATTATTTTGTATAATTTTATATTTGTTGTATTTTAAGATTTTATGTTGATCGTGAGTATTTATGAAATTTATGAATATTTTAGCAGATTTTAAAAATCATTTTTATTTGTCAATTTTTTTAAAAAAATATACTGCACATTCTGACGGATTTTCCGATGGCTAAATATCCGTCGAAAATTGTAAATTACCGACGGAAGAAATCTGTCGGTAATTCCGTCTATAGTTCTGACGGATTTTTCTGACGGGTTTTGTGTCAGTATTGACCGAAAGAAATGCCGACTGATATACCGACGGAATATCTGTCGGTAAATACTGACGATATTTCCGACGGATTTTCCGTCGGAGTTTCCGTCTATAGTTTTGACGGATTTTTCCGACGGGTTTTGTGTCAGTATTGACCGACAAAAATGTCGACTGATTTACCGACGGAATATTTGTCGGTAACTACTGACGGCATTTCCGACGGATTTGTCCATCGGAGTTTTCCGACCTATTTCCGACGGCATTATCTTCCGTCGGCAATTTCTGACCAATTATTTCCGACGGACCATTTCCGACAAGCTTCAGACGGCAATATGTCGGAAGGCTTATGTGCCGACGGATTACCGTCGGATTTCCGACGGATTCTTTCCGTCGAAAAATCCGCATTCTCTTGTAGTGCTAGATGCTCTCTCTCTCGGCTCCCCACTGCGGACGGACTATCCTTCGCTACTGTCTGTCTTCTTCCTCGCGGTGCTTCTCTGACACACTGCTTCTTCCTCGGTTGGGCTTTCTCGCAGTGTTGTTGCGATCATGCCATACCATGATCTACACTTCGGTGTTTGGTGCATGCATTTCTACACCTTCATACTTCGTTTTGTAACAGAGGAACTAGGTTTACATATAGCTTTCGTCTTACGAAATTGTTCTTGTGCGACTGATTTTGTTGCTTGTGGTTGTACCCTGGGAGAAGGTCGCCGGACCCTAATTGCACTGTACAGTGGGGGGCGATACTTTCTCTAAGACAAGTTCCATTATGGAATGCCTCCATAGTTTGATTTTGTCTTTTGATTATCATGTTATCACCATGCTTATGTTGAATATACTCATGTTATATTTCTATTTTCGGGGTATGTCCATAAACATGTTGTTTCTTATTATGATTGTCATACGGTTTGCACTGAATGACTTGATGATGAAATACCATGCTCCAAGTCATATACCCACTGTTTTAACAACAGATGCTACCCCTGAGCATCCGGTGCAACACCTGCGGCACCTACATCTACAAGGGAACCAAGTTCAACTCCCGCAAGGAGGATGCCGTCGGTGAGGTACACCATTTTGATGCCCATCTCCACCAAGTTTAGATATTCCGTTGATTTATCTATCTGGGGATCTTGTATTTCTTTGTTGTTCCCTGGTGGCTATCTGGTGCTTTTGATGAAAATGAGGATGAGTAGTGAAACCATGGAGCTTTGAGATGTTGATTTGATCCTTATCACATGCCTTTTCCTTTTTTTTTTGGGCTCTATTGTGCTGCTAAAGGACGGATTTCGGCTATACAAATTGCATGAATTACTAAACACACATAAGTAAGCCTCAATCCTACCTGTCCATGAACCCACCTATTTAAAGCTCTTTCTTTGGGCACTAACTCTGCGTTGAAGCTCGTCTCGCTTGTTAACCAAGCATAAAGTCTGGTTAAAGTTTGACTTGCATGCTTGGTCTGACCCGAGCTTCGGTTTTCTAGAGCATTATCATGATTTTGTTCATTCAGGGCACTAGTTCGCTTGGTTGGCTATCTGGAAACCTCCTGTTACATCGTCAATGGTGAAGCCATTGTTGCGTTGGTGTGGAGGCTGGTTCTAGCTCCATGCGATCTGATCAAGCGTTACCAGCAGACAGAGAACAAATATCTTTTATTTTATTTTTTCCTATTTTTTTATAGTAATATCAAGTAATTAATATTTTTTGGGTGCTTTGCAAACATATTTGGGAATTCAAGTATTCTGGTTCTACTTCAAATGTACAAGATGATCCGCGGAGCTCACCTTTAAGACAGATCCCCAAAATAATGACTATGTTGTGGAATCTGGAGCATCTAGCAACTTTAAACCATGGCCTGAAGAGGAAGAGGTGAGATGTTATGGTTGTCAGTAAACTAATCCTATTTTATGTTGCAAAGTTCCAAGTTTGCCATGTTAAGATGATGACTTCAACTTGCATGTAACTAACGTAGGATCTTCAATCCCTGTCGTCAGCTAGCAGAAAGAGAGAACGAAACAAGAAGTTGAAGAAATGGGTGATGCCATGAAATCTGTAGAAAATAGAGCAATGGATTCAAAAATGGATATGGGTATGCTTGCTGCTTTAGAGGAGGTGAATCCTATGAAGGCATAAACACTGTTTCTATTTTATTTATCTTTCATCTCCATATTCTCTTTGTAACCCTCTACTACTTTTTCGCGTTTTCCTTTTCTATTTCTGCTACCTATCATTTTACATACTGTACTCATTGGAAGATTGCTGCTTGTTATTGCTTCCTCTCTCCAGTCGAGGGATGCCACAGTGAGCTCAGATTTAATGCTTGAGGCTTTGAGATGCTCAACAGTGGCAGAGGTATGTGTCATTTCCTTCTTTGTTTATACACTTATATTAAGGTAGTTAGAAAGATTTACTTGCATATCAGTTACCCTCAAAGGGATGCATATCCCTCTGAAACCATTGCATCACTCAATTTCACTTTTAATCTCAATCTTAACTAGTTGTAAGTCTTTCTTGCCATTGATAATAGACAGACTATTTACCCATCAAGGCACTCTCCAAGATTAAACTCTTTCATTGAGGGGATCATTTTATGTTCTAGTGGTTTCATAACTGCCTCTACAGTGCACAACTATTTGTATAAGTGCTTAGTTCTGTGCCTATGAGTATCCTGGAATATTAGAATTCAGATAGCACAAATTGTAATAGATGTAGCTGTGAGATTTAAACAGATTTGTCAGTTTTGATGTTTGTATTCTACTTTAGTTGAGTTTTCATCTTCTTTCTGTTTGAATGATTTGGTTCAAACGTCATCCATTTACTTGAAAGAGATGCTCCCCCTCTTAGTCTCCTACTTATGCTTAATTAAATTCCATCACTGATCATTTTCATCAATATTTTCCAATGGGTGACAGCGTCAGTGGTACAGAGTTTCTTTTGATTGGCACGATATTAGTTTTCTAAAGTTATCCTGAGCCCACATACAATCTGCAGTAGGAGTCGCAAGTCAATCTGATCTAAATCAGATGGTAATTACATTGTTTTGCCTTAAGTCTTCCATATGTTGCTACTTTTTTTTTTTTTTTTTGGTTAGCTGGCCCAGTGGCAAACACTGCCACTAGGTGTGCACAAGAAATCACCCCGGTTTGAAACCCGGAGTCCCTCCCTCCTTCCCTCAACCCCATTCTAAGAAACTTGGCAAAACCACCTTGAAAAATCCTTAAGCGCGCTCAACGCATCTCCTTCCGCAGGACTCGACCCTGCTACTTTGGTATGCAAATGAGGTGCCCAACCATCGGGCCACCCCTTCATGTGTTGCTACTTGCTGTTGAATGGCTCTTTGTTATTGAGTAGCCTCTGGGTCTGTTGTAGTGAGTTTCACATGGTGAGCTATTTGTGCTTCTTTTTGTTTTATGAGGATTTTCCTGAAAGCAAATAAAACCAAGCTATATTGAGAAAACGAAGTTCAAACTAAAGTGAATTTTTTTTCCGTAACAGTCTAAACCTTGGTCTTGTTTGTACTTTCGTTTGGGCTCTTTGATATGTTTTGAAAAGCTGGAAAAATGTATATATTTGAAGGAAAGTTGAACAGATAACAACACAATCAATTACTATTTGGCAAGGGATGTAGAAGCTTACATATGTAAAACATTGATCTCACCATTCTCCTTTTTATTCAGGTAAGAGAACCTAAAAGGCAGTAAGTGGGTGGCTGGATACATTGAACACTCGTAATTATGCCTTCTAAAAAAATTATAACCAATGAGACGTAAAATCTACTTTTTTTAGCACAAAGTTTTACATGAGGTTCAAGTTCTATTCTCTTTTGCAGCCAAGGGCGCTTGCGGCATTGTAGGACTCAGTCGGCCAAGGAAGGAGGCCCTCTTTCTGTCACGGAAGCTAATGCCATGTCACACTCGGGACTGACCGAATGTGCTGCATGATTGTATGATGTTTTAATAGTAACTTAATTCAATAGTTTAAAATTTTCAATTTCGTTATTTCTAAGAGGGATATTTGGCTCCTTTTATTATTATAGGAAAAATTTAAAGATCAGAAGATGACACAACCATCCTCCTCTAGTCCACAATTGTTACGGCTGATGATGCATATACACGTGTATTTGGCAAGCATCGAGCAAGACGTATTCGTGGAATTGACACAAGTTTAACCCAAAATTTTTTCTATGATGATAAATCATCTCAATCACAAAAAGAGAGGAGAATATTCAATTAATTAAAATTGTGAAAGAATTGTCAGACAAATTTAATAACTTGGAGTCATATGTGATGTAGGTAATTTCGGTCACTTATAACAAGTTTTATGAGTCATATTTATTGTTACATGGTCATCTTAATTTCCCTTATTTTTTTAGAAGTAAAGAATCAAGAGGACCAACATTCTCCAAAATAAGTCCAATCGTCTACTAATGCCATAGAACTCAAAAGGTAAGTATAACCATCTTTAATATTTTGTTCATTTATCCTTCTTTATTTCTAATATTTTACATATGTAGGGTAAAAGAGTTCAACTATTAGATATGGGTGGAGAAGTGCTTGTAATTGGCATATTAATGAGTAAAGATAAATATAAAGTGGTGATAGGAAGAGTTTTAGGGAATTTTCTTTGTGAGATATCTATTCTCTTAGGCTATGCTTGGTATTTGGATAGATTGGGGATAGAGTGAGATTATCCTCAAAATTTTGAGGATAACCCCACTATTTTTAGGATAACCCCACTCTATCCCCAGTCTATCCAAATACCAAACATAGCCTTAATTAAACCCAAGGCACCACTATATATAAAATATGTAGAGAGATAAATTGGTGAGAGTTGTTGGCTAGCCATATTGCTTGGTTCAAAGACTATGTAAGTTTATATATCTAAATCAAAATTTAAAGAAGATTTGACCTGACAAAAGGTATTGTCATGTTTAGTATCTTTTGCAATTGATAATTCTCTTTCATGTCTAGTGAAGCCATTATGGCTCTTTTTCTCTTTTCCCTATGAATGGATGGTATCAGATATTCATTAAACTAAAGAAGATTGTCTTGCATAGATATAAAAAAAAAATAGAAAGTTCATATCCCATTCATATGGTTCTTTTATTTAGATTTGAGGTTAAGAATGCTTACATCCTTATATTCAGCACATCCTCTAAGCCTCGAAGCTTCTAAGTTTGTGATTCAGTTGACCTCAACAACTATTATTTTAATATTTTCAAATTTTTTTCCTTTCACAAGTTCAAGTCAATGTTTATTTCAACTCATTTTGTTAACATGGAAGTGATATATCTGTAGTATATCAATCATTTTGTTGGTAGTAGATTGTAGGAGCTTCTATGTTATGTTGTTGAATAATGTTTTTTTGTATATATGACAAATTGTCCTCTTATTGTGACATGATGCGAATTTTCCTTATGCAATGGATGGAATCATGATTTCCATATATTTCTTGTCGTTGATAAATGATGCATGTATAGGTGGATCAATGATGAACGTATGATTGAATATAATGCAAATGAATCACATGAAACTATGCATTATCTTAGAATGTATTGTGAGACAACAATGATAATTGATAGTAAAATAGGTAATATATTTATCACTATAGCTATGAAGTATTTATAGATATTGTTATTGCAAGAAAGAAATTGCTATGGTCAAATTCATATTACTTACAATTCAAAAGTGCAAGAATTGCAAATAAAAAAAGAATGAATAATTAAAGTTTGTTTCAGTAAATATAGTACGTCAACAATTAAATTCTTATGCTTTTATATGTAAGAATTGTTGTGTCTATATTTGCAGCTTATATTACATCTATTTATAGTTATTTTGTGTAAGTATAAAGATTTTTACATTTACAGTTCACAGTTGATTTTTACATTTATAGTTGACAAAATCATAGTTAGACTATAGCTTTAGTTGCTATGCCATTGATTTGTTGTCGTAAATAATTTAGTAAGTACAAATTTTCACTTGAAATGTTTTTGCATAACACTTATAGTTTTCTGTCGTAAGTGTAGTCCAATTTTGTTGTAGTTTATGTGTCCTTCATTGTCATGAAGACAAAAAGAACAATATGTCTTTTGTTAAGATCTATAAAACAAACAATCCTTTCAAGTACTAAAACAACTCGCATACATATCAATGCAAATCATTTGGAAATTTTCTCAATAAGATATCAAGATTATGAAGCTAGATTCTCAGACCATTACCATCAAATGTATGCCAAATAGTCAAATAGTAACAATATTTGTTAGAGTGTGGAGCTGAACTTTCAAATGTGGATCGGTTCGAAGTCGCAGATCGACCTGCGCGGTCACGTTGCGGGGGTTCGAGGGCAGCGCCCTCGGAAGCTAGATTTGGCTTACAGAAGAGACTGTGTCGACGCACTATCGACCTCAGGTCGACACAGGTTGAGGTGCGTCGACGCACCCATGAATCAGGTCGACGCACCCCGAGACAGGCGACTTCGCGTTTCTGAGTTAAGGGCATTTTTGTCCTTGTAACTCTCGATTATGGCGCCCTAACCTCCCAGTATATAAAGTGGGGTGGATTCTCCTTGTACTGTGATTCTTTTGACACATATTATTGGATTTGCTGCTGTGGCCGTGGACGTAGGAAGGTGTTGCCTCCGAACCACGTAAATCTGGTGTTCTTGTGTTCTTCTTCTCTCTTCTTTAATCTCTCCTCCGATCTCTGATCTCTACGTGTGAGTCGTGTGCGAGAGGGCTGCCGATCTGATCCCCAACAACTGGTATCAGAGCTAAGGTTCGAGGGAAATAGTGGGAGCGATGGCAGCGGATGAAGGAAAGGTAAGGATCGAGAAGTTTGACGGCAAGGACTTCGGTTTCTGGAAGATGTAGATCGAAGACTACTTGTATCAAAAGAAGTTGCATAAGCCGCTTCTTGGAACGATGCCAGATGGTATGAAGAAAGAAGAGTGGAATCTTCTGGATAGACAAGCTCTCGGGGTTGTTCGCTTGACGTTGGCCAGAAACGTCGCGTTCAACATCGTGAACGAGAAGACCACAGCAGGTCTGATGCAGGCGTTATCAAACATGTACGAAAAACCATCTGCTTCCAACAAGGTACATTTGATGCGTCGTTTGTTTAATCTGAAGATGGCCGAAGGTTCCTCGGTTACATATCATATAAATGAATTCAACGTGATTACAACCCAGTTGAGTTCTGTAGAAATAAATTTTGATGATGAGATTAAAGCCTTGATTCTTCTGTCCTCCTTACCTGAAAGTTGGGGTGCTACTGTGACGGCTGTTAGCAGTTCTTCAGGCTCAAGTAAACTGAAACTTACAGAGATTCGAGACTTGATTCTGAGCGAGGATGTTCACAGAAGGGAATCTGGTGAAGTTTCAGGTTCTGCCTTAAATACTGAAAGCAGGGGAAGAACAAATCAGCGTGGACAAAATTGGAATAGATCCAAGTCCAAGAGAAGAAGTCAGTCCAAACCCCGTAGTGATGGTTGATGGAATTGTGGTAAGAAAGGTCATTTTAAGAGGGACTGCAGGCTCCCAAAGAGAAAGGATCAGGGCAGAAACAGGAAGAAGACTCTGCTAACGTTATGACAGATGAAGTCCAAGATGCTCTAATTTTGAGTGTTAACAGTCCCATCGAATCTTGGATTCTAGATTCTGGAGCATCTTTTCACTCTACCTCATGTAAAGAAACTTTACAAAATTATGTTGTGGTAATTTTGGGAAGGTTTATCTTGCTGATGATGAGCCCCTAGATATTGTGGGGAAGGGTGATGTTCAGTGAAAACAGCAAACGGGACTATACGGAAGCAGAGAAATGTTAGACATGTTCCTGGCTTAAAGAGAAATCTGATCTCTATTGGTCAGCTTGATGATGAAGGATATGTCACTATCTTTGTTAATAGGTGCTGGAAGATAACCAAGGGTGCCATGGTTATAGCACGAGGCAGCAAGATGGGAACTCTTTATATGACTGCAAATGACAAAGACTTAGTGGCAGTGGCAAATTCAGAAGAGGTCTCCAAGATCTGGCACTGCAGACTTGGACACATGAGTGAGAAAGGGATGAAGATGATGGCTGCAAAAGGGAAGTTAGGTGATCTAAAGTCCATAGATATTGGACTGTGTGAAGATTGCATTCTGGGAAAGCAGAGAAAGGTCACCTTCTCTAAAGCTGGAAGAAGTTCTAAGCTAGAAAAGCTAGAACTCGTACACATTGATGTGTGGGGACCAGCCCCTATTCGATCCCTTGGAGGTTCACTCTATTATGTCACCTTTATTGATGACTCCACTCGAAAGGTATGGGTTTATTTTCTTAAAAATAAATCTGATGTATTTTCTACCTTTGTGAAGTGGAAGGCTGAAGTGGAAAATCAATCTGGTGCAAAGATCAAGTGTCCGAGGTCAGACAATGGAGGAGAATATAGCAGCAAGGAATTCAAAAACTTCTGTGCAGTACATGGCATTCGTATGGAGAAAACAATTTCAAATACTCCACAACAGAATGGGGTTGCTGAACGCATGAACAGAACTCTGAATGAGAGAGCTAGAAGCATGAGGCTACATGCTGGCCTACCGAAGACCTTCTGGGTAGATGCAATTAACACAGCAGCTTATCTGATTAATAGAGGACCCAGTGTTCCTCTAAATGGTGAGCTACTAGAAGAGACTTGGACCGGTAAGGAGGTAACTCTTTCACACCTGAGAGTATTTGGTTGTGTTTCATATGTGCATGTTGATTCCAATGACAGAGACAAGTTAGATCCTAAGTCAAGGAGATGTTTTTTCATTGGATATAGTTCTGATGATTTTGGATGCCGCTTCTGGGATGATGAAAGCAGGAAAATCATTAGACAAAGGAATGTTATATTCAATGAAAAATTGCTTTATAAGCATAGATCTGATGTGGAATCTGAAAATGCAGGTCTAGAAAGTCAGAAAAGTGCACATGTTGAGTTGGAGGAAATTTCAGAAGAGGATGTGCTGAGAAGATCTCAAGAAGATCCTGAAAATAGTACAGTGCAACCAGAGGTTCAACTGAGAAGATCAAGCAGATTGTGCAAGCCATTTGAACGGTTTTCTTCTGCAATGCACTACTTGTTGTTGATTGATGCAGATGAACCTAAGAGCTTTGATGAAGCTATGTAGGTGGAAGTTTCAGTCAAGTGGGAGTTGGCAATGAAATATGAAATGAATTCCCTATACAAAAATGAAACTTGGGTGCTGACTGAACTACCACCCGGCAAGAGGGCACTGCATAATAAATGGGTTTTTTGGTTAAAAGAAGAACATGATGGCAGCAAGAGGTACAAAGCAAGGCTGGTTGTGAAAGGTTTCCAACATAAGGAAGGTATTGATTACACTGAAATTTTCTCTCCAGTTGTCAAGTTAACCACTATTAGATTAGTGCTAAGTATTGTTGCTGCTGAAAACTTGCACCTAGAACAGCTTGATGTAAAAACAGCTTTTCTCCATGGTGATCTGGAGGAGGATATTTATATGGTGCAGCTAGAAGGTTTTCATGAACATCGTAGAGAAAACCTTGTTTGCAAACTGAACAAAAGCTTGTATGGTTTGAAACAAGCCCCCAGGCAGTGGTACAAGAAGTTTGATGGATTCATCTGTAGCAATGGGTTCATTAGGTGCAACATGGACCATTGTTGTTATTTTAAGAAGTTTGATAATTGTTATATGATACTGCTGTTGTACGTGGATGATATGCTCATTGCAGGATCAAGTATGATAGAGATCAACAAGTTGAAGAAGCAATTGTCAAAGGAATTTGCTATGAGGGACTTGGGAGCAGCAAAACAAATTCTTGGAATGAGAATTGTGAGGGATAGAGCAGATGGTACTCTGAAGCTATCTCAAGAACGCTACATTCAGAAAGTGTTGGGCAGGTTTAACATGCAGGATGCGAAACCAGTCAACACTCCTCTAGCAAGTCACTTCAAGCTGTCTAAAGAGCAATCACCAAAGACTGTTGAAGAGTGTGAATCCATGAAGAAAATTCCTTATGCATCAGCTGTGGGAAGCTTGATGTATGCAATGGTTTGTACCAGATCGAATATAGCACACACAGTGGGAGTTGTGTGCAAGTATATGGCAGATTCGGGCAAACAACACTGGGAAGCAGTAAAATGGATTCTGAGATACTTGAAAGGCACTTCAGGTAAATCTCTTTGTTTCAGGAAAAATGATGTCATTTTACAAGGCTTTGTTGATGCAGATCTTGGTGGTGATCTGGACACAAGAAGAAGCATCACTGGTTATGTTTACACCTTGGGTGGCACTGCAGTGAGCTAGATATCACAACTTCAAAAATTGTTGCTCTTTCAACCACAGAAGCAGAGTATGTTGTTGTCTCCAAAGCTAGCAAGGAGATGGTGTGGCTGAAAATTTTTCTGAAGGAATTGGACAAGAAACAAATCAACAGTGTGATGTTTTGTGATAGTCAAAGTGCAATTCACCTTGCCAAGAACCTCGTCTTCCATGCAAGGACGAAGCACATACAGTTGAAGTATCACTTCATCCGTGGGTTGATTGAAGATGGTACTCTATTGCTTGAGAAGATACGAGGGACAGAAAATCCAGTAGACATGTTGACCAAGGCGGTCACAAGAGAGAAACTGAAGCTGTGCCAAGCTTCAGTTGGCCTCCATGAATGATTGATGGAGGGATGCCACAGCCAGTTTTTCCTTTGCTACATTAAGGAGGATCAAGACTATGAGATGCCTGTTATTGTTTGGAGTTCAGACTCCAAGTGGGAGATTGTTAGAGTGTGGAGCCTGAACTTTCAAATGTGGATCGGTTCGAAGTCGCGGAAGAGACTGTGTCGACGCACTGTCGACCTCAGGTCGACACAGGTTGAGGTGCGTCGACGCACCCATGAATCAGGTCGACGCACCCCAAGACAGGCGACTTTACGTTTCTGAGTTAACGGTGTTTTTGTCCTTGTAACTCTCGATTATGGCGCCCTAACCTCCCAGTATATAAAGTGGGGCGAATTCTCCTTGTACTGTGATTCTTCTGACACATATTATTGGATTCGCTGCTGTGGCCGTGGACGTAGGAAGGCGTTGCCTCCGAACCACGTAAATCTGGTGTTCTTGTGTTCTTCTTCTCTCTTCTTTAATCTCTCCTCCGATCTCTACGTGTGAGTCGTGTGCGAGAGGGCTGCCGATCCGATCCCCAACAATATTTTCCTTCAATCTTGAAGCAAAATTTTCCAACACTTCAAGTCCATTACGATTCATAAAGTTTGATTGATATCTGCATATAGGCACACATAGACATATACATAGGGAATATATATTTCATACATTTGCTTCACTATGGCTGCAAGTTGGTGTGCTAAACCAATAACAATTTTTTAGGCAACATTAATATCATAGTTTATGTAAGATAAGTTGTGCACCATGTTGTGGTTGAAGAGTTAGGACCCTATAGGGTGCATGTGTATAAGAGGGTGCAAGATCAAAGGAGAAGTGTTGTAAAATCATAGGTAAGCCCAATTTTGCCTCTATCATGGCAAAATTTTGTCCGACGCAAATGCGAGGCCCGCCGCCAAAAGGCATGAAAGCCATCTGATGCTTTGATGCTTTAGAAACACCTTCGGAAAACCTCTCAGGGTTGAATTCATTGGCATCTTCACCCCAAAATGTTGGGTCATGATGGATGGATAATATTGGTAGGATGAATTGTAGTCCAGCTGGAAATGTGAATCCACCTAATTCCATTGTCTTGAACGTACTTCGAAGGAGATAAATTGCTGGGGGATACAATCTTAATACCTCATAAAGAATCATGGTCACCTACAACACGAAGTTAGGAATTAGTATTTTGATTTCCCTATTGATACAATAATTATTGATTATTTTACTAGAGAGTGAAACTATATCTTTGAGCCTAGTTTTTGGGATCAAATTGTAACCATGTCTACAAATTAGGAATACTTACAACTTTTAGTTGGCCCAAGGAATCGAAATCTGGTTTAGCTTTGCCAAATACTTTCAAAACTTCTTCCCTCGCACGAGCTTGCCAACTTGGATTCACACTCAACACCACCATTGTCCAAGTAAGCAAATCAGATGTAGTTTCTTGTCCAGCAAAGTAAAATAGCTTGCATTCTTCAATCACGTCTTCAATTGTCATCTTAAATTTCTTGATGCTTCCATTTTCCTTGTAATATTTGAGGTTGGATTCTAAAAGTAAGCTCAGCAAGTCATCATTTGGGGTGATTCCTAATTTCATTTCCTTCTCCCTCTTCATAATCATGTTCCTAAGAAGCCCTTGCACCTCTTTAGCAATTTCCTTCATTCGTCTATTCCTTTTTGTGGGGAAAAAGCTGCAATAGGGCATAGTCTTAGTAAAGTATTAGTGCCAGCATGTAACTAAATCATGTATGTTAATTTTATATTCCACCTAAGAAATGGAAGAAAAAGATCCAACATCAATTGAATGATGATCAGAAACGGAAAGTTGATCTTCACTTTTAGATTTGTTAGTCAATTATTTTTTATGTAAGGATAGGAAATATTATTTCCAACATAGAACAAAAAAATAGGATGAAACAATCAAAAGGCTCCCAAACTTATCATGTAAAAAAATCTTCTAGATGTAGCCCAATAGGTGGAGTTAAGCTATTACCTGTAACCTGGAATAAATATATTTTGAGCACCCTGAATCAGAAGCTCAGCTAGCTCAGCTTGAAGTTGGAATATGCGCCTCCCTTCCTCAAACTACTTCCAAATGCAGTTCTAGATATGACATCTCCAGTAAAATTTGAAGCTCTGGCCACACATCCAATTCACAAGATCCATTTGGACCAACCAATTTCTCTCATCTAGCAATGAGCTCAGCACAACAAGCAGAAAATGCTGGCAACATGCGCTGCAATTTTAATGATAAATAGGAAAAATAAAATTGTTGAAGAAAACTGATACAACACAGTCCCTGATATGAGATTTGTACATCCTATGAGAGCCAAACAGATAAAACGAAGCAAATAATACCTTCAATTTCTCTACATGAAAAGCTGGATTGATGATTCTTCTGTGCTTGGCCCACTTATCTCCTTCATAAGCAACAAGTCCATTGATCAAGAGCTCTCCAAGAGGATCTAGTTTGGGCTTTTCAAAGTGACCAAACTTGGTAGAAAGAATATCTCTAATCATATCAAGATTGCTTACAATCACTCGAGGATACGGACCAAGCCAAGTGTAACAAATCTTGCCTACATCCTCAAAATGAAACAAGTCATTGTGGTGATGATAAATTTGCTGTTTAAGATTGCTTGTAGAAAATATGATCATTCCGATACAGCAACATGATCTTACTTGTTAAGATAATGATGCTTGACACAAGCTAAGCTACTACATGTCAAAATGCAAGCATGCAGAAACCATTTGTAACATGTCATCCTTAAAACAAGAACAAAATTCCATTATATTTTAAAAGCCTTGATCGTAATTTGTTTTCTATAAAGAGCATGAAGGAGTTTCATGGCATAGGTGATTTTATTGCGTAGGATTCCAATAGAGGCAGCAATGGACACTGAAAACAAAGGACAACATTTTGTCACTTCGTACATGGCCCTAGTATTCCACTTGTTTCCTTCTCCAAATACATCTGTTGAAATGTGCATAATTTAAACCATCAACCAACAAGGCAAATCTATTAACTTGTTGACGAATAATCATTCCTATAAGAGATTATTTGCCAATTGTCAATTTATAATGGATGATCTTGTAATATTAAAAAAATTGGGTCCATTTTGATAACCAGATAAGTAACACCTGACTAAGCAATCCCAACATTGCTCAGTCAAAGTAATTAAATCGTTTAATCAGAGTTTCTCTTTCTGATTTGATATACCTTGTTCAGATTGCTTACTTAACAAGGAGAATAGGCTACTCCACCCCTAAGCGCTAATTAAAGCTGCTAACCTATGTTAAAAACCCTAGATATATCATCTAGGCTATTAAAGGCCCTTTAACAGAGCTTATGAGCCCTAGTTCAAGACAATGCGTAATTAAAAAGCATCAGATTTACATGTGCATCGCAATCCATGAAGTAATATGCATATAAAAACTTAAAGCAAGTTTTTTTATATATAACCATTACAATATCATATGTATATTATATCTGTGAATTCCATGAGTTATCAAAAATATCACTCATGTATCTACATCTTACTTTCCAATTTCCATATGCTACTACAAATGTAGAAAGGAAAAAAACAAGATCGATTTAGGCTGAACATGGTTTGGTTCGATTTGATTCTGGATCATTTTCAGCCTGAACTAGATTAAACTGATTCAAATTTAGAATTGAATCAAACCGAATCGAATCAAACCAAATCTATTCACGATTTTGGCCCTTTAGATTTTTTTAGGATTATTAGTTTTTGTTAATTTTGCAGTTGCTATTATTTGGACATCAATTTTTCAAATTTGTATTATTATTTTGGCTATGGACTTTGATCTTTTGACACATAGACATTTATGATTAATCAAATTGAATTTAGAAAGATAGAAATCTCAAAATTGAAAAATAAAAAATAAAGATATTGCTAACAGACTTTTAGACTTTTACAACATCCCATATCACAAGGTCTAAATTTATTTTCTAAAAGATTGTCCGGTAAAACAACTAGAGTTAATTTTTTACATCTATATTCAATATAATATAAAATCAGTGAAAAAATGGGAAAGATAAAAAAACAGTGATAAATAGTGAAATTAAAAGAATAGTAAGGAAAACAGCGAAAAAATAGTAAAAATAAAAATCAGTGAGAAAATAGTGAAAATAAAAATCAGCGAGAATAAAAATTAGTGAGAAAATCAGTGAAAATAAAAATACTGAGAAAAACAAAGAAAATAAAAAATCTGTGAGAAAAATAGTGAAACTAACAAACAGTGAAAATAGTAAAAATAAAAATCATTAAAAAGGTAGTGAAAAATAGTTAAGGTTGTTATGGATTAGCAGAAAATATAAAAAAAAAACAACTGAAAATTTATATAAAACCAGTGAAATGAAACCTGAAAAAATAGTAAGAAAAAACCATTAAAAAAAATTCAGTTTATTGGTTCACATGGTACCGTTCTAACTAATCAATTTGATTTGGGTCGGTTCGGTTCATCCGTTTTTTTTTTTTTTTAAATCAAACGGACCGGAACTTTTAGCCAAACTGAACCAAACTGTGTAGATTTTAGCGCAACTAATTATAAATCAGGAAGGTGGAAACCGCCACAGAGGCATTTTAGTACAGTTCCTTTGTCTTGGTTCAGCACCAGGCTAGTAAGTAGGGAATATAATTTTAGTTTCTCTGTATGTGAGTCCTACTGTTCAATTTTTCTACTATATATATGTAAGTCGTCTCGTACTTTTCCAACCTTTTGTTTTTGTGTCTTCCAAGCATGGACAGTTTTGAGAGCTTCCAACTCCTGTGACCACCATTTTGATTAACAAATCTCCAAACCCTATATGAGATCCTGTTGAATGCCAAACTTTCCAGCAAATACCTAGGGATTAGAATTAGATGGAAAAGTTTCTTCGGATAGAATATTCTTAGGCCATGTGAGACAATGACGTCCTCATAGGTAACGAATGGAATAATTTTCTAAGCCAACTTTCCGCCCATCAAGTTGCCTCGACTGTGTTGTCCGACTCAGATATAAAAAGCAAAGAAATTGCTATGCCCGCGCGAAGGAGCCATGTTCTTTCACAGTGCGTCATGTGGAGGGCACGACCTTAGTATATTAATATATTTTTTATTTTATTTTTTTTACCCTCAAACAGTGCACACAAATATTTTTATAGTACACATAAATACTTATTTAGTGTACACAAATATATTTATTTGTATGCATTCTTATACTATTTATATGCACTATTGTGGTATTTGTGTGCACTAGAAAGATATTTATGTGCACTATTTTTTTTTTACCCTCAAATAGTGCACACAAATATCTATGTAGTGCACACAAATAGTATAAGAATGCACACAAATACATCTATTTGTGTGCATTCTTAATCTATTTATATGCACTATTGTGATATTTGTGTACACTATATAAGTATTTGTGTGTATTATAAAAATATTTATGTGCACTATTTGAGGGTAAACAAAAAAATAAAAAAAAAAGTGTATTAAATACACTGGGGTCCGTGCTCCTCCACATGACGCGCTGTAAAAGAATACGGCTCCTTCGCATGTCCCTAACCGGGAGCATAGTATTTCTCAAAAGTTAAACCCCACACCAATGCTCCGTTGTAGATCAGAGTACTCTTTGTGTCTGAGTCGGCAACACAATTATCGAGCAACTTGGTGGACAACAATCTTTCCCTATGTTTCTATGTTAGCTAGTATTAAATTAGCATGGGTTGCCGAGGCCCTCCAATAAACGTGGAACCAAGATGTAGGAAGGAACTAAACTTAGTTCCCTTCAAATCGAGAAAATTTTGACCAACAGGTGTATCAACGGTGCGCACCAATGACAAGAGGGGCAGCAAGTGATCTAACGGATAATCCCAAAGGATGCCCTCCTCTTGTATCAACGGTTGCGCACCAATGACAAGAGGGGCAGCAAGTGATCTAACGGATAATCCCAAAGGATGCCCTCCTCTTTCTTGCATGACACAGCAGAGAAGAGCTAGCTAGCTAGTTGTGTATCGAAGCATGCAAACTTGCGGGTAATAACGGTATAAATTGAGGAGGAGGAGACAGTGCTCATACGTACCATGCTTGGCCATGCACTGGTGTATCAAGGGGCTGACGCGGGGGGCGATGTCGTGGGAGAAGGCCGGCATGGGTCTGGAACGCGCCTCCTTGTTCAGCCTCATGATATCCCTCACGTCTCCGACGAGCAGCTTGTAAGGGTTGCCCATGATGCCCTGCTGCCGGAGCACCCTCTCCAGCCTCCTGGGCGTCCACCACGCCCACCGCAGCCCCTTCAGCGCCATCACGCTCGCCCCGCCCCATGCCACCGCCAGCACCACCACCACCAGCAGTGACCTCAGATCCCAGCTGCGGTTAATCCACTCCGACCACACCAGACCCTGAAGAGGAAGTCCCGACGGCATCTCCGGCAAGCAGTGTTCCCCGGCCAACTCGGGACTACCTGCTGCTCCTAGTCCTCCTCACTATAAAGGAACCTGCGGCCGGCGTCTGTGAAATGTGAGTGACTAGAGAATTCAAAAGTACGACAAGAAGATTGGTTTCAAAATTTAAGAGAGAGTTCTATGTATGTATGTGTATATTAATTAATTGTTGTCGTCATGGGTAGCGAGAGAGTTCAAGTACGACAAGGTCAGCCGGCCTCGTTTGTCCGTTGGTTCGGAAGCAGAATATCCCTCTCGTATATGTCGCCGTCGGAGAGCGCATGAAGTGCGATCCAAGAAACCCATGGCTTGCCTTCCACACCAACTCCGTCTCTAACAAATATATGAGCATTGTAATTAGAAGTTTTTCATTGTTTACCATTTTTATAACAAATACTTCAAATCTATTATCTTCCATAAAATATAATTGGAACAATTAATTAGGGGTCTTTGTCAGATATGTAGAGTGACTTATTTTCAAACCCTGTCAGAATATCAAAAATTGTAGAGTCCTTACTTTTTGTGTGTGTGATTTAATTTCTCTTCTCTACTTTTAACTTTTCAGCACTTGAGGTCTCGAATGATGATTTTTTGTCATTTGGCGCCAATCTTCTTTTTAAAATTTGTCCTTTTGGCACCAATTTCTTTTATACAAAATTTATCTTTTTGGCACCAACCTCTTTTTATTTAGTACTGTAACTGAGTTACAGTATATGTGATCACTACAAGACAAAAGACATATGTCAGCGGCTAAAGGCCGTTGACAAAAGTAAAAAATGCGTTGACAAAACATATGTCAACGGCTACAGTCCGTAGACAAAGCCGTCGACCTTTTGTCGTCGACTTATCATATGTCGACAGTAGGCAGGGCCGCTGACAAAAAAAATTTTTGTCAGCGGCTTGAAGCCATTGACAAAAAAAATTTATGTCAGCGGCTAAGGCCACTGACAAAAAAAATTTATGTCAGCGGCCAGTAACCGCTGACATAAATTTTTTTGTTAGCGGTTTCTTTAGCCGCTGACAAATAATAATTTTATTTTTTGTCAGCGGCTACAAGCCGCTGACAATGCTTCTATAAATTTTTTTATATAATCTTTCTGTATCACATGAAGATCAAAGCAACAGATGACCTAGAACAAATATGAACTAAATCTGTGAGCTTTGGACATAATTGTTGGGGCAAAATATTACCATTTTGTCAGATAAAAAACAGGTTGGACGAGTTACCATAAAACGAGTAGAAAAGGCCTGAATTTCACAATGCCAGCACCAGTCTACTTCTGTGCAGTTTTATGACAGGTTTGAAGTATAAAGACAAATGCAAGCATTCAGAACAAAGGAACTTACGTCCAGGTGCTTACCATAGAATAGATGGAACTACGGATGCTACAGAACAAAGATAGTGAAAGGTTTATAGTTTGCATAGCCAACACAATTATTATCCACAAACAGTGATGATCCTGAAACCAACAAGCATTTGAGTGATTTAAATGATCTGATAATCGTTAGGAACATGTCCATACCTTAACACAATCACTGCCTTAACACAATCACTATAAAGACTTTATGTACCCACCATTTTCAGAACACACCTTTTGCAGATTCGACAGTGGTGTGACCTAGGAGGCTTGTAACTGGAACACTTATCACAGTATTTCAGATTTATAACCTGCCAAAATAATGCAAATTAGGTTAGTATCAGATATGAAAAAGAACATGAAATACTAGTGGCAAGGTACCAACATTTCATACTTTACAATTCCTCCTAGGGACTGTCTAGAATAATGCATGTTTACTTACAAAGAAAGTTAAAGAAATTCTTCAGGTGTTTAAAATGTCAAAAATGTGCTATATGTTCTTCACAAAGAACTTTGTTGAATCCATTTCTTTTTGGTCTGAAGATCACATGAATGATGAAAATGAGCATCACGGTTTGAGGCATTGTGAAATTCAGCTTTTTCTACTCGTTTTATGGTTGTAACTCGTCATTAAGCACCATAAAACACATCTCAGAAAATGGTATCCTTGTCTCAGTCATTAAGCACCATAAAACACATCTCAAAAAATGGTATCCTTGTCCCAGCACCATCAAACACAAGAAACACCTCTGGGGAAATGGTATGTTACCAGTACTTAGCAATGGGTAGCTCTGTGAAGCTGTTGAGTAAGAAGTGCTCAGGTGGAGACATCACTTCACTGTGTACTCTGATGGATGTATTTTTAAAAAGGAAAAGGAGACCTACCATGTATGATGTATATGGTATTTCTCCATAGAGAAGATCATGTAACAAGTTAAAACTGCTTTTTCTCCATAAAAACTGGTTTGTATAATTTTTTTTTATATAAATTCTTTAAAAATTCTGTAGAAACACAAAAAATAAGAAGAGCATGAGAGATGGGGAACCCAGGAAAGTAGTAGATACATCTTGAGGACATCATCATTTCTATAATCAAAGACACATCCACAGGCTAAAAAAGAACTTGCAGAAATATGCCAGGGTTGTAAGTAAACAAAATTTCCAACAGATAAATCTGGTTTTGTTTTTTTGAAATTCGAAGTAGAGGAACGACCAGTAACAGAGAAACAGTTACATACCTCAACCTTCGGAAGGTCGCTTCATGAACTAATCTTTGGGGGACTCAACAACTTGGGAATGCTTCCTGCTATATTTTGAGCTTGTGCTAAGCAAAAATCATCTGGTAGGGGGCAAAAAATTAGAAGTCATACAGATATGCTAGTGCCATTCAGAACAACGTTTAAAGTCACCTTCTAAAATACAAAAGACATAGATAGCACACAGATTCCTACTGCAATCTGAGAAGGATTAGGATTTTAGTCCTAAACAGAGTAGGATTTAGTCATACTTTCATTAGGAGTATAGTACTTAAACTTCGTTAGTCCTATTGTACTCAATGAGTAGTTTAGTGGTAGTCCTCCATATACACCAGGAAGAGGTCAAGGGTTCAACTCCCACCAACAGTAACTTGACAAGGAATTTGGAAGGATGATGTCAAGGGTTCAACTCCCACCGGATGATGTAATAGACTTTGTCAGTCCTATCCTCACATGCATAGGAAATTCTCTATTGCACTTGTAAATGCATCAGAGTTGGGACCTAATGGAGATCATCGTTGAATTTTCAATAATAACCAACTTCAATCAAGAACATCACCTATATCAAGATAAGAATAGATATAATATTTTCTAAATGCAAGGAGCAGAACTATCACATTATGTGGCCTACTCTATTTTCTTAATCTCTAATCTTCCATGGGAATTCATTCAAATTCCTAAGCCAAATTCTGTAATTTTATGAAAGTGAATCAAGTAAATGAGGGGGAAATTTCCTGCACCAGAGAACCGAGATGCGGGAACAGAATCAACAGATCAAGCAAAAGTAAGGTTCAATTAACTGTCTCTCACCTATTGGGAAGTAAAGTCATATAATAAATAGGTTACATAATTCATGTCAGAAATCAAACTCGAATTTGAGTCTCACCTTTTCTATCATAATCTGCCTGATAGTTACTTTGAGTAGACCTAAAGTTTTCTCTGATCATTCTTATATGTTGCTCAGGCCAAAGCAGGACACAGTAATGGGCAGAAAAAACCATTTAAATTCTTCAATATTTGGGTAACTCATCCTAATTTTATGCAGATAGTTGAAGATGCTTGGAATATAGAGGTTCATGGCACTCCAATGTATGTTCTGTATTATAAACTGAAGTCTGTAAAGCAGGCCCTCCGGATTTGGAACAGGAACCACTTGGGGTGTGTATTCGAAGATAGCTCATGCTAAAAAAAGTTTAGAAGAGGTGCTTCATAGAGAAATTGAAGCAAAAAATCTTTATAATAAATCTTTGAAGGAGGAGGAGGCACTGGTCAGCCAAAAAATCTCTTGGGAATCTCTAAAGCTGCCAAAGTATTATGCAATATATGGTGATAAGAGTAAGGCAGACTTGGGAATCTCTAAAGCTGCCAAAGTTTCTCACTTCATTCACAATGGGAATGGAATCTGCCACAGCCTACCTCCTTAGACATGATTGATCTCTGGCCAATGATCATGTCTATTCCATTATCTGATCACAGGGACGTTATCAAATGGAATCATAATAACAGTAAATTTTCTGGCAACAATGTTTTGGAGCACATTCGAAATCACTCTCCGCCTTGGTTTGTTAAATTTTCTGGCAACAATGTTATTAACCTCTAGATTCTCTACCTTCTCTCTTTCACATTAAATGGCAGTACAGACCACTATTCTTTCACCCCCAAAAAAGCACATATACATACATATGCAAACTGCATGCACTTGTATTCTCATATATCTGAACCTTTCCTAAGACACGAGCACCAACCCCAAAACTGCATGCACTTCCCTTCTTTCAAATAAATAAAAATGCAAGACGTTTCTGCAGATATTCAGTCATAATTTCACTGGCTACTTATGTTCTATCTTTCAAACACGCTCTTCTACCATCAAAAAGTTTTGATTAGTAATACTAGAAGAGTGATTCATCTCCCTCACTGCATACTCTGTATGAGAAAAAATGTGTTTCTCTGACAGCATGAAGAAAACAGTCGAAGACAATATTGATTGGATCACTACAGTACATTACAAAAAAGCAAAAAAATAACAATATATACCCGGTCACATTAAAAAACATTATATTACCCAATTTGCAAAAAGATTCTCCTTTTTCCTATTCTTAAACAAAAAGCAAGTTGGAAATCCTCCTGCAAATAAATAAAGGTGATGAATGTAAACAACAAGTGAAACATATGACACCTTTTTAACCATAGGCTTATGCATAAAAATTCCCCACTTTAGCAAATATTTTCATGAAAAAGGATGAACCACAAATGTGGGAATGACTAACAGTCCATATGATCCTGAATTTGATGTCAAAAAATTGACAAACAGGACTGGATCATCCTCATCAAAAACCAGAACCAACTTCAACAATAGTGTGGTTCAGAAATTGTACTTGTCATTTCTCAGAAAAAAAGTTGATTGCGAAATGGAACTTCCCACGCACAACTAATCATTTGGAGAATGCTTTTGGTACTAGAATGACTTTAAGATCTCACAATAAGATTAATATCAACAGCAGTCGATGCTGAGGCACATTTGAAGCACTTTCATAGATCACTGCAATTTATCCTTCTAGATTTGGCTCCACTATAACACTATTCTGTCTAGCATCGAGAACCGTAGTCTGTTATTTGTTTTTGTAAATACAAGTCTCTCTTTTAAATCTGGCATTTTTGTATCGATGATGACAAAAATTAAAGCAACAAAAGCATGGAATTCCCAAATTATTTGTGTGGAGGCCACAATATGTATCTTCAGATCAAAACATGAGTTTTACATGCTAAGAGATTTGCTCCCCAAAATCAGCAAAGGTTCTAACTCTGTTTCTTGTATTCTCCTCCAACATATATATCCGACATGAGATTTAGGTCAACAGGGGGGCATATAAGATGCAAGGTTACATGCGACAATGATCTGAACAGGCTGCGGATCGCGCAGCACAGATCAAACACGCATGTTATATATTTGGAATGATCGCGCAGCACAGACCCACCGCTGCTAACCGGCATGGGGGCGGTGATCGTCGCGAGCAGATTCGGCGAGCGCGAGCACGAGCGGAGGCCGCCGGCGCGGAGGCGGCGCGGGGGGGGGGGTGTGGGGGAGATCGTCGCCGGGCGCCGGAGTCGCGAGCTGCAGTGGAGATCGCCGCAGGGGGAGAAGCCGGGTTTGGGGGTGGAGATCGCAGTACTAGGAAATGGTTTGGGGCCGCGGGGTGGTTAAAAAAAAGAGAGAGAGAAATATATGTCAGCGGCTAGTCTGGCCGCTGACATAATAATAAACATGAAAAAATTATTTAAAAATAATATATTAATAAAAAATATTAAAATATAAATTATAAATATAAATATTGTCAACAATAAGTAAAAACCGCTGACATATGTTAGAGATATGTCAACGGGTAAATCTAGCCGTTGACGAAATGATTATTTGTCAACGGCTTAATAAAGCGGTTTGACAAATGTATAACTTATGTCAACGGTCTTCAGTGCCTGTTGATAAAATATTTTTGTCAACGGATTGCTGTAGCCGCTGACATATGGCCGCTGACAAATCGACTCCTTCTTGTAGTGGATACTCAATTACAGATACGTATATGTGGAGTAATTAATATATAACGTGTCACTTGGTTACAGTATACATTACCATGAGTTACAATATATTTTATTTTCAGTTACAATATAAGTTATATTAGGTTACAGTATATATTATACTCAGTTACAGTAGTACTGTAACTGAGTATAATATATGTTGTAACAAAGTACTGTAATAGAATATAACATATAATGTAACTCAACATAAAGTATATTGTAACTCAACATAACATATACGGGACTTAACATGTACGTGACTCAACATATATGTGAGCTCAATATAACATATGTTGTAACTAAACTTAATATATATTGTAACTCAACATTAGCATATATTGTAACTCAACATAACGTATACTGTAACTCACAAACATAATATTGGTAATGAGTATCACGTATACTATAACTCAGCATAATGTATACTATAACTGAGTATCACATATACTGTAACTCAGTTATAGTACTATATAAAAAGAGATTGATGCCAAAAGGACAAAATTTTAAAAAGAGATTGGCACCAAAAGATAGAATTCACCATTTGAGGCTCATAAATGTTGAAAAATAAAAAGTAGAGATTAGAAATTAATCACACAAACAAAGTAATGACTTTAGAGTTCTGATATTCTAACAGAGATTAGAAAATAAGTCACTATCTCTGACAATGACTCTAAGTATTTTTCATAATAGTATTAGATATATCATTGTTAAAATAGTAAATTAATTATATGTTCTTGTCAGAGGGGAGACCTTAGCTGCATGTCCCCGTCAGGAATATCTGCACAAAAGTCTAAGTACTTTAGGGATGTTAATTTCTAATCCCTACTTTATTGGGATTGACGTTGACAATCTTCTCGACTAACATTTCTGTCTTCTGACATTGAGGAATGTTACTTTAAACCCATGTACTTTCAAGTCACTTATAATTTAGAAACTTCGAACTTACTTTAACATCTTAAAATTCTTATTTTAAAACTTTTAAACTTAGACTTTAAGTCATACCAACAATGATTTTATATCTCACACATTTTAACTCACCACCACATATACTTTAAAGACATTGAACTATTATTTTAACACATTCGAACACTTATTTTAACATCTTTAAAGTTAAATTTTAATTTATGTCAATAGTTACTTTAAGTCCCACACACTTTAACTCACTATCACGCATACTTTAACAGCTCCTCCAAACTCTTACTTTATCGCCCTAGAACATAGACTTTAAATTATACTAACATTGACTTCAAGTCCCATACATTTTAACTAATCGTCACACATACTTTAACGTCTTCGAACTCTTACTTAACACTTTCAAACTTAGACTTTCAGTCATGCCAACAGTTGCACCTTAAATTATATCAACAGTTACTTTATATCCCACATGCTTTAACTCACTATCACACATACTTTAACAACTTCGAACTCTGACTTTAACACCTTAGAATTTAAGCTTTAAGTAATGTTAAAGTATGAATACAATGGTTATACATATCTGATGGCACAAAAGCAAATGGAAGTGTAAAGCGGGTAAAAAAAAAAGATAGAAACTATCTTTTTAAGGATTGATTGATAAAGTCTACTAAAAAGAGAAACTATTTAGGGCACCTTTTTCTTACAAGGACTAGGAAATAACTCACCCCTCTAACAGTGACTTATAATTAATTTATCCTTGTTAAAACTCAAAAATTATAAAAATGTTGTTGATGTTATATGAAATTATCCCCAAATATCTGTAGTTTAAGAGTGATCCTCGAAGGAAACTGACAGAATTACATATAAGATATTTGCACTAAAAATTAATCTTGTTAAAAATGCATGTCTATTTTAGATATGTATTTTTTTATAAACCTCTTACGTGATAAAATTGTTCCTAAAAATCCTGCCATCACGGCAGCTGAGGGAATAGAAGAAAACTGCCATGGATGTCAATCGGGGTTATATTTTATATGAAATATCTAAAATAATTCTCACTATTTGAAAATACCTTTCCAAAAGTATTCCTTTAATATACTCCTCCTCCTCTCCTCTCTTCTCTCTCTCTCTCTCTCTCTCTATATAATATATATATATATATAATATATATATATATATATATATATATTTGCTTACTGGAGCCGAAGGGGAAACCCTCACATCTGCCTCGAGAGCCACTACAGGTCGCTATACCTCGGATGGATCAGCACGAGGCCAACCTACAACCAAGTCCAAATCCATAGATTTTTTTGACCTTTCCTTCTCCCTCCCCAGACCCCCAAGTACCTCTGTAGGTACTCCGCCTACAAGGCAACTGCCCCCCAGAATGCCCTATCAATCATGAGCGTTCTCAGAGGAGGACGACACTGTGGGGGAGAGGTTCGGTATGATCCTTACCAAGAACTACTTTGCCTCGCAACAGTTTAGGGCACATGAGCGCAGCCATGCCTCCTCCTCCACCCTTCAGGCTGCCGTAAAGAGGGCCTTCTCCATGAGAAAGTCATCCTTCATCACGTAAGGGTAGCGGCGGATCCACGACACTGTCAAGGACGACGACAGCGGCAACTGCGATGATAATGTTATAAAAGGCAGTACCAACTGCAGCAATAGGAAGCAAGGGCACCGAGGAGGAAAAGAAGGAATATCTTAAGCGCCTGCTGTAGACACGCCAAATTTAACGGCATATCGAGTAAATTTTATGTTATACTGCAATGTTTCAAAGTGGCTTTCCTCATATAACCATTTGAGTGATTTTCCTCTTTCTTTTTTTTATAAGATTTTAAGGAAATTTCTAGGGCTTTCGGGGGTCCTCTGTGCAAAGTTGATTGCGACAGACATAGTGGTCTCGTTTCAGGGAGTTGATAGTGACGGAAGAGTCGTCACGTATGATGTTCCTATTCCGACTTATGTTATGTTTTATAATCGCGTCCGATATAGTCGTCGTAGTTAAGAATTTTCATAATCGATTTTTGGAAATTTCCAAAATAATTTTAGAAAGAATTGTTGCTAAATATAAACGCGTCCACTCAGGCCGTCGCATTTTTGACCTTCCATTATTTAAAAGATCGATTTCTATCAGAAGATCGATTCTTCTAAAAATGCAACCGCCCATGTCGTCACGATTCATAATTTCCATTTATTAATTTGGCATGAATCCGATCAATAGTGGAAGTGTTAGAAACGCGACTGACTATGTGGTCGCGATTTGTATAACTGCTATATTTCGATTGATTCGAAGCATGGAAAGAGCCAATCAAAGTAAGGAATGTTTTAAACTCGACGCTTTGTTCGATCGCGATTCACCTTTAAAGGCGACCACTGTAGCGATTTACATTTTTACCCCTATAAAAGACCCTCGTGGCCATTATTTTAAAAGAGAATTCAAGTGTTGAGGTGAAGCCCTGCTGCGTTCCCAAGCCATCGGGTCCAAAGTTTGAAGAGAAGAGCCACCCCCCCCCCCCCCCCCCCCCCCCCCCCCCACCAAAGCAAGCTTCAAGTGTTCTTCAATTGGAGGGCTGTTCTCCAACCTTTCAAGTCCATTGGAGCAAGGAGGGGTCTTCTTCTTCTCAACATCCTGCTGCGCCTGCTTCTATACCAGATTTTTTCTCCCTTTGTTCTTTTAATCATCTCTTTAGTGCATTCATCATATCATCACCATAGTGTCTTTCACACACACATCATTCATCTCTCACCTACACTCTTAGGGGTTTTAAAACACCTCCACAAGTGTGTTCAAGCCCATGCAATATTTTCAGTCACTTCTTTTGAATTGATTCTACACAACTTGGCCTAATCATCTTTTCACTAGTTTGTGTGTTAACTTTCTTGCAAGGTAACCAAGTAGTTAAAGTTTCTGTTGCCAGCTAGCAAGCCCGAGAGGGGGGGGGGGGGGGGTGAATGGGATTCTTAAAATTTGATTATCTAAACCTGAGTCCTACGTCCAGTCCTTGAACAACAACTCAAGATATCACTACCCAAGGGTACAGTCCCCCTCAAGGACACTTACACATCCAGTCGTAGCTGGCCTTCTCTTCACAACCCGAAGAGGAAAACAACACCCTGATTCACAGGACTTCCTTCAACATGAAGGGAACACTCTCCACCTATTTCCAACAGGTCTTCTCTTCACATACGAAGAGGAACTTCTCAAGAAAGTGAGAAAACAGGCGAAATGCCCCTAGACCAAGCTTATAGCAAACGCTTGATCTGAGGCAGTGACTGAGAGAGAAAGATCTACAATAATGAAATCTCTCAGATCACAAGGGCTCTCTAAAGGAAAGGACAATAGATCCGGAGAGCAAGAGCTAGGGAATTAAAGAAGAGTGAAGGTTGACGCTCTATTCTTTCTGATGCTCACTTGTTGTGAATTGAGAGTTCTTATTGGTTGCTCAAAAGTTGTTCTCACTGAGACATCAGTCTTCTATATATCCTTCTTCAAAAATATAGTCGTTGAAGTATCCGTTGTCTCTAAGTTGCATGCTTGTTAGACTG
Source organism: Colocasia esculenta (assembly GCA_014218235.1). Taxonomy (NCBI): domain Eukaryota; kingdom Viridiplantae; phylum Streptophyta; class Magnoliopsida; order Alismatales; family Araceae; genus Colocasia; species Colocasia esculenta. The sequence continues at coordinate 165,594,536 of CM024760.1, read as the reverse complement.
CATTGTTCATCGAGTACGATAGGTGCTTGCAGCCATTTAATGCGTCATAAGCCATGCACGCAAGGAGAAGATCCATCTAGATATTCTTCAGCTTCTAGTTATCCAACGTTGTATGAGGTTGTGCTGTCAGGGGCTTGCACACAATAAATGCTAAATCATAGACAGCTATGCTATCTCTTGTTGTCAGTCAACGTTAGAATCCATGAAGTAAGATATTTCACCAAAATGGAAATGACATTCTGCTATATAAAAAGCATTTCATATAGAAGCATGATAATAGAGGATATCTGAACATGTATCGTGTAGAGAAATGTATAGTTACATTTAATGCATGGATACTAGAGAAAACACGCAGGAAGAATTTGACTTTCTCAATATTTGAAAATATATTTGAATATCAAGTCGTTGTAATCCATGAAATCGTATGAGTAGGACTTATGAAATCGTTGTGTGAATAAGTCGTTGTTATGTAAATCGTTGTTCATCATAAACAAATCGATCATAACCAAATCGTTGTAGAGACAAAATCGTATGAGGGTATAAGCAAGTCGTTGCAGGTATCAAATCGTTATTTTACTTATCGAATCGATGCAGTGATCAAATCGTTGTTTGCTTTATCGAATCGTTACACTGACCAAGTCGTTATTGTGACTTATCGAATCGTTACAGCAACCAAATGTTTGTGTAACTTATCAAGTCGTTACAGCGACCAAATCGTTATGTAACTTGTCGAATCCTTGTGGTGACCAAGTCGATGTGAAACTTATCAAATCGTTACGGCGACCAAGTCGATGTGAGACTTATCAAATCAATGTGAAAGAAAATCGTTATGAGAGTAAATCGTTATTCTTACTTATCGAATCGTTGTGAGAGCAAATCGTTGTTCTCACTTATCAAATCGTTGTGAGAGCAAGTCGTTGTTCTCACTTAACGAATCGTTGTGAGAGGAAATCGTTGTTCTCAGTTAACAAATCGTTGTGAGAGCAAATCGTTGTTCTCACTTATCAAATCGTTGTGAGAGCAAATCATTGTTCTCACTTAACAAATCATTGTGAGAGCAAATCGTTGTTCTCACTTATCAAATCGTTGTGAAAGTGAATCGTTATGAAACTGAAATCGGTATGATACTTATTAAATCCTTGTGAAAATAAAATCGAGAAGTGAAGAAATCGTTATGACTCTAGGAGTCGATATGTACTTAGAAAAATTACTGCTCTGTACTTCAAATGCTACAGGGTAGGAATACTTACAAGTTTTGCTTGATTTTACCTGATTATTTTCTGTGCCTAAGCTTCATGAAAACTGTTAGATCATGCTTTATTTGAGTTTTGTAAATCACCAAAATAGATATATAATTCATGAAATATATGGGGATGAACTGATCATCAATCTCCCCCTTTTTGGTGATGACAAAACATAACAAAAATATAAAGGTTCTGAAATAAATCTAAGTAATTTTGTGAAAATAGAAATGAGAAATGTATTTCAGAATGGTTATTTTTCTCCCCCTTTTTGTCATTAAGCAAAAAGATACCATAATGAGACAAAGAAAGAGAGAAAAGGTAAATAAGAGAGCAAAAGAGAAGGTATTTGTATTACTCTTGAGAGGGTACAGGAAGGTAGAAGGCAGGAGATAGAAGAGAGACTTGGTGAGAAATGACCTCCCAAGCCTTAAGTTCCTGCTCTTCCAAAATACTGCCTAAAAACACCGCAAGCGATGGAGTAGGAAGGCCCCATGATGGGAACCATCCGGGAGATGAAGAACCCGCTGCTCTTCTAAGAATAGAGCATAGCGATCTCTATCAAAGGAAACTTTATAAAAACTAGTTTTCCTAAAACTGGCGCACGAGAGGAACTGATCAATTGAGACATGATAAAAGATCTGATTCTGCTTCAATTCTATTCTCATAGCTACATAAACCTTGTATCTCTCAACCCAGATAGCAAATGGATCTCGAACAAGGTGAATGGAGTTCATGTCGAGGAATTCAGCAGCTGAAATAGGAAGCTTATTTTCTCTGGTTTGAGAGGCGTTGAGATCTTCAAGTTGCTAAGCAGACAGAGGGTAAAATCTGGCCCATTCTGCTGGAGACAACCTCTCACATTCGGACAAGAGAGGGGCAAGAACATCTGAATTTATATGGCCCTGAAGGTATTCTCTGAACAAAAATCTATGGAAGGCAACGAGATTGCCCTTCTGCACATGTATTCTCCCTATGACTCTGGCAAAGCGCTCAAAAATGATGGAGCCAACATCGGAGTCCATAATCAGAGAATGAAGAGGAGGGAGAAATACTACATCAGGCAACTACAAAGTGGAAAAATCCACTTGAATGGAGAAGGTGGCAGCCACATGATATCCAAGATTATAGATAGCTTGCCGAAATTGGCCAAGTTGAACTTCAGGCAGATTGTTTAGATAGCGGTAATCGTTGAACATCTGAAAATGCCTGATCAACTTAATCTCCTTTTGAACAAAGGGAGCCCAGGTGTCCTTATGAAGAATTTGGAACCACTCAGAGAGAGTCAAGGAGTGATCCCGGGGAGGGAATGTGGCTGACCTGGCGAGCAGAAATTTATTGTACAGTGTCTTGTGGCCCAAGCCCATTGCTCTTCGGATTTGGTTTCAGCCATTGAAAAGATCTTAGAATTTTCAGCTTTGGAAAGAGAAGTGAAAGGGAGAATGACATTTAGATGGTCGGTGGCGGTTAGATTTAGGTGAGGAAGTCCCAAAATGGTGGCAAAGGTGGTTTTCTGAAGGAATCACGGTATAGAGGGCTTGTTTTTATTTTCGATAGTAAGAGAAAACCAAAGGGGTGGAAAACAGGGTTCAGAAGAAATAAAGAGTGGAAGTAGTAAGTTTTCTTTCTTAGGGACAGGGCAGACGAACCTGTCCTATGAATAGGGTACTAACTTCAAAACTGAACGAAGATAGCTTCTTCAAATTCATCTTTGATGGCCCTGAGGAAGGGGGCATCAATTTGAGCACTTTTGGGAATACTTTATAAAAGAGGGAGGAGTAGGAGGATGAAGGAAGGAATGAGATTGTAGCAGAAGGAATATCAGACGGTCCAGAGGAAGAAGGATCAGAGGATGAGGCTCCAGCTGATGAGGAGGTTGGAGGAACCTTAAAAGAAGGAGGAGGAGGAGGAATAGTTGTGGAGGAGACAAGAGATGAGGAGGACTGGGAAGGAAATGGTGTAGGAGATGAAATGTTTCTAGGAAGGGGTTGTTTGAAGGTAGTAGGCGTTGGAGGTGCAATGGAGGATGATGGTGGAGAAGGAGGTGCTGGAGTTGGAAGAGAAGAAGAGCTAGGGGGCTCAGGGGCTATAGCCTGGTCTTCTACTCTTGCGGGAACAGCCTCAGACTCCATTGGCCCTGATGGCCCAGATTCATCTAAGATTGGCCCTTGTGGCCCTAACTGCTCAGCTTCAATAGGCCCTGATGGCCGGAATGCCTCTTCTACAACTTTTGGCCCTGATGGCTCAGATTCTTTATCAATAGATGGCCCTGCTGACCGAACATCTTCTGATTGCCTTGGCCCTGATGGCCCTGAGCTGCTGGCAGGCACTGCAGGAGAAGGAGCAGGAGGGGCAGGAGGGGATTGCGCCCTTAACAGATCTGAGAGAGATAGCTATTGAATCCTTTATGCTACTCAGCTCACTGGAGAAGGAGCAGGAGGGGCAGGAGGCGATTGCGCCCTTAACAGATCTGAGAGAGTAGCTATTGAATCCTTATGCTACTCAGCTCACTTCCACCCATCTGACGACATTTCGAACATGCCCATTTCCTTAGCGGCAGTGCTCTGGCTTATGAATATGGAGGCAATATCAGATTGCACAGAGCAAAGAATTTTACCTTGTTCATCCAGTCTGTCATGATGGGCCTCATATTTGACCTTCATTTTCTCTTCTCAGCCGTCCCTCCGATGTGGCTTCATGGTGAGGAGAGGGATCTTAGAAGCTACTTCTTTTCCTTTTTCACTTGCCCTAGCAACGGGCTCCACATTATCAACATGATCTCTTCTTCATCTGAATCTGAAGGGCTTGTCAAACACCTTCTCTAAACTGATCAACATAAGGTTAGCCACTGGCTCCCCCTGAATTTCAGCTTCCTTCTCAACAACATGCTCCCCCTCAGCAGGAGCATCCTCCATCAATACATCCTCATTTTGGCCTACTGCCACAACCTCTGCAACTTGATCATAAACCACTTTGGGCTCCCCCTGAGTGCTGGTATAGAGTCCAGCACACCTCGAAGGATTGATGCTACCATTGAGGTGGGGGTGACAACCTCTTCAATCTGCCCAACGGGCTCAATATGCTCTAGAAGAATGTCCTCAATTCTGCTTCCACTGGCTGTCTGATCTTCAACAATGATCTCTGCTGCTGCTGCTTGCTCCTCTTGGATTACTGGTATTTCTACCCTGACTTCCTCTTGCTGAACAGCTGGACCCGCTGCTGCTGCTTCTGCCTGAGCTGCCTCTTCTTGGACTTCTTGGGCCTCTGCAATAATGGCCTCGCCCTCTGCTACTGAAGTTTGGGTCCAAAATCCCCCATAAGAAATCCACTCTTCTTAGATTCCTGGACCGAATAGCTTGGCCCATCTTCTCTGAGACTTCACCATTTAAATTGATGTCGTGGTGCTGAAAAATCTTGGTTAACAAATGGGCATAAAGAAGGGACACATTCAACTTGCTTTTCTTGTCCCAGATCATTGTCGTAGCATCTTCATCCGTTCCATGATAACTTCTGCCAGGTTAATACCTTAGTTCTGGATGGCCCAAAACATCATATCGGAGTCCGCCTTGGTGCAGGTGGAGAAGGTGGCACTCCTAGGCACCAGATTTGACAAATAATGAAATGCAAGATCCGTTTGAAGGCGTTAAACTGGTTGATATCTATCTTTCCATCCTTTAGCTTGAACTCAGGACCAACTATTCCCAATCCCTTAGCTTGAATGTCAACAGTGTTTACCCCCGCTATGACCGGTGGTAGACACTCCAAAAGAAACTCCAACAACGCATAGGTGATACTAATCTGGGTTCCTTTGACCATGGATGTCAAAGACCCATCTGCCTCTACTAATCTGGGTTCCTTTGACCATGGATGTCAAAGACCCATCTGACTCTGACTTCATACAAACAAAAAGGCTTCACCAGTCGGATAAATTGCCTCTGAAAAGGTTGTCATCTGCAACCACTTCATTCTTTGCATCACTGCCACTATGCTATGCAGCCATTCTTCTCTAGATCAGCTACATCTACTGCCTTGTTGCCGCACAGTTTTGTCTTCACGGAGGTGAACCTTTCTTGCTGCCTGCTGTGAGGAACGCAGCGCCATAGCCCCCAACGGTGCGGAGGAAACTCAGAAACGGCCATGATTTGAACATGAGAAGGTTCTGGATGATCGTGAAGAGGATTGGAGCAAAAGCCCTCAAGAAATTTTTCGCGGGAATGGGTGGATGCTTTGAAATCTCGCAGAGTCGATGCCATAGTCGATAGGGTTTATCATCTCAGGCAAGTCGAAAGTCACTACAAGAAAATACGGCAATAGAGACCGAATCTGAGACCGAATTTTTCGGTCACTATTCGGTCTCAGATCTGAGACCGCATAGTGACCGTTTTTTTCGGTCACTAAATTCGGTCACTATTCGGTCTCTAAATTCGCATAAATATTGTGACCGAAAAATTCGGTCACAAATCAGTCTCAAATCTGAGACCGTATAGTGACCGAATTTATTTCGGTCACTAAATCTAAAATGGGGGACTTGTAGTGAAAATATGGTGCTCGAAAAATTTCGGTCACAATTCGGTCTCAGATTTGAGACTGATTTGTGACCGAATTTTTCGGTCACAATATTTATGCGAATTTAGAGACCGAATAGTGACCGAATTTATTTCGGTCACTAAAACTATTAACGGGCGGGACTGACAGTGAAAAATTGTGACCGAAAAATTTCAGTCACAATTCGGTCTCAGATCTGAGATTGAATTGTGACCGAAATTTTTCGGTCACAATATTAGTGCGGATTTAGAGACCGCATAGAGATCGAAAATTTGCGGTCTCTATGCGGTCTCTAAGTCCTCTATCTAACCCCCCCTCCGAGCTTCCATTTCGCCCTCTCCTCTCTTCTCTCTTCCTCTCTCCCTCTCTCTCACTGTTTCTCCTCTCTCACGCCGTGGACACCTCCGACGGTCGCCCCGCCGAGACGTCGAGTTGCCGTCACTGTCTCCGCCGTCGTCCACGTCGCCGCCGCCGTCCGGATCGCCACCACTGTCCGGGTCGCCGCCGCCGTCCACGTAACCTAGCCGTTGTCCGGGTCACCGTCGTCGTCTGCGTCTTCATCGTCTCTCCCTCACCGCCGGAGGTCCACGTCGACGTCGCTTCCGGTAAGCTCTCTCTCTCTCTGTGTGTGTTGGTGGTGCCTCTGTGTGTGTGTGTGGGTCATGTTGGGTTGCAGGGAGGGCCACGGTGGGTGGGGGATAGACAGTCGGGATGGGGGGGGGTCTCTGATCTCTCTCTCTCTCTCTCTCTCTCTCTGTCTGTGTGATGTGTGTGTGGGGGGGGGGGGGGCTGTGCAGGCAGGGGGGGTTGGGGGGGCTGCGCAGGGCGGGGGGGCTGTGTAGGGGGGGGGTGTGTGCAGGGAGGGGGGTGTTCCGGCGGGGGGGGGGGGGGGGGGTCACAGGCGAGGGGGGTTCTACCGAGGGGGGGGAGGGGGGGTCTTTGCAGGGAGGTGGGGGGGGGGGGGGGGGGGCGACTTCGCAGAAGGAGGGTGGGGGGGTTCAGTGGGGAGGGGGTAGTGGGGGGGGGCTCCGATGATGGGGTTGGGGTTCAGTGGGGAGGGGGCAGTTGGGGGGGGGGGGGGGCGCTGTGCAGGCAGGGGGGGTTGGGGGGCCTGTGTAGGGAGGGGGGGCTTGTGGGGGGCTGTGCAGGGAGGGGGGTGTTCCGGCGGGGGGGGGGAGTCACAGGCGAGGGGGGTTCTACCGGGGGGCCAATTCTGCCTTCCATGCTCTGTCTCCCTTCTCCTGGAGGACACTGTTTCCATCTTTCACAGGAGGAATCCCAGCTGTTCAAAACCTCCATTGAGGAGGTCTTGGTCTTTACTTCCATGGCGCCAGATGGATCACTTTACCCTTAGTCATGACTTCACCTGCTTCTTGGTGCTTTGGTTAGGAATATTACGAAGTCAGTTACTTTTCTGATTTTGAGTCTCAAAAACCTGTTGAATTAGGTCTAGGTAATGCTTGGAACTAGTTTTGAAACTGTTTCCACTTGGCAGCTTCTTTTGTAAACCATAATTTTGACTCACATCTAGAACAAATGTCAGTTTCTGATCTCCTGGGCCAGCCCATCAAAAATGGTAAGACATGAAAGGTAAAATGAGATGCATCCTTTTTTTCCTATTCAAAACGTTCTGATGTTTTATAGTCAACCTTGTTTGGAGAACTGATTTCTAGATATTACCTAGCACTAGAAACATTTCACTTTCTAGTGTCTTGCATTGTATCGTTGGCTGCAATATCTGCTTATCTCTAGAGTCTCTGCAGTTTGACAATAGTGAACAATGAGTTGGGTATGGAGACTAAAAAATATGAAAGCTCAAATGTAGCCTTGCTGGTGTATTTCCATAGAGTAAACTGTTTCATTGGATACTTGTTAAATGTGTGCATATTTGTACTCATAAGTAACTTCTAGTCAGTCTTCTGTGCAAACCTTATGTCTATAGATTATTATATACATTAATACACTTACTTTTAGATTTACCCGTCAACACGTTCTTGATGCAATGCTTTGCTTGTTATGATCTTTCCTAACTAGGTGTACATAGTCTCCCCCTCTGGGTTTCCGATGTTTGATTTCACTTTAGTGTGTACCGATTTAATTGCTTATTCCAGTAAAACACTATTATATGGATTGTCTTTAATTGCTTACTTTTAGTTTAGTGATTAATATTGCACTTCTTATTTTAATGCAATTCATTTACATGTATGTGTGAATTGGTTTAATATTGCACTTGTTCATATGTATGATTTTGTTTTCATTTATCATTCATATTTATGTGGTGTTTTAATTTGTTGTATGCATGTAGAGCAATTTATCACTGCACACACCTCACGAGAGCGTGTTCAGCCCGTGTCAATGAACCTTCCCGTTCAAGACTTTGGGATTGATGTGCACGAGTCTTATTTTCATTGATGAGAACGTGTATATCTAACTCAAAGTCTTGAATTATCTCTTTTTGGACAGTCTGTGAATGTTTGATCGCAGTTAGGTGGTCATTTACTATGTGTTTGTATTATTTGTTGAAAATTTCGGTTGCATCTACTCACTCCTCTCTGATATACCTTTATTGATTTAGAATATTTTCTTAACCACTTATTAGTAAGTGTTTAAGAAAATATCTTAATCAATAAATATTTTGGGTATATCGAGAGGTGTGGGGAGATGCTGCCGAAATTTTCAGCAAATTATACAAACACATAGTAAATGGTCATCTGAGTGCGATCAAATATTCACAGATGGGTAAAAAGTGATAATCTAAATAATATATCCTTCCTATTCATTTCGGTTGCGTCGAAAGATGTGTGAATTTAAATTTTAAAGTTATTTGTCTGTTAATATTGGTTGGTTGCAGGGAAAAAATGGCTTCAGACCGTTCATGGATGTATCGTAGAATAATTGATCATGTGGTGTGTATGGAGTTTAGGGTCGGAGTTGAGAATTTTATTCAGTTTGCATTAGGGAATCCAAATGCAGTAGTAGACAGCGAAGGTGGGATCCGATGTCCTTGTCTGATTTGTAAAAATTTGAAGTGGAATTCACTATGGGAGGTTCAATGCCATTTATACAGAAAAGGGTTTTTTGAAGGTTATATGAATTGGACATGTCATGGTGAGGAGCTCTGGTCGCACGAGCCTAGTAATGTGGAAGGCACAAGTACGTACGTGGATATGGTTGTAGATGCTGCTGGTCCGACATTCAGTGTACATGAGGATCCTGCTGAAGACGTGCCGAACAAGGGAGCCGAAAGATTCTATCAATTACTTAAAGATGCTGATGAGCCATTATGGGATGGTTGTCAAAAACACACTCGGTTGTCAGCGGTGTCACAGTTGCTGAATTTGAAATCTGAATTTCATATAAGTGAGAATTGCTTTGATCGTCTTCTCCTAATCATCAAGAGCATGTTACCTCCAGATGAGAAGCTACCTCCAAATTTTTATCGTGCCAAGAAGATGGTCAATGATTTAGGACTTGGATATGTGAAAATAGATGCATGTCCTAATCATTGTATGTTATATGACAAAGAGGATGCAGATAAGGTATCATGTTCATTTTGCCATCATGATAGGTTTAAACCTAAAAGAGCGGCCAATTCTAGGGGAAAGGATATATCTTATGCGTCATTGCGATATTTCCCCTTTACACCCAGATTGCAGTGGATGTATATGTCTTCAAAGACAGCTCGACATATGAGGTGGCACGCAGAAAGAGTATGTCGGGATGAAGATATTATGACTCATCCTGCAGATGGTGAAGCTTGGACTCATTTCAACCATGCTCATCCTATGTCCTCAAGGGAGTCGCGTAATGTTAGGCTTGGTTTGTGCACTGACGGATTCAATCCATTTGGAGGTTCAATGGCTTCCTACTCCAGCTGGCCAGTGTTCGTGACACCATACAACCTCCCTCCGAGCATGTGCATGAAGCGAGAGAATTTGTTTCTATCCTTATTGATTCCTGGTCCAAAAAGTCCTACAAAAAATATAGACATCTATCTCAGACCTTTGATTGATGAATTGAAATTATTATGGAGTGAAGGGGTCAATACTTATGATGCATCTAGAAAGCAAAATTTCACCATGAGGGCAGCATTGATGTGGACTATAAGTGATTTTCCTGCATATGGAATGCTATCTGGTTGGAGCACACATGGGAGGCTAGCATGTCCTTACTGTATGGATAATACCAAATCATTTGTACTTAAGCATGGTGGGAAGTCTTGCTGGTTTGATTGTCATCGAAAGTTTTTAGCAGTTGATCACCATTTCAGAAGACAAAAAGATGCATTCCTAAAGAACAGAATGGAACGAGATGAAGTTATATTCGAGAGGTTGTCTGGTCATCATATGGCAGCACGTGTAGAAAAATTACCAGATATCACACAACAGATGGGCAGTACCCGACACCTTCCAGGTTTGGGAAGGAGCATAACTGGGTGAAGAGAAGTATTTTTTGGGAGCTACCTTATTGGTCGACTCTTCTTGTGCGCCACAATCTAGACATGATGCATATCGAGAAAAATGTCTTTGATAATGTGTTCAACACTGTTATGGACGTAAAAGGTAAAACAAAGGACAATGGAAATGCACGTTTGGATTTGTCCATGCTCTGTAAACGTCCAGAGTTAGAACTTGTTGAAGTAAATGGGAAATCAATTAAACCAAAAGCAATTTATGTGCTTGGAGGAGGACAAGTAAAGGAAGTGTGTCAGTGGCTGAAACAGTTGAGATTTCCTGACGGTTATGTGTCTAATATTGCTCGTTCTGTCAACGTCAGTAAGCGAAAGATATATGGAATGAAGAGTCACGACTGCCATGTGTTCATGCAAAGGTTGTTACCTATTGCATTTTGTGACATGTTGCCGAAGCCTCTATGGGGAGCATTGTCTGAGCTGAGTCGATTTTTCACGATTCTGTGTGCATCAGAACTCAGGCTTCAGGATGTGCAAACTATCGAACAGAATGTCGTCAGCATCGTATGCAAGTTGGAGAAGATATTTCCGCCTGCATTCTTCGATTCGATGGAGCATTTACTCGTACATCTACCATATGAAGCTAAAGTTGGAGGGCCAGTACAATATAGATGGATGTATCCATTTGAGAGGTATATGCAAACATTAACTTTTTCTTCTGAGAATTGCACCTTACATATGATATGTTTTCTAATTGTCTTGTATATTGTTGATGTAGGTGTATGCATGACCTCAAAATGAAAGTCCGAAATAAAGCAAAAGTGGAGGGTTCAATTGCTAAGGCATATATTATGGAGGAAATCTCAAACTTTTGTCCGATGTACTTTGAAGCAGACATACAAACTCGTCGTACTCAACCTCCACGTAATGATGATGGGGGGGGAATTTATGTGTTCAGATGGACTCTCCATATTTAATCATCCTGGACGTACCTTTGGACGTTCTTCAATTCGAATGCTGAATGACAGAGAGTTATGCGCTGCAGAGATATATATTCTTTTAAATTGCGTTGAGCTAGAGTGTTATGTTGAGTAAGTGCTAAACTCTCAATTTATTGTTATGTAACTTCTTTGCCCTTATTCTAGCTATTGAAGGTGGTCTTCTATTCATACTGCAGACAATTTGATTCAGAAACAATTCAAAGAAATCCACATCTCACTGATATTGAGGTTGAAAAAGAACGAGAGAAGTCATTGGCCTTATGGCTAAGAAAACGCGTAAGTGTAGATGATTAAAGAGTATTGAAGAAAAGTTATGTTCACTTTTTAACTAGTCTTCTCTATATGCAGGTTGAACAAGGTTTAATTACTGATGAAAGAGTTCGTCAGATAGCCTATGGCCCATAGAAAATTGCACAGAACTATCCTGGATTCATTGTGAATGGATATAGATTTCATACAAAAGACTTTAGGCAAAGTAAATCTACCATGAACAGTGGCGTATGTGTTAAAGGTAGTACATACAATGAAAGTGAATATGACTACTATGGTATTGTAGAGGAGATCTTACAGTTGCAATATCTAGGAGAAGACAACCATATATTCTTGTTCAAGTGTCATTGGTTTGATCCGAATTCCATTCGAAATGACACAACGCATGGGATTGTCGAGCTTAAACATAAGTCGAAATTGAATACTTACGAGCCATTCATTTTAGCCTCACAAGCCCAGCAAGTGTACTATACAACTTATCCATCATCTAGAAACAAAGAACGAAATGATTTGTGGGTAGTTTGCAGAGTAAAGTCAAGACACTTCTCTGATTATGAATTGGACATGACTGATCAGACACTTGAAGAGGTCAACGCAGAATTTTTCAAGAAGACTTGGTTGAAAATGTAGAGTTGACAGCTCATATTGGAGAAGACGAGTCTGAAGCGCCAATTTCCTTGTCTCAAAGCAATGAGGTCGAAGAAGTTGATCCACGTGAGATGAAAGGGAGTAGTGGAAGGCTACCAGATGTTGAATGTGAAGGTTCTGATGAGGAGGAGGAATATACCAGTGATGAATGTGAAGTTGATGATGAAGATGGGGCTGAATTAGATATATCATCATCATCTGAGGAGGAAATGGATATCATATAAAATTGGGTAGAATTTTTTCACATCTGTTTACTATATTAAAAGTAGTCGTTCGTCCATATAACTAATTGACTAATGAACATTAATTTTTTTTGTTCCCCATGAAGATATGGTGCGTGGAGGACGATCAGGCTCTAGTTTTGCGAGGAGAGGTTTGCTCCAGACATCAGGTATGTATATTTTTGTTTGGTATTTCTTTGTGTATTATTTATACATATTATTAATGCCATTTAAATTGTAACAGCTTCTGGTTCATCGTCTGTTCCTCCTCCGAGAGTACCAGGTTTGTATATTTCATTTTGTAATTATTTTTCTTTGTGCATTATTTATACATATTATTTATGTCATTTCAATTGTTACAGTTGCTGGTCCTTCCTCTGTCCTTCCTAGTGTAGCAGTAGATTCGGGTGAGTTTACACCTCCTCCTCCGAGAGTACCAGGTTTGTATATTTCAATTTGTAAGTATTTTTCTTTGCACATTATTTATACATATTATTTATGCCATTTAAATTGTTACAGCTGCTGGTCCTTCTTCTGTCCCTCCTAGTGTAGCAGCAGGTTCGGGTGAGTTTACACCTCCTCATCCGAGAGTACCAGGCTTGGATCAGTCTACACCTTCTCCTCATACAGTAGTAGGTATGTGTATTTACATTTGAAAGTATTTGTATAGTCACTATTTATATTTTTGTACATTACTTATGTCGTTGTGTATTTTTGTCCAGGTCTGATGGCAGAGGATGCTGTTAGTCTCCAGGAGGGGGGAGGCAGTTTTTATGGCAGCACTCTACGGGAGGTGTGGATCAATGGGTACGTAATAAACTTTTATGTATCTTTTATTTAGGAGGTATATTTAGTTCATAATTTCATACTAACAAGTTACATAATTGCAGTGATAAAATAGAGCCCGCCCAAGCTTCTCAATTTATCACAAGAACAATTCAGGCACACTTTCCTGAGCCTATTCATAGATTTAATGATTTCCTGATGGAGGTCCAGGAGTCGTTGTATCGTATGTTCATGGTACGTAAATTGTTCTTAAAATTTATTTGTTTTCTTATCTACATTCAGTTAACTAACTCTTATTTGTACAGGGCAATCATCGATTCACGCGTCGTTCGGACGAGGCGCGGTCTCGATTAGTCTGGACGACCACCGCGCGATCAAACTTTAAGCATTTGTTGTATAATGCAAGAAAAAATGCAGAGAAAGTTTGTCAGAGTGCAGACCCGACATTTTGGAGGGAGCGCGGACCGACATGGATGAGGAGAGATTACTGGGAAAGTTTGTGCAACATATGGGCTGCAGAGAGATGGCAACAAACCTCCACAACAATGAAAGTGAATCGGGCGGCCAATCCAGAGGCCAACATGCATACAAGTGGGTCCGTCTCCTTTGCGACCCATCAGTCCAGATTGGTAAGTCATATGTCCGTTTGTGATATATTTTATTCATAAAGGTACTCAACTATGTCGTGTTCTTCTGTGAAATAGGAAAAGGAGCTAAAACGACCTCCGACATTTCAGGAGGTGCACATAAGAAAAAGGGGACGGACCAGTACATTAGCGATAGAGCTCGAGAGGTTGCGGTAAGTCTTTACGGCCTATTGACTATTTACTTTTTCTATTTATAGATTAATATTATATTGTCAATTGTATTTGTTGCAGGAGTCATATAACCAATAGATGACAGACAAGTACGCCGGGGAGGAGGAGCAGTCGCAGTTAGATCCTGAGGTATGGGTTGCGGCATCTGGTGAGCCAAAGAAAGGCCATGTGTATGGTTTTGGGCACAGTATGGACGCGAGAAGGGTGTTATCTGGCACCTATAGTTCAGCCTCACATACGAGTGCATTCACCACAGTTGGTGCTCCTGGTAGTTCTCCTACTGAGATGAGGGGCTTCATTCGAGATGAGATCTCTGGTTTGGAGTCTCGTCTAGTCGACACGATGGAGTCTCGTCTGGCCCAGATGATGGAGTCTCGTCTAGTCGACGCGATGGAGTCTCGTCTCGTCCACACGATACAGACGCATGTGTCTGACGGTCTCTAGGCCCAGCTCTCCCAGGCCCTCTCCCAGGCTATCTCCCAGACCGTCTCCCAGGTCAGCATTCCTCCTCAGGCAATGCCATCGACATCAGCACGACCCCGTCATGTGAGTAAATTGGTTTTATTTTAGATTTTGTATTTTAGCAATTTGTATTAGTTTTGTTTTCTTTAAAAGGGAAGAACTTAGCTAGGAAGAACTTAGCTAGAAACAGTTTACATTAAGCAAGTTAGTTTAGTTCAAAATGGAAGAACTTAGGTTTGGGGGTCCAAAATTAGAAATACTCATCCGATCGGCCTCCGATTTTTTCCAGCACGGCCAGGGTGATGGTTATGACTTGTGAAAACTAACGGAGTTCAATTCGGACTCCCGGTTTGAGCTGGACGTTTAAGTTTACATTCAGCAAGTTAGTTTAATTCAAAATGGAAGAACTTAGGTTTGGGGGTCCAAAATTAGAAATACTCATCCGATCGGCCTCCGATTTTTTCCAGCACGGCCAGGGTGATGGTGATGACTTGTGAAAACTTACGGAGTTCAATTCGGACTCCCGGTTTGAGCTGGACGTTTATGTTTGCATTAAGCAAGTTACTTTAATTCAAAATGGAAGAACTTAGGTTTGGGGGTCCAAAATTAGAAATACTCATCCGATCGGCCTTCGGTTTTTTCCAGCACGGCCAGGGTGATGGTGATGACTTGTGAAAACTTACGGAGTTCAATTCGGACTCTCGATTTGAGCTGGACGTTTATGTTTGCATTAAGCAAGTTACTTTAATTCAAAATGGAAGAACTTAGGTTTGGGGGTCCAAAATTAGAAATACTCATCCGATCGGCCTCCGGTTTTTTCCAGCACGGCCAGGGTGATGGTTATGACTTGTGAAAACTAACGGAGTTCAATTCGGACTCCCGGTTTGAGCTGGACGTTTAAGTTTACATTCAACAAGTTAGTTTAATTCAAAATGGAAGAACTTAGGTTTGGGGGTCCAAAATTAGAAATACTCATCCGATCGGCCTCCGATTTTTTCCAGCACGGCCAGGGTGATGGTGATGACTTGTGAAAACTTACGGAGTTCAATTCGGACTCCCGGTTTGAGCTGGACGTCTATGTTTGCATTAAGCAAGTTACTTTAATTCAAAATGGAAGAACTTAGGTTTGGGGGTCCAAAATTAGAAATACTCATCCGATCGGCCTCGGTTTTTTCCAGCACGGCCAGGGTGATGGTGATGACTTGTGAAAACTTACGGAGTTCAATTCGGACTCCCGGTTTAAGCTGGACGTTTATGTTTGCATTAAGAAAGTTACTTTAATTCAAAATGGAAGAACTTAGGTTTGGGGGGTCCAAAATTAGAAATACTCATCCGATCGGCCTCCGATTTTTTGCAGCACGGCCAGGGTGATGGTTATGACTTGTGAAAACTAACGGAGTTCAATTCGGACTCCCGGTTTGAGCTGGACGTTTAAGTTTACATTCAACAAGTTAGTTTAATTCAAAATGGAAGAACTTAGGTTTGGGGGTCCAAAATTAGAAATACTCATCCGATCGGCCTCCGGTTTTTTCCACCATGGCCAGGGTGATGGTTATGACTTGTGAAAACTTACAGAGTTCAATTCGGACTCCTGGTTTGAGCGGGACGCTTAAGTTTACATTAAGCAAGTTAGTTTACTTCAAAATGGAAGAACTTAGCTAGGTTTGGGGGTCCAAAATTAGAAATACTCATCCGATCGGTCTCCAATTTTTTCGAGCACGGCCAGGGTGATGGTGATGACTTGTGAAAACTTACAGAGTTCAATTCGGACTCCCGGTTTGAGCTGGACGCTTAAGTTTACATTAAGCAACTTAGTTTAGTTCAAAATGGAAGAACTTAGCTAGGTTTGGGGGTCCAAAATTAGAAAGTGAGTGATTAAAAATCTATAAATTTAAATAATTTATTGTTTATAATATTATTTAATCTTAACTTATTATTATTATGTATGTGTTGTAGGTTCCTTCATCTGCTGGCGTGGGAGGAGACGATCACGAGGATGAGCATGAGGACGAGGACGAGGACAAGGACCCTCATTCATGATTTTCATTTCATTATTATTGTTGTTGTAGACATTTTATTATTATGGTGTTGTGGATATTTTTATTACTGTTATGGACATTTTATTATTATTGTGTTGTGGACATTTTTATTATTGTTGTGGCTATTTTATTATTGTTGTATTGTGGACATTTTATTATTATTGTGTTGTGGATATTTTTATTATTGTTGTCTTATGGACAATTGTAATTGTTGTGTTGTTGAGATTTTTATTATTATTGTCTTGTGCACATTGTTGTATTACACAGGTTATTTTGCCACAAATGTATATGTTTAAAAAAAAAATTTAAATATAGAGACCGATTAGTGACCGACCTAATTCGGTCACTATTCGGTCACAAAATAGGGACGATTAGTGACTGAAATATTCGGTCCCTATCAGTGACCGACATAATTCAGTCACTAATCGGTCCATATTTTGTGACCGAATAGTGACCGAATTAGGTCGGTCCCTGATAGGGACCGAATTTTTCAGTCACTATTCGGTCTATAAATACTAGTGACCGAAATTATTCGGTCACTAATCGGTCACAAAATAGGGACCGATTAGTGACTGAATTATTTCGGTCACTGATAGGGACCGAATTTTTCCAGTCACCATTCGGTCCCTAAGTTATAGTGACCGAAATAATTCGGTCACTAATCGGTCACTAAATAGGGACCGATTAGTGACCGATTTATTTCGGTCTCGGATTCTGAGTTTTAGAGACCGAAATCGTTCAGTCACTATTCGGTCCCTATTTAGTGACCGATTAGTGACCGAATTATTTCGGTCACAGATTTGTGACCAGAAATTGTTCACCGACGATTTCGGTCTCTATTCGGTCACTGATGATTGTTGTAGTGACCGAATAGTGACCGAATAGAGACCGAAAATCTCGGTCTCTAAAAGCGTTTTTTCTTGTAGTGAGTGATGAAAGAGGGAAATGAATCGTTAGGATATAGATTTGTAAGATTTGAGAGATAAAGATAAAGTGCCTTTTGAAAGGACGGTGCCCTAAATGCAGAAAACGACAAACGGGGATAGGTTCGAGATGAATAAATATTTTTTAAATTAGTGAACCGTCACAGATATGTATGAAGCAAATGACTTTTATAAAGAATTTACTTAATTTCAGGGGAGAGAATAATTGTTATTCTAAAATTATTGTTATTTTAGTTATATATAGATAAATCTATCACAAATTACACATGCCTAATTCCCTTCTAAGAGACGTAAATCTCTCTTCAGGTAAGGCCTTTGTGAAGATATCTACCAACTGATTTTGAGTATCTATAAAAGAAATATTTATATTTCCATTAGCTACATGATCTCGAATGAAATGCTATCTAACCTTTATATGCTTTGTCCTTGAGTGCTGAATTGGATTTTTGGTGAGATTTATTGCACTGGTGTTGTTGCACAGCAGGGGAATTGTCTTGATGTGCAGTCCATAATCCTCAAGTTGCTGCTTAATCCATAGGAGTTGTATACAACAGCTTCCAGCAGCCACGTACTCAGCTTCAGCTGTTGACAGTGCTACTGAATTTTGCTTCTTTGAGGACCATAAAATTAGACATCCTGCAAGAAATTGACAACATCCACTGGTGCTTTTTCTATCTATTTTGCATCCATCGTAGTCAGCATCAGAATATCCTACTAAATTTATTTCACATGATTTTAGATACCACAACCCTAGATCATGAGTTCTAGCTAAATATCTAAAAATCCTTTTGACATTAATTAAATGAGACTCCTTAGGATCTGCCTGATACCTAGCACACATACATACACTAAATAATATATCAGATCTATTGGCAGTTAAATAGAGTAAAGAACCTATCATACCTCTGTAGAGCTTTTGGTCTATTTTCTTAACATCATTGTCACTGTCTAGCCTTGTAGATGTGCTCATTGATATTGACAGTGGCTTGACGTTTTCAAAACCAAACTTCTTTAGTAGTTCTTTGGTGTACTTGGCTTGACAAATATGTGAGCCTTCTTTTCCTTACTTGATTTGCAATCCGAGGAAATAGTTGAGTTCCCCCATCATTCTCATTTCAAATTCTCCCTGCACGAGCTTTTCAAAATACTTGCAAAGAGATTCATCAGTAGAATCAAATATTATATCATCTACATAAATTTGAACAAGTAATATATTTTTAACTTTTATCTTAATAAATAATGTGTTATCTACTTTTCCTCTGGAGAAACCATGGTTAAATAAGAATGCACTGAGCCTTTCATACCAAGCTTTAGGTGCTTGCTTTAAACCATACAAAGCTTTATGCAACTTAAAAACATGATTTGAAAAATCGATATCATCAAAACCAGGAGGTTGTTCTACATAAACTTCCTCCTTTATAAAACCATTTAAAAAGGTGGATTTTACATCCATTTGAAAATTTTTTAAATCTAATGCTGATGTGTAAGCAAGCAAAATCATAATTGCCTTAAGTCTAGCTATTGGTGCATAGGTTTCATCGAAATCTATGCCTTCCTTTTGGGAATAGCCTTGAGCTACCAGTCTGGCCTTGTTTCTTGTGATCACACCAGTTTCATCCAATTTGTTCCTGAACACCCATTTGGTGCCAATCACAGGATGATCTAATGGTCTCAGAACAAGGGACCACACTTGGTTTCTCTTGAACTGATTAAGTTCATCTTGCATGGATAATATCCAAGATTCATCAGTCAGTGCTTCATTGACTGTCTTAGGCTCTATTTTAGATACAAAAGCTAAATAATCACAGGGAATTACATTAACTCTGGTTCTTACCTCAACCGATGGATCTCCAATGATGTTATCCAACGGGTGATCCTTTTTATATCTCCATTCCTTTGGAAGATCATCATGAGATATCTCTCTTTGTTACAATTCTTCCAATGGTGGATCTTCTTTATCATTGATAGATGTATCTTTTAATTTCTTGGACAAATTATCTGCATCATCATTATCACTATCTACTTCCTTTCTCAAGGAAGGGTTAGTTTCATCAAAAATAATATGCACAGTTTTCTCAATTAATAAAGTTTGTTTATTAAATACTCTGTAGCCTTTAAGTTTAGAAGCATACCTCATAAATATACCTTCTTCGGATTTGGAGTCTAGCTTACCAATATCCCTTTTGCCGTTATTGTGAATGAAGCAAGGACATCCGAAGGTTCTGAAGTGACTGATCTTTGGTTTCTTCTGCTTGAATAACTCGTATGCTGTCTTCTTCAAGATTGGTCTGATCATTACTCTGTTGATTATGTAGCAAGCTGTGTTGATGGCTTCGGCCCAGAAGTACCTTAGTAGGTTGTTTTCCGATAGGATAGTTTTGGCCATGTCCAATAAAGTTCTGTTCTTTCTCTCAGCAACTCCATTTTGCTGTGGTGTCCTTGGTGCTGAGAAATTGTGCTCTATTCCTTGATCATCACAGAATTTAGCAAATCTTTCATTCTGAAACTCTCCTCCATGATCCGATCGAATACTGACAATACTGAATTTCTTATCCTTCTAGACTTTCTTACTGAACTTAACGAAACTATCAAAGGTGTCATCTTTGTGCTCCAGAAAAGATAGCCATGAGAATCTGGAATAGTCATCTACAATCACAAAACCAAAATTCTTTCCTCCAAGACTTGTGGTTCTCATCGGACCAAATAGGTCCATATGTAGTAATTCCAAGGGTTTTGATGTTGTTACCACTATCTTTGACTTGAAGGATGATTTAGTGTGCTTTCCTTTTTCACACGGTTCACAGACGCCTTCCATTCTTACTTTGGGTAGACCTTCTACTAGATTTCTCTTTATTAGCTTTATGATTCCATCTAAATTGCAATGGCCCAATCTTCTGTGCCAAAGCTCAACTGAATGATTTTTACTTACTGCAAGACACACATCCTGATCTTTCAACTCTTCCAAATGAAGTACATAGAGATTCTTCTCTCTACAGGCTTCGAATACAGTTTCACCATCTTTCATGATACTACATCTAGACTCTTGAAATTTGATCTGATGGCCTTTGTCACATAGCTGGCTGATGCTTATCAGGTTGTGTTTAAGTCCTTTTACATATTGTACATCTTCAATAAGGATTTTTCCTTGACTGACAACTGATCCGCAACCTATCACTGTCCCTTTTCCATTGTCGTCATACGTCACTGTGCCTTCTTCAGCTTCAAGGTGGGAGAACAGCTTTCTATTCCCTGACATGTGCTTTGAGCACCGTTGTCCAAGTACCACTTAGATGCTTGAAGGCTTCCCTGCAATGAAAACACTAAACTTTAGGTACCCAAGTTCTTTTGGGTCCTTGTTGGTTAGTTTCCTTAATTTTCTTTTTAATTATCCATTTTATGTGTTTAGTCGGATATGTTATTTTAATATGACCTAATTTGTTACAGTGGCTACAACAAGATGTTTTACTTATTTTTTCATTTTGAATATATTTAGAGTTAGACTTGTATACAGTGTCTTATTCGGCTACAAACTTAGGTGTTGGATATATTTTAGGATGCACTATTGTTTCCACATTATCAGGAGGGGTGTATCCTAAGCCATATTTCTTTTTCCCTGACCTTCTAGCTCCTTTTAGTATTAATGTTGTTTTTCCATTTGTAAATTTTTCTAACATACTAGATAACTGTTCATTTTCTTTTGTTAATGTATTAATTTCTTGATTTAGTTTGCTTACAGTTTCTTGGTTTTCCAGATTAGCTATTTGATCATTTTTATCTTTTAAATCTTCACACAATAATTCATTTCTTCTTTTTAGTTCAAAAACTTGTTTTTCTAATTGTTAATTTTCAGATCTTATATCTGAATTAGTGTTTTCTAAACAAGCATGATTTTTCTTAGTAGTTTTTAGTAGTTTGCAAACATCTTTATATTTACTATACAGCTCATTAAACACATCCTCTAAACTATCAGAATCAGATTCATTGCAGGAATTGAATGATGAGTCAGAGTTTACCTTATCCTCGATGTTGGCCGTGAATGCCAGGTTGGCATTTTCTTCTTCTTCACTTGAGCTTGACTCACTATCTGAGTCGGTGTCGTTGTCCCATGCTGCTGCCATGGCTTTCTTCTTAAACCTTTTGAACTTCTTTGTGTTGTCTTTCTTTTTGAACTCCACCTTTTTTAGCTTTGGACATTCTACCTTGATGTGTCCAAACTTTTTGCACTCGTAGCATGTGGGTTCTGACCTCTTAACATCTTTGGCTTCAGGTTTCTTGAACTCTTTTCCTTTCTTAAAGTATCTTCTTCCTGATTGATACTTTTTCTTGGCAAGTATGCGCTGCAGTCTTCTGGATAGGAACGCTTCCTTATCTTCACTGCTCCCTATGCTCTTATCACCATCTGATTCTTCACCAGATGTATCTTCAGCTACCTTGAGAGCACTACTGTGCTTCTTTCTACTGGAGGATTATCCAAGTCGTTCCATATTTATTTCATGGGCCATTAGTGACCCTATAAGCTTTTCTAGTAACATCCTCCTTAAATCATTTGCTTCTTCTATGGCTGTCACCTTTGGAGTCCACGAGGCTGGTAGGGATCTCAATATTTTTCTTACCATATCTCCCATATCATAATTCTTTCCAAGCCTAGCCAGACCATTCGTAATATCTGTGAATCTTCTATACATCTGTGTAATTGATTCTCTTACCTGCATTTGAAATCGCTCATACTAAGCTACAAAGATGTCTATCCTTGTTTCTTTAACCTTATCTGTTCCCTCATAGGTGATTCTCAGCTTCTCCCACATCTCCATCGCGAATTTGCATGCTAAAATTCTATTGAACTCCTTCTTACTGAGAGCACAGCACAGTATGGTCTTAGCTTTACAGTTAAGAGATATCTTCTTCTTATCATCTTCTGTCCAATTTTCTTTGTTGTTAAGAACTACTAGATCTCCTTCTTCTATGATGGACCAGATTTGAAAGTCGAGACCTTGAAGGAAGAACTCCATCCTAGTCTTCCAATAGTTGTAGTCTTCTCCATCGAACAAATGGTGGTCTGTTGACGGACTGACCCTCGAAGTGACCTTGAGCTGCCATTTAATCTTTTTCTCTTCAGATCGTGAGATCTTCTTTGTCGAACAGACTTGGCTCTGATACCACTTGTTACCCAGCTAGCAATCCCAGAGGGGGGGGGGGTGAATGGAATTCCTAAAATTCTATTATCTAAACCTATCAACAAAAATGTTCAACACAAAACACTACGTTCGACTGTTAGTGTTAGTAATAAAGAAAAGGTAACAATTACAAACAAATAGTCACATGGCACAAGGATTTTATCTTGGTTCAGATCTCCTCTCTAAAGAAGTCCTACGTCCAGTCCCTGAGCAACAACTTAGGATATCACTACCCAAGGGTACAGACCCCCTCAAGGACATTTAAACATCCAGCCGCAGCTGGCCTTCTCTTCACAACCCGAAGAGGAAAACAACACCCTAATTCACAGGTCTTCCTTCAACACGAAGGGAACACTCTCCACCTGTTTCCAACAAGTCTTCTCTTCACACACGAAGAGGAACTTCTCAAGAAAGTGAGAAAACAGACGAAATGCCCCTAGACCAAGCTTATATCAAATGCTTGATCTGAGGTAGTGACTGAGAGAGAAAGATCTACAATAATGAAATCTCTCAGATCACAAGGGCTCTCTAAAGGAAAGAACAATAGATCCGGAGAGCAAGAGCTAGGGAATTAAAGATGAGTGAAGCTTGACACTCTATTCTTTCTGATGCTCACTTGTTGTGAATTGAGAGTTCTTGGTTGCTCAAAAGTTGTTCTCCACTGAGACATCAGTCTTCTACATATCCTTTGAGTTGCATGCTCGTTAGACTGCATTGTTCATTGAGTATGACATGTGCTTACAACCATTTAATGCGTTATAAGCCATGCACGCAAGGAGAAGATTCATCTAGATATTCTTCAGCTTCTAGTTATCCAACGTTGTATGAGGTTGTGCTGTCAGAGGCCTACACACAATAAATGCTAAATTATAGACAGCTATGCTGTCTCTTGTTGTCAGTCAACGTTAGAATCCATGAAGTAAGATATTTCACCAAAATGGAAATGACATTATGCTATATAAAAAGTGTTTCATATAGAAGCATGATAATAGAGGATATCTGAACATGTATCGTGCAGAGAAATGTACAGTCACATTTAATGCATGGATACTAGAGAAACACGCGGGAAGAATTTGACTTTCTCAATATTTGAAAATATATTTGAATATCAAGTCGTTGTAATCCATGAAATCGTTATGAGTATGACTTATGAAATCGTTGTGTGAATAAGTCATTGTTTATGTAAATCGTTATTCATCCATAAACAAATCAATCATAACCTTGTAGAGACAAATCGTTATGAGAGTATAAGCAAGTCGTTGCAGGTATCGAATCGTTGTTTTACTTATCGAATCAATGCAGTGATCAAATCGTTGTTTGTTTTATCAAATCGTTACACTGACCAAGTTGTTATTGTGACTTATCGAATCGTTACAGCGACCAAATCATTGTGTAACTTATCGAGTCATTACAGCGACCAAATCATTATGTAACTTATCGAATCGTTGTGGTGACCAAGTCGATGTGAAACTTATCAAATCGTTATGGCGACCAAGTCGATGTGAGACTTATCAAATCGATGTGAAAGCAAATTGTTATGAGAGCAAATCATTATTCTTACTTACGAATCGTTGTGAGAGCAAATTGTTGTTCTCACTTATCGAATCGTTGTGAGAGCAAGTCATTGTTCTCGCTTAACAAATCGTTGTGAGAGTAAATCGTTGTTCTCACTTAACAAATCGTTGTGAGGGCAAATAGTTGTTCACACTTAATAAATCATTGTGAGAGCAAATCGTTGTTCTCACTTATCAAATCGTTGTGAGAGCAAATCGTTGTTCTCACTTATCAAATCATTGTGAGAGCAAATCGTTGTTATCACTTAAAAAATCATTGTGAGAGCAAATCGTTGTTCTCACTTATCAAATCGTTGTGAAAGTGAAGCGTTATGAAACTGAAATCGGTATGATACTTATTAAATCCTTGTGAAAATGAAATCGATAGAAGTGAAGAAATCGTTATGACTCTAGGAAGTCGATGTGTACTTAGAAAAATTACCTGCTCTGTACTTCAAATGCTACAGGGTAGGAATACTTACAAGTTTTGCTTGATTTTACCTGATTTATTTCCTGTGCCTAAGCTTCATGAAAACTTGTTAGATCATGCTTTATTTGAGTTTTGTTAATCACCAAAATAGATATATAATTCATGAAATTATATGGGGATGAACTGATCATCATCTTCTTTGCCGCCCGGCCGATTGGAGAAGTAAGAGTCAACCCACCACATCTCTCCCGCGATCTTTGAGTGAAAGTGTGTAATCCGCCTTTCACTCTCTCCTTCGGTACCCACTGTACCTAGCGATCACACCTCCATTCATAGTGCACACACGCGCACTCTTTCTCTTCATTTCTATTTCTGCCTCCGTAATAAAAAATCTTTTCTTTTTTTTTTAATTATTTCTTTGTGGCGTCTTAAGCGCATTCACAAATTGGTGATCACGATGGGACTCTTTTATTTTAGTTATTTGGTTACCACTCCTTCAGCACCCACGTGTGCCCCTCCCTTCAACACCCACGTGTGTCACTCCCTTCATACCCCACACAGTGCAATTCCCAACCCCTCATACCCCACGCGGTACTCTTTTGAAACTCTCGTGATTACCAAGTTGCGTTTATGTTTTTTTTCCCATAAAGTTTAATTAAAAAAAATCATCATCATCTTGCTCCCTTCCCCTTTACTTACTTTCACTTGAAGAAAACATCACTATTTGACTCTTATTTCTTCAATTGGTTGGCCATATAGCATGATTGGTTGATTTACTGCTCTTATTTAAACTCTCGGGTGCTTGTTAATTCGCGACATGTTCAAACGTCACGTTTTTCATTGTTGTGTGATGGCTTGACCTGTCACGTTTCTGAGGCAGACGCATCGGAGGAAGTTTCCGCGGCTCTTACAACTTCTGTGAGCTGTTAGAGCCGCGACCGACTGAACAGTCGCAATTCAAGTTGATACGCGGCGACTGAACTCGTCGCGTTTTTGTCTGTTCACAAAATGGCAGGTTTTTCTGTCATCTTTGCATTACACTTGCATTACAGGGCATATTCGTCCGAGGGACCTCCTTCCCTCCTTATTTTAGGATCCAAACACCTTTCTCGGTGAGGACAATATCTCTATTGGGCATTCCGTCTCATTGGACTAGAAAATCCTCATCGGCACCTTCGTAACTCTCCGTACCCTGTGGATTCCCTCAAGGGGGACTGAGCAAGTTGTACCACCTCAGAGACCCGTGCTAGAATATCCCATCATTGTGAAGGAGAGTGCTTAGTGAACCCGAAGTTCCCATCATACCCATCTAGGTTCATACCCATTGGAGTGAAACATTTAAATAAAAACTACATTGAATCATATTGAAATAATTGAATTGGATGTAAGCATCCCCTAAGTGTTTGCGTAAAAGCTATTAACTTCTTCTCTCAAACTTGTTTGAGTAGTTGGTTGTTAGTAAACCTTGTGTGCTTAATATCATGATGCTACATTCAGAAAAATCTGTTAGAATGGCTGAATATGAAGATATGGTTTACCAAGATGAGTTCTATGATGAAACTTATAATTCTAATGAACAATTTGCACAACTCTCCAATGAACCTTATATTGATCAATCTAATCCGCAAGTCCATGCAGTGGTTTCAAATCAGGTTGAGTCTCCCCATCACTCTCAGAGACATGTTACTGGAAACACCTCTGCCTCCATAGATTTGTCCCAACTAGTGGACCTTCTCAACAACCTCCAACCCTCCCAACTTGGGGAGGTTCAAAACGCTCTAAAGGGGAAATCTATCCCAGAACCTATTCAATCCCTTCACCCAAACATGGCTAATATCCACTTTGAAATTACTCGAGACTTGAAGGTCCGAGCCTCCATGCCCCCTCGCGGGCCAATTTTATTATTCATTCACACCCCCAAAGTCCTATTGAGCGGCCTTCACTTATTCGGCCAAGCCCCTCCGCGGCAAGGCCCACTTACCCTCCCCGGGCTCCAACCCATCCTTCTGCGCCCACTAGCGCCCCTCCTCATGACCATTCTATTCAGGTGAGCACCCCAACCTCATTCTTCTGGGGTACCTCACAAACAATCATCTGACCAACTCACCCAAGTGCTCTTGGTGAAGGTGAGTAGGTTGGAGCAAGATCTCAAGAGGGTGTTCGCACCCAAAGACTCTTTGGAACTAGCCCTTCCTTCCATGCTAGTCTTCCATCTTCCTCCCTCCGAGTTGCCCGTCCACCGCTGCTACAACGGCACCAGCAATCCCTTTGTACACATTAAGGATTTCATGTACGAGTCCTCATTCTGGCATAATGACAATAGATCTCTAGCATTCCTTTTCAGAAGATCTCTGGATGGTCCTGCCCTGAAGTGGTTTTACTCTTTAGAACCGATAGACGCTGAAATTTTTGAAGTGGTTCAAAGGAAATTTGTGCAAAAATATAGAGACCGGGTTGGTCCCTCCTTGTCTATCATTGATCTGATGACTGAAAAGAAGAAGGTGGATGAGGACTTTTTACACTATGCTAGATGGAGAGCTATGGCTGAGAAGTTGAGAGATCCATTGTCCGAGTCTGAGCAAGTAAAAATGATAACTGTAAATGCTACACCTCAGTTCAGACACATTTTTGCTATGAATAAACTGACAACAATGGAGGAATTGTATGAGAGAGCTAGATACATTCAAACATAGTTGAAAGACTCTCCAATCATGTCTATGTTTGAGCCAAAAACTAGAACATTCAAAAAGAACCATCGCAATCCCCAAGCTGGTGGTCCCATAACCAAGGGGGTTATTAATAACGAACAAGTGAGTGCTATGAGCAACCCAAACTCCATTCCACATCACCCAAACTCCAACCCAAGGCCTCAACAACCACAATACCAACAATCACAACAGCCCCAGTTTAGGCCTAATAACCCTCCCATGTTACGTACCCCGGCTCCACAGCCTCAACAGCCTTAGCCTCCACAACAATACCCTCAGTACCAGCAAGTTGCACCTCCTCAATACCGACAAGCTCCACCACAATATCAACAATAGCCAGCACCTCCTCAACGTCCCCAACAATATAACCAAGTACCTCCACCAGGGAACTACAATCCTCAACAGCGACAACCCCTTGGCCCTAGAAGAGCACAGTACCCACCATTGTCGGAGACTCTCCCCGACATATTTAATTCTCTTATGGCCGCCAATGCACTCACTCTACTGAGGGAATGACTGCAATGGCCACCCAATGTTGATACCTCTCGCTACTATGCATTTCACAAAGGACCAGGTCACACACTAGAGGCATGCTTCCATTTTAAGGATTATATCTATGGCTTGAATGACAATAGAGGAATTGATTAGGATGAGATGAGGAAGTACATCATGGAAATGAAGGCAAGGAGACCACCTAGGCAGAACGTATAGCAACAACAAGCACAGCAGAATCAGCAACATCACCAGCAACCTACACAACAGCCCCAAGTTCCTTTGCAACAACTCAATATGGGCATTGTGCAAAACCCACTTCTGGAGCACCCTACTCCAAATCACCAAGTAAATGCCATCTGGTCATCTCTCCAGGAAAACAGAAGGCCAGGTAGGCATGTGGAAGCACCACCCAACACCACACCATCCACCTACGCATTACCTCCCTTCATCCGCACACGTACACCTTCCAAATCACTCCCATATTTTCTCTGCGTCCCTACTTCCCCCACACCACGTCCACCACAACCTAACCAGCCACTCATACACCAACCACCCACAAACCCCACACCATAGCCCCTTAACCCGCAAGATTCATTTCTACGCAACACAACCTCCATGCCACCACAATCTACCCCCATACTCATACACCAACCTTCCACTATCCCCACTTCTCAATCATATTCCTCCAATCTACCTCTCCTCTGCACACCACCAACTACTCCCATCATCACCCCTAACGTGCAAGCTTCCTTCTTACGTACCACCACGCCTGCACCAAATCCCATACCACCCACCTTCTTCATACCACCCCCGAATGTGGTGAACATCCATCCACCACACCAAATGTTCAACACCGAACACTCCACCATCCATCCACCTTCCAACATGCCAAGTAAGCCATTGGTGCGAGAAATACACATAGTGGGAGATGAAACTGAGGAAACATTGGTGCTCCGGAGTGGGCGTATTTTCAACAGAATATTCCCTCAGAATCAGGATCAGGCACCTCAGCAGCAATAGGAAGAAGCCTCAGCTGAAGAGTCGATCCCGGGGACTCAGTATGATTTGCTCAAGCACCTAGATAAAATGCCAGCCAGGATCTCTATTCTGGAATTGATCAAAAGGTCATCGGTACATCAAGAGGCCCTCATGCAGTATCTACAGAAGGTTATGGTGAACGAAGACCTGCCAGTCACTTAAATCAGCTTAGTCTTGACCCCCACAAGTCGGCATCTAGCCATAGAATTCCACGAACATAAGCTAGCACCCATGGAATCTCAACGGTATGCCTTGTGCTTAACTGTCAAAGTCAACAGAACCCACGTGTCTCAATGCTTAGTGGACACCAGAGCTTCCATCAATGTGGTCTCTTTAGACACATTAAACTTGTGCGGTGTAACATTGTAGTCAATTCGGCCCTCCTTCATCACTGTTACCGCCTATGACAACACTAGTAGGCCGCTAAAAGGAGTGGTCACGCTGAAGGTGGGGTTGGGTCCCTCTGTCACGGAGATTGATTTCCACATTCTAGACATGGACCCAAGCTTCCAAATGATATTGGGCAGGCCATACATTCAAGCACTTGGCGTCGTCACCTCCACTATACATCAATGTCTAAAATTTCCATATAAGGGACGAGTTATCAAGGTTACAAGCAGGCCAATGATCTTAGAAGTAGACTATGTGTCTAATAACTTTGTCCCTTCAATCTAGCAGAGCAACCAGCCACTCATGTCGGTGCTAGACATTTACGGCATACCAAAAAGCCTAGTACATTCTTCTCCAACTACACCACCAACTACTGCACAGAAAAGAAGCAAGATAATGACCAACAAGGGCTAGCAGATTATGCCGACGATGAAGTACTAGCAGGGCAGAGGGCTGGGTGCACAGTTACGGAGCAGGACCAAGACAATATCAGACAAGAAAACAAGAACCAGGACAGGACTGGGGTACAAGCTGAAGAAAGAAGACTTTGAACAAAGGGCAGTGTCAGCTAAACCATGGGCCACAATGATGTCAACTATGAAAACTGAAAGGCAGACACTCACATGGTCTCTCTATCACCACTTCAAGAAGGGGCCACTACAACCAAGGGATGAACAACAAACCTCTATCATCACATTAGAACTTTCATGTCAAGACGTGCATGCTCGTCAGTTTGCACGCCATATTGCATCCCTGACCACTTATAAAGCTCTAAAAAACCTCAGGCCCCAGAAGCTGAGAAAAATGGGCGACCCTGAATGTGAATGGTACCGTTGTTCGACATCAATGACATTGCTATATCTCTAAGTCAACTCTTCATGCCAACGGACCCTGAATGTCCGCCTCTTATTCATGATCTCCTAGAGAAGCCGGCCATAATCACAACCAAAAGGTAGCTTTTGAGTGAATGGACAATGAAGGGGAGCCAGATATCCCCTATGAAGAAGGTTATATGGTAGACAGGCTCTGGGCGGGCCTCTTCTCTGTGGGCATCGCACCCACTTTGCTTAAGCCACCACGTGGCCCTTCTTTCTCTCTCTCTCCATTCCTCGGGCACCAACGCCCTATTTCACAATCTCTCTACACTCCTCTGAGCAGACGCTCACCCTCCAACTCCCTCGTTCTAATGATCTCCCTCCAACTGAGCATATGCTTGTCTCCCAATTCTCCAATCTTTTAATTTCACCTCATTCTCTGTTCATGATAAACAAAAACCATAAAAATTTGAATAATACTGAAAACAAAAAAATGCCAATTTTCAAATGTGTGATTCAATCGTCTCCATCAAGGAGACTTCTTACCTCTCCTTAGAGTGTGCCCCAACCTACGGGCCACTTCTCCCCGGTCCAATGACCGGCCTACTCTTTTTCTCCATGCAGGGACTCCCACCTCCCTTCACGTAGGGACCTTCTTTTACTGCTTTTCCTCGTCCTTCACCTCATGCCGTAGAATCTAGTATAGTTGTAGTAAGAGTTTAGGTCAAGTTAGTGAGAATCTGGGGGTAGTACCAAAGAAAAAAGTCCAAGGGTAAGAGGGTTCCTCACCGTTTCCTAGATGATCTAGCCCATAGGTGCAAGGCATGTCTAGCAATCCCGGAGTTCATTGAAGAGCCCTTGCTGCTGCCGGATGTAGAATGTGAGGAGTCTTTATGCTTTATTGATGATGGGTTTAGAGTTTATGAGATCATGGCCAA
The DNA here is from genome assembly GCA_014218235.1 of Colocasia esculenta. Lineage (NCBI taxonomy): Eukaryota > Viridiplantae > Streptophyta > Magnoliopsida > Alismatales > Araceae > Colocasia > Colocasia esculenta. The sequence continues at coordinate 165,563,609 of CM024760.1, read as the reverse complement.
ATGAAGAAGGGGATGAAGAATTTGAGGACGAGGTTGACGCGTTCGTGAGTGGAGTTAGAAGATTTGATGAACCGTCAGCTGCAGTAGAAGAAACTACCAAAGAGATTAATCTAGGAATCAAGGAAAACCCTAGGACCATCCTCATAAGCAATAACTTGTCACCAGCTGAGGAGGAGGCAATCATTGGGGTTCTTAGAGAATATAAGGACACATTTGCTTGAGCTACGAGGATATGCCAGGACTGGACCCGCGCTTATTGAACATCACCTTACACTTAAGCCGAGGTCTGTCGCTATTAAGCAGTTAAGACGTTTCCACCCTCGAATGGCTTTGAAAATGAAAGATGAGGTCGACAAGCTCCACAAAGCCAAGTTCATTAGAGTCATACTTTATCCTAATTGGGTGGCAAACATTGTCTCAGTCATGAAAAAGGATGGAAGAGTCAGAATATGCATTGACTTCCAGGACCTTAACCGCGCGTGTCCCAAAGATGATTTCCCCTTGCCTCATATTGATGTTCTTATTGATAATATGGTTGGGTATGAAACCCTCTCCTTTATGGATGGCTTCTCCAGGTACAATCAGATCAAGCTAGTTGAGGAGGACCAAGAGAAGACGTCGTTCACTACACCATGGGGTACATATTGCTATGTGGTCATGCTATTTGGACTTAAAAACACTAGAGCTACTTATCAAAGAGCAATGATGGCCATCTTTCATGACATGATTCACATCTATATTGAGGTGTATGTGGATGACTTGGTGGTGAAGTTTAAGACTTTGGCTAAGCATCTTGGGGTTCTAACTAAGGTTTTGCAAAGGTCAAGAGAATTTTAATTGAAAATAAACCCCAAGAAATGTGTGTTTGGTGTGTTATCGGGTAAACTTCTAGGGTTCATCGTGAGTAAGAGGGGTATCGAGATTAATCCCAATAAGGCGAAGGCAATAAGAGAGATACTACCTCCCAAGAATTTGAAGGAAGTTCGAGGATTAATTGGGAGGTTGCAATTTATCTGCCGGTTTGTCTTCCAACACTCACAAAGGTGTAGACCCTTCTACGACTTTACTAAGTCGGGAGTCAAATTCCATTTATTAGGCAGCCTTTGATGGATTAAAGGAGTATCTGGCTAATTCTCCTGTCCTGAGGCCTCCGACTCCAGGAAAACCATTAATTTTCTATGTATCTGTCCTGGAAGATTCTGTAGAAGCTGTCCTTGCACAAGTGGATGAAGAAGGTAAAGAAAGGGCAGCTTACTATTTGTCCAAGCTTCTCAACCCCTATGAGCAGATGTACTCATCTATAGAGAAAACTTGTGCCACTCTTGTTTGAGTAGTGCAGAAATTGAAACACTACTTCCTTGCTCACAAAGTCCATCTTATAGCCTGCATGAATCCTATTAAATTTCTTCTCAAAAAAATTGTTCTCACTAATAGGCTAGCACGATGTCAAAGCTTTCTCTCTCAGTTCGATATCACCTACATTCAGCAAAAATCAATCAAAGGCTATGCCATAGCAGAACATCTCGCCCATCACCCTATCCCTCGATTTGATCATGTCCATTCAGAGTTTCCAGATGAGGACCTAATGTCCCTTAACCGATCTGATCCTATGTGGATATTACATTTTGATGGAGCTCTGAATTCTCATGGTAAGGGTTTCGGGATTGTTCTCCTATCGCCTGAAGGGGTCACCATTCCGCAAGTTTTTCAGCTAGCATTCCCTGTCACCAACAATATAGCTGAATATGAAGCTCTGCTGGCTGGACTTGAGGCCGCACACTTCCATGGTGTTACCCACTTGCGAATTGTAGGTGATAGTCAACTAATTCTCCACCAAGTGCTCACCAAGTACCACACATGCGATCCCAAGCTCAAGCCTTACTAAGAACTCACCTCAGCATATGCCGAGCTATTCTCTAAGCTTATTTTGTCCATGTACCTCGCCATCAAAACCTTCTAGAAGATGCTCTGCCACTCTTGCCTCATCCCTCAATATTTCCTATCCTAGGGATTTTGACAGTATCCTTATCCAGTGACATCATATCCTAGCTATTCAGAACTCAACTTTCCTTTGGATCAAAGAGGAGATGTTGAAGAAGGCAGAGAGGAAAAACAAGAAAGAAATCATGCTATTGGAGTTAGAAGAAGAGTTGGATGATGAGGAGAAACCATGGTTCTATGAGATAGCTAGGTATTGCAAAGATCAGACTTACCCTTAAGAAGCCACTAGTGAAGAGAAGAGAGACATAAGGAGAATGTCCCAAAAATACACCTTGGTTGGCAATGTGCTCTATAAAAGAGGTATCATCGGAGTTTTGCTAAGATGTCAAGATGATGATGAAATATGGAAAGTTGTTGAGGAAGCTTGTAAGACTCGGCTTCCCGGCTTTCCGTCAGTGTCTTCGATTACTGGCCACTAATGCGTCCGTGCTGGGCAACGGGTTAGTGTTGCGTCGTGGGTGTCCAACGTGATAGTCATCCTTGTCGCGCCCAGCTTTCCTATCGCATTCTTGTCACGACCGATCAACGGGGTCGCGACAATGTTCTATCGTTTCGGTCATCTGGCAGGTGGCAGGCGTGTCAGTACGACCTGTCGCGTTGTCGTGGCATCCTTGGGGGATGCATTCTTGTCGTGGTGCGTTGACCCATCACGTTAAGGTCCTTAACGCGACGCGTCGCCCCGTCGCGTCTTGGGTGCCGAAGGCTTAAGGCCTTGGCCGGCGACCCTTCTTCTCTTTCTTCTTCCTCTTCCCTTTCTTCTCCTCCGGCAGTGCTCCGCCTCCCTCTCTTCTTGTTGTGCGTTTCAGGTGAGGAGGAGGGTCGTGCTCGTGTCCTTGGCATTGTGGAGCTTGCGTGGAGCGAGGAGGAGGTGGCCAATCTGACGTGAAGGGCCCCCAATGGGTTCGGTTCTTCGTTTAAGGTAGGGATTGCTTGTACCCTTCTCGATCCGGGTGGATTACGAGCCCCTCGTGGTTTGTAGATAGAATTTCCTACTTCTCCATGCTCCCCTCCCTCGTGTGGTGTGTGGGTGGCCCCAAGATGGAGCATCCTGAGGTCTGCCCTTCTTCTAGTGTCGCGACTGCGGTGCGCGTCGTAACACTAGAGGGCACGATCGTGTCGCGACACGTTGGCCCGACGTGATGGCGTCACGGTTCGACGGTCAGACGCGATCTTGTCGCGACGTGTTTCCTTGTCACGACAGGGTTGTTGTTACAGTGCCCCTGCCTGTCGTGATGGTATTGCGACAACCTAGGAGGACGTGACAATACCTATGTTGCCTCGGGTGTTTCCGTGGTTCCAGTTGGGGTGTCGGCTTGTGCCCCAGGGCTAGCTTGCCCTTGGGACCTTCAGGTGGGGAACGTGACAGGATACCTGGCTGCGTTCAGTGACCGATGGTCAATCGATTATTAGCAGAGTGACGGGTTTTCCATACTATCTGGTGGTGTTCTGAGATTCTAGCTTGTTCGTGCGTGCCTTGGCTGGCCGATGGCCCTTTTGAGGGTCCGTGTGTGCCTCGTGGTTACTAAGCTTGTCGCGAGTTACAAGCCGGCGGTTCGGAATGGTTCTTGTTATGCTTGCCTCGCCTGTTCGCCCGGTGCTTGGCACTTGAGGGCTTGTCCTGTTCAGAGGTTGTCTGTAAGACCCAGCCATCTTGGGCCCTATCCTCTGGGCCACGACGGACACCCTGGTTGCGACATGGTCACGACAGGCTTTTGGTCATGGCACACCTGGCCGTTGCGACATGGTCGTGATGGGGGTGGGCGTCGCGTTCTTGTTGCGACATCTGAAGGCGACGCGACTACTTTTATGATCAATTTGACTGCTGTCCTTTCTGTCAGAACGGCTTTGTCGGGTGTCAAGTGCGTATAGCGTTGACGCGACCTGACAGGCCGTCACGTTTTGGTTTCCCGGTCTTTGAGGTTTAACCGCCTTTTTGGTGTCACGCCGGGGATGGCTGTCGCGACATGGTCGTGACCCCCGGGGGCGTCACGACCTGCTTGTTGTCGCGCCAGGCCGACCCATCGCATCTCGGGGCCCATCGATTTAAAACCGAGGCCGGCGCCCTGTTTCCGATGGTTTTGTGGTGCTCGTGGCGAGGAGGTGACGTCCCCTTGGTGTAGGCGACGTGCTCGTGGTGCTTGGAGCGAGGAGGAGGTGGCCATTCTGACATGAAGCCCCAACGGGTCGGCTCTACTCTTGGAGGTAGGGACCCTTGACTCCTCTCGTTCTAAGCATGCTCCTTTTTCCCTTGAGATGGTGGTTTCTCTGTGGTTTGGGGTCGTGAAGTGTGTGAGGATCATGCTCGTGGCGAGTGAGGTTTCCTTCGAGCGTAGATTCCTTGTAATCCATGTTTTATGGGGTTTGAGGGTGGTTTGGTGCATTTACAAGCTTTCCTAGTGTTTTCCCATGCTGCCCCCCCGTAGAGATGGTTTGTACCGGTTTTGGGGCGGTCCTTGGGAGGACTGTACCGAGACGCCCCTCGGCTAAGATCGTGACCGTTATAGAGGTCGCGATGATGTCACGACCGGTGCGGCTGTCACGACATCATCACGATGCTCTGAGGCATCATGACTTGGTCGTGGTGCTCTGCGGCATCGCGACTTGGTCGCAACAGCCTAAGGCGTCGCGAGAAGGTCGCGATGGCCTGTGGCATCGCGACAGCACCAAAGACAGGTAAGTTCTTACGGAGTTCCATTTCTTGTGGAGTCTTCACCGTTTCCGGTTCTTTCTGTACCCATGGCACCAGTGCTAGTTCCTAGTACGATCCTACACTAGTCGTTCGCCAGGTGCTCAGCACCTAAGGGCTTGTCCCGTGAGAGAGGTTGTTACCATTTACCTGGGACTCCCATCCTCGTGCGCCTTAGAGGGAGCATTCGGGGCGATGAGTGTACTCGAGTCACAGACTCTGGAGTTGAGGGGAAAATGGTGGTTAGGACGGTGGCGTCGAGTCGTTTGCAGAGCTCTCTTGGTTGGTCTGGCACACCGAGGATGGCCGAAGTTCTACCCGGTGCAGACCAATCAGTCCTTCTTCTCATTGCCTCGTTCTTTGTGGCCCCGAAACCACTTAGAGAAGCCAAGCGTGGGACCATAGTCCGGCCAGACTACGGCGGTTACTGTTGTGTTACTCGTGTTCCTGCCCCACTCTAACGAGACGTGGAGGTTTTGACATGGGTCGAGGATAAGACATCAGTGGACGCACCTGATCGGTTGACTAGTGGTAGCGTTTTCTGTAGCTAGTGTCTCTTGTCCAGGTAGGGTTCTCTATGTCTGCATTGCCAGCTGTGTGGTGGTCACGTCGTGCAGGTTCTACGGAGTTTCCGACCGTGGTGCCCTTCCGTACCGTTGCTAGTTAGTAGCTTTGCTTCCGCACTTTCCCTCGTAGAGTAGAAGATATAACTACTATTATTTATTTATATATTCTTCTATCTATTAGAGCCAATAGGAGATTGGTAGTCCCTACTGAGCTTCTGTTGTGAAGCTCATCCCTTCCTTTACTAGGTGAGACTTCTTAGCAGCGGCAGGGCGTGCATCGGGCGGAGTAGGTAGGGCGGTAGTCGTCGTCCTCACAGCTAGCAGTGGTTTCTCCCTTTCAGTTGTACGTCACCCTCGGGGTATGCCCCTAAGGGCTCTGTTCTTCTCTTTTACTTGTACTAGTTGTGCGTGTGTTGGGACTGTACCTAGAGAGATACGCTGTGGTCTCGCTCTTCCTTCTGCTTCCGTGAATGTGCTTCTAGTTCAGTAGTTGACATTTAATTCCCTTACATATTCCATTAGACTTGTGTTTATAGCCCTTCCGGGTCTCCGGATCCATGGGCGGCGACTGCAAAAATTGGGTCCTCAGCTTGGGCTGATGGTCGGGTTCTCGAGGTCGTTACATTGTCTTTGTTGCCTAGGACCCCCATCCTCAGGAGCCCGTTGAGGGAGTGATTCGAGCTACGAGTGTGCTCGAGTTGGCAGACGACTTGGCGGACTCTGGAGCTGAGGGGAAAATGAGGTTTGGACAGCGACGCTGAGTCGTTTGTAGAGCTCTCTCGTTTGGGGCGGGACACCAAGGTCGTTGAGGCAGTTCTCTTCCTGGCATGGCCCAGACAGTCCTTTGTCTCACTGCCTCTCTCTGCATTGGTTCTGGAGCCACGTAGTGGTGCTAGGCGTGGGGCCGCAGCTTGGCCAGGCTGCGGTGGTGCGTGCGTTCTTGTGGTGTTCTGTGGTGGCTCTGTCTCGCTCTTCCGGGGAGGCGGAGGCAGGAGCCAGGTTGGCGAGTAGAGGGCGTGGACGGCGTGTCCCCCTCTTTGCTACTAGCAGCGGTGGCTTGGTTGCTGTTTTTGTGACGACATTTCCTCACGACGTTTCCAAGTATGCCTCGTTGCCCTAGCCTACACGGTGGTTGTAGCCTGGCCGTGTCTAGCTTCCGTGGGCGTTATTGGTTTGGCCTTGTTGTCCTGTGCTTCTGGTGGTTTCCGCTCAGTGTTCTCTCGATTTCGTAGTCCCGTTCCTTGGTGCCAATCTGTGGTGGCACCAGTGTGTGTGGTTTCCTGACCTTGTGGTGTGTCCAGGGTCTGGGGTGGTGGGCCTTCGACCTTGTGGAGGTCTAAGGTGGCCGTGCTTGTGGTGAGACGTCGTTCTCACTTGGTTGTTGCGTGGTCTCGGTTGGTGTGCCGAGGGTTGCTTCCGCTTGGTTCCCGACTCTATTGGTTTCTGCGAGAGTCGTGTGTATGTCATGACCTTGGTTGGTGGTCGTGGTGTTGCATTGTTCTACTCCGCTGCTTTGTATTACCCTGATGTAGGTGTTCCTCGCTTTACAGTTTTCTAGTGTAGTTTCCTATTTTCAGAGTTCCTGATGCTCTGACCGGTGAGGGACTAGTAATCCCTACTGGGCCTTGTTCGCGAGGCTCACCCCCCTACTTCCTTCAGCTAGGGGCTCGTTGTCGTCGGAGCTCGGTGTTAGACGGGTTGCGGAGGTGACTGCAGTGCCGAGTGTTGTCAACAGCAGTGAGAGCGAGTGTTGTGAGCTCTTGTACCTGAGTGAGTTGAGATTTGTGCTTTGCAAGTTCTCGGGGTATGCCCCTTAAGGACTACACCTTTCTTCTTGTACCTGTGCTTTTACTTGGGACATGTTGTACAGACTTTTGTATGTTGTATATCTTGTTATAATTATTTAAATTCAGTACATATCTCACTAGACTATTCTTCTAACCCTTCCAGGTCTTCGGATCCGTGGGTGGCGACGCGAACTTCGGGCTCCCTGGCGGGGGTCCAGGAGGTCGGGTCGTTATAAAGCTCATTCAGGTGTGTGTGGTGGCCATGTAAACAACCAAATGCTTGCCTAGAAAATCCTTAGGCAAGACTTTTATTGGCCTACTTTAGAGGAGGATTGTTCTATCTATGTCTGTCGGTGTATTAAGTGCCAACTACACGCCGAAAAAATCCGTTCTCCATCCTCTACACTCCACCCCATATCCTCCTCATGGTCTTTCGCTATGTGGGCCTTCGACATCATTGGTCCCCTTGGTGACTCCAACTCCCAAAATAAATCGAAATCATATATACGCACGACAACATAGTACTTCACCAAGTGGGCAAAAGCGGAAGCTCATGCGGAGGTTAAGGCATCATCACTAGATTCTGTTGGGTTCATATTCTGGAAACTAAGTGAATTCACACTCTAAGTGATAAATGAAAGTCAAACAATGTTTTAATGATGAATGAGTTGAATTGAGGTTTCATACATGTCAATTAAGATGATACAATATTTGGTTATCTATGTCTACATTATACCTAACTATACATGTTTTATCATGCAGGTACAAATGCATATAACCAAGCCTTCTCAAATCATGAGAAAATGATCACAATCACAGAGTATACATGTACCTGTCGACAGACCCAAAGGCATATGTCGACAGATGCCGCAGTTGTGATCAGACTGAAGAGTACTGAGAGCACCTGTCGACAGATCTCAGAGAACCTGTCGACAGATGTCGCAGACAGAAATACCAGAGTTCTGTGTTTTGGCAAAACTTCTCTGCTTGTCGACAGATGGATATCGCCTGTCGACAGATGCCACAGACCAGAGCAACCTGAAGTCTGTCTGTTGCAAATCTGTTGCAATCTGTCGACAGATACTCAGAACCTGTCGACAGATGCAGAGGATCTTCAAATACGGAACCTTCCTTCATATCCAAGATTGTGTTTTCAAGTCCCACGACTCTCCACATGAAAAACACAACTATATAAGTATCCTTTTGAAGAGAATCTCGTACAGAAGCAGCCACAACCAAAAACCCTAAAGCCAAGTCCAAGAGAAAAGAAGTTGCTGCTGCTCTGCTTCAGTCTGCAGTGCAGAGACCGAAAGATCAGTTGATCCTGCAGTACTGAAGATAGATCGTCGTGGATTCAACCTTCCCATCAGTCCAGAGCACTCAAGTCGAAGTTTGAACTCCATCCAGGCGTTCTCAGAAGAGTTCCACATTAGGATTTACTCCTACGCTCTGAAACTCTTCCTGTTTCATAATTCTCATCAACTGTGTGTGTGTTTGTGTGATTCAAGCGTCTCTTGTGCTTGAGATCACGTGTGTGTGTTGTTCTGATCGTGGGTGCACATCAGAAAACACGTGGTGTGTGTGAGTTGTAGTCACTGAACTCGCTCATAAGCAGTTTACTCTGTGGTGTGTGTGTGTGCCGTGGACGTAGGATACACTGTTGTGTACTCCGAACCACGTAAATCTGCGTGTCTCGTGGTTTGATCATTCTACGATAGATGTTTGATAGACACGTTGCATCACATCACACACTAGATAGGTTTCTACATCATCTACACATAGTTTAGATCTTGATACTGTCTTGAAATCTATGCTTTAAGAAAAAGAACGTGATAATAGTTTTTAAGAGGCAGTAATCTATTCCCCCCCCCCTCTAGATTACCATATTGGGAATTCCGCAACCCTTCAATTGGTATCAGAGCGTGTTTCTCCGATTTATTGCTTTATCTATTTGATCTAACGATCAGGAGATTCACGATCAAATGGAATCTACCAAGGGGTATATGGCGAGGGACACTCTGTGACCAGGCCACCCTTCTTTGATGGCAATGACTATCCATATTGGAAAAACCGCATGCAGGTGTTTCTACGAGCACAAAACTATGAATTGTGGAAGATAGTCAGAACAGGACCATATGGATTGCCTCAAGACGAAGATACATGGACCAAGGACCAGATTGCAAAAGGGACACTCAACTGGAGCGCCCTCAACATGATGCAGTGCGCGGTCCACCCAAAGGAATACTCGAGAGTCTCCACATGCACCTCAGCTAAGGAGATGTGGGACAAGCTCGAGTTGATATATGAAGGTACGTCTGAGGTGAGAGAATCCAAGGTAAGCATGTTAGTCTCAGAATATGAAATGTTTAAGATGAACCGTGATGAGACAATTTATGACATGTTTGCTAGATTCATGGTACTTATAAATGGATTGAAAGGTCTTAAGAAGGAATACTCAGAAAGTGATTTGGTGAGGAAGATACTTCGGTCTCTTCCATCCTCATGGAACACCAAAGTCACTGTCATCGAGGATTCCAAGAATCTTTCAACAATGAAAGTGGATGAATTGATTGGATCTCTCATGACTTATGAACTAAATGTAAAAAGAAAAGAAACTGAAGAGAATCCAAGGAAGTCAATTGCCTTGAAGGCCTCAAATAAAGTATCTTCAGATTCCAAAAAGAATGCCCAACAGGAAGGGTCTGATGAGTCTGAAACTCTACTGATAGTGAGAATGATGAAATGGCCATGCTCACTAGACAGTTTAAAGAAGTTTTTAAAATTCAAGAGAAGAGGTTCAGGAAACTCCAAACCTTTCCAAAAAGGCACCAACAGTTTGATTCGTCCAATAAAAAATCTGATGTTGGTGCTATGAGTGCAAGAAGCAGGGACACATGAGAGAGAGAGTGCCCCGAGCTCAAGAAGAAACTGAAAAAGGACAAGTTCGTCTTCAAGAAAGCCAAAGCAATGCTGGCTACATGGAGTGATGAAGACGATGATGAAAAAAGTCAAGCTACCTCAGGAGATGACGAGATTCACTGTCTTATGGCAGGAGTGATGACTCCTCTGAGGTAAATTCTTCCTTTGAGTCTTTTCTACTGCTGAATGGGAAGAAGCATACACTGTCCCTTTTTGAAAAAATTCGTCAATTCAAATCAGAAAATAAAGCACTCAAGAAGAAAGTTAATTCCTATTCATGAAAACTGATAATAATGATGAAATTGAATCTCTGAATAAGGTAATTGACATGATGAAAATAGATAAACAAACACACAGTGAAGAGATGGATAGCATGAAAATTAAGCTTCAAGAAGTCAAAAGAGAAAAGATGATCTAATGAACCTCCTGAACTTAAAACAATGAGCATAGGATCTAAAAGAGAAATTGGAAAAAAAGCTGAAAAGGATTGAAAGGCAAAACAAAGGATCATCTAGTT
>CM024760.1:165298605-165553033 GCA_014218235.1 Colocasia esculenta | reverse complement strand
ATGAATGTGAAGTTGATGATGAAGATGGGGCTGAATTAGATATATCATCATCATCTGAGGAGGAAATGGATATCATATAAAATTGGGTAGAATTTTTTCACATCTGTTTACTATATTAAAAGTAGTCGTTCGTCCATATAACTAATTGACTAATGAACATTAATTTTTTTTGTTCCCCATGAAGATATGGTGCGTGGAGGACGATCAGGCTCTAGTTTTGCGAGGAGAGGTTTGCTCCAGACATCAGGTATGTATATTTTTGTTTGGTATTTCTTTGTGTATTATTTATACATATTATAATGCCATTTAAATTGTAACAGCTTCTGGTTCATCGTCTGTTCCTCCTCCGAGAGTACCAGGTTTGTATATTTCATTTTGTAATTATTTTTCTTTGTGCATTATTTATACATATTATTTATGTCATTTCAATTGTTACAGTTGCTGGTCCTTCCTCTGTCCTTCCTAGTGTAGCAGTAGGTTCGGGTGAGTTTACACCTCCTCATCCGAGAGTACCAGGTTTGTATATTTCAATTTGTAAGTATTTTTCTTTGCGCATTATTTATACATATTATTTATGCCATTTAAATTGTTATAGCTGCTGGTCCTTCTTCTGTCCCTCCTAGTGTAGCAGCAGATTCGGGTGAGTTTACACCTCCTCATCCGAGAGTACCAGGCTTGGATCAGTCTACACCTTCCCCTCATACAATAGTAGGTGTGTGTATTTACATTTGAAAGTATTTGTATAGTCACTATTTATATTTTTGTACATTACTTATGTCGTTGTGTATTTTTGTCCAGGTCTGATGGCATAGGATGTTGTTAGTCTCCAGAAGGGGGGAGGCAGTTTTTATGGCAGCACTCTACGGGAGCTGTGGATCAATGGGTACGTAATAAACTTTTATGTATCTTTTATTTAGGAGGTATATTTAGTTCATAATTTCATACTAACAAGTTACATAATTGCAGTGATAAAATAGAGCCCACCCAAGCTTCTCAATTTATCACAAGAACAATTCAGGCACACTTTCCTGAGCCTATTCATAGATTTAATGATTTCCTGATGGAGGTCCAGGAGTCGTTGTATCGTATGTTCATGGTACGTAAATTGTTCTTAAAATTTATTTGTTTTCTTATCTACATTCAGTTAACTAACTCTTATTTGTACAGGGCAATCATCGATTCACGCGTCGTTCGGATGAGGCGCGGTCTCGATTAGTCTGGACGACCACCGCGCGATCAAACTTTAAGCATTTGTTGTATAATGCAAGAAAAAATGCAGAGAAAGTTTGTCAGAGTGCAGACCCGACTTTTTGGAGGGAGCGCGGACCGACATGGATGAAGAGAGATTACTGGGAAAGTATGTGCAACATATGGGCTGCAGAGAGATGGCAACAAACCTCCACAACAATGAAAGTGAATCGGGCGGCCAATCCAGAGGCCAACATGCATACAAGTGGGTCCGTCTCCTTTGCGACCCATCAGTCCAGATTGGTAAGTCATATGTCCGTTTGTGATATATTTTATTCATAAAGGTACTCAACTATGTCGTGTTCTTCTGTGAAATAGGAAAAGGAGCTAAAACGACCTCCGACATTTCAGGAGGTGTTGATAAGACACATAAAAAAAAGGGGACGGACCAGTACATTAGCGATAGAGCCCGAGAGGTTGCGGTAAGTCTTTACGGCCTATTGACTATTTACTTTTTCTATTTATAGATTAATATTATTTTGTCAATTGTATTTGTTGCAGGAGTCATATAACCAACAGATGACAGAGAAGTACGCCGGGAAGGAGCAGCAGCCGCAGTTAGATCCTGAGGTATGGGTTGCGGCATCTGGTGAGCCAAAGAAAGGCCATGTGTATGGTTTTGGGCACAGTATGGACGCGAGAAGGGTGTTATCTGGCACCTCTAGTTCAGCCTCACATACGAGTGCATTCACCATAGTTGGTGCTCCTGGTAGTTCTCTTACTGAGATGAGGGGCTTCATTAGAGATGAGATCTCTGGTTTAGAGTCTCGTCTGGCCCAGACGATGGAGTCTCGTCTAGTCGAATCGATGGAGTCTCGTCTCGTCCACACGATACAGACGCATGTGTCTGACGCTCTCCAGGCCCAGCTCTCCCAGGCCCTCTCCCAGGCTATCTCCCAGACCGTCTCCCAGGTCAGCATTCCTCCTCAGGCAATGCCATCGACATCAGCACGACCCCGTCATGTGAGTAAATTGGTTTTATTTTAGATTTGTATTTTAGCAATTTGTATTAGTTTTGTTTTCTTTAAAAGGGAAGAACTTAGCTAGGAAGAACTTAGCTAGAAACAGTTTACATTAAGCAAGTTAGTTTAGTTCAAAATGGAAGAACTTAGGTTTGGGGGTCCAAAATTAGAAATACTCATCCGATTGGCCTCCGGTTTTTTCCAGCACGGCCAGGGTGATGGATGACTTGTGAAAACTTACGGAGTTCAATTGGACTCCCGGTTGAGCTGGACGTTATGTTTGCATTAAGCAAGTTAGTTTAATTCAAAATGGAAGAACTTAGGTTTGGGGGTGCAAAATTAGAAATACTCATCCGATCGGCCTCCGGTTTTTTCCAGCACGGCCAGGGTGATGGTGATGACTTGTGAAAACTTACGGAGTTCAATTAGGACTCCCGGTTTGAGCTGGACGTTTATGTTTGCATTAAGCAAATAGTTACTTAAAAAGGAAGAACTTAGCTAGGTTTGGGGGTCCAAAATTAGAAATACTCATCCGATCGGCCTCCGATTTTTTCAGCACTGCCAGGGTGATGGTGATGACTTGTGAAAACTAACGGAGTTCAATTCGGACTCCCAGTTTGAGCTGGACGTTTAAGTTTACATTCAACAAGTTAGTTTAATTCAAAATGGAAGAACTTAGGTTTGGGGGTCCAAAATTAGAAATACTCATCCGATCGGCCTCCGGTTTTTTCCACCACGGCCAGGGTGATGGTTATGACTTGTGAAAACTTACGGAGTTCAATTCGGACTCCTGGTTTGAGCGGGACGCTTAAGTTTACATTAAGCAAGTTAGTTTACTTCAAAATGGAAGAACTTAGCTAGATTTGGGGGTCCAAAATTAGAAATACTCATCCGATCGGCCTCCGATTTTTTCCAGCACGGCCAGGGTGATGGTGATGACTTGGGAAAACTTACAGAGTTCAATTCGGACTCCCGGTTTGAGCTGGACGCTTAAGTTTACATTAAGCAACTTAGTTTAGTTCAAAATGGAAGAACTTAGCTAGGTTTGGGGGTCCAAAATTAGAAAGTGAGTGAATAAAAATCTATAAATTTAAATAATTTATTGTTTATAATATTATTTAATCTTAACTATTATTATTATGTATGTGTTGTAGGTTCCTTCATCTGCTGGCGTGGGAGGAGACGATCACGAGGATGAGCATGAGGACGAGGACGAGGACGAGGACCCTCATTCATGATTTTCATTTCATTATTATTGTTGTTGTAGACATTTTATTATTATGGTGTTGTGGATATTTTATTATTGTTATGGACATTTTATTATTGTTGTGTTGTGGACACTTTATTATTGTTGTGTTGTGGACATTTTATTATTGTTGTGGCTATTTATTATTGTTGTATTGTTGACATTTTATTATTATTGTGTTGTGGATATTTTATTATTGTTGTCTTGTGGACAATTGTAATTGTTGTGTTGTTGAGATTTTATTATTATTGTCTTGTGGACATTGTTGTATTACACAGGTTATTTTGCCACAAATGTATATGTTTTAAAAAAAAAATTTAATATAGAGACCGATTAGTGACCAACCTAATTCGGTCACTATTCGGTCACAAAATATGGACCGATTAGTGACTAAAATATTCGGTCCCTATCAGTGACCGACATAAGTCAGTCACTAATCGGTCCTATTTTGTGACCGAATAGTGACGAATTAGGTCGGTGCCTGATAGGGACCGAATTTTTCAGTCACTATTCGGTCTATAAATACTAGTGACCAAAATTATTCGGTCACTAATCGGTCCCTATTTACTAGTGACCGAAATTATTCGGTCACTAATCGGTCACAAAATAGGGACCGATTAGTGACCGAATTATTTCGGTCACTAATAGGGACCGAATTTTTCAGTCACCATTCGGTCCCTAAGTTATAGTGACCGAAATAATTCGGTCACTAATCGGTCACTAAATAGGGACCGACTAGTGACCGATTAATTTCGGTCTCGGATTGTGAGTTTAGAGACCGAAATAATTAGGTCACTATTCGGTCCCTATTTAGTGACCGATTAGTGACCGAATTATTTCGGTCACAGATTTGTGACCAGAAATTGTTCACCGACGATTTCGGTCTCTATTCGGTCACTACAAGTAGTGACCGAATAGTGACCGAATAGAGACCAAAAATTTCGGTCTCTAAAAGTGTTTTTTCTTGTAGTGGAATGTTATCCTCGACATTCAGAAATGAACCACGAAAAGCTAGACTATTACCTAAATTTTTTTAAAACCATATACAGAACAAGTAGAATACACTTTCTATGTACTTTCCATTCAAACCATCTTGCACTGACTCAATCTGCTCATTTCCGTGCTTGTTCTGCTTTTCCTTTCTCTTTAATTCATTTCATAGCTGCTCTGGTCTTTTGAGTCAATCTTCCTTCTTTACCTTTCAACTGTAGACAATTCTACCTTGCTGTTGGCGCTTTATCTCCTTAGACTCAACCTGCTTCCACCTTTTCCCAACTGTGTTTGCAACATTTCTTTCTAGGCCACTTTACTTTCTCAAAACCTCTTACTATACACTGCCACTCTTAAGTGCTCTGCCATGTAAAACCTTGTTTAAATTATGAAATTCTCCGGTGCCATTCCATTATCTGCCTATCATTGCCAATTGTTATTCTGCTTCATCTGTATTCATATTCTCAACTACCAGCTTTCTCAAAGAAAACCAATTACCATCTTGAATTTCCTTCCTCTTTATACCGTTCTGCTCATGTGTCTTAACTCATATCTGACCAAGAACCATTGCCTCTTTATTCCACTGTGCAAAAACCTTAAACTTTTCTTCAATCAAGCAAACCTTGGATAACTTGTGAATATTAATTCTTCATGCTTCCGCTATGCTACTCTGATTACACTGGACACTTCACAAAATATTTCATAAATTCTACTCCCATTATTACTTTCATTTACTTTCCTCTTTCACTATTACTCTGACTCTAGCTGGACTCAATTCTAACTTTACTTGCTTCTGAAATCATCTTACTCAATTAATTAACACTGAAAGAAAACACCTGAATTTCTGAACTGCTTTCTTTAATACTTCAATTCTGTTTGTGCTTCATAATTAAATTATGAATTCTGCCATACCACTGCTGATGTACCTTGCTCTTCACATACCTTTCTTGCGTTAAATAACATTCTCTGGCTGATTTAACAAATCTATTGCATAACCCTTCAAAATATCTGTTCTCATTGCTATGACACTGCACTCTCTTATCACATAATAAAACTGCTCAACTAACTCTGCAATGTTTTACCTTCAACTTTACCGAACTCTCTCTCAATCAGGTGCCACCTGATCCCAAATTTCACTGTTTAACCGATCACACTTTTCCTTTTCTATACTTAACAATTCCATTTCCATACATTTCTTGCTCTTCTATTCTATTTTGCCATACTCTAATTGCTTATTATTCTTTATTTGATATGCCTTTACTCTTACGCCAAACTTTGGAATACTTTTACAGAAGAATGCCTCTACTCAACTAAGTCACTTTATGTGCACTGCCATGCAAACTCTTACTGAACATTTTATGAACCATCTAATTATATCCATTTCATAGTCTGCTATACTATTTCTTTCTCTGGTCAATAACACTTACTTTAACTGTACTGCCAACTGCATTAAACATAATATCGTCTTTGCAAAGTATTTCTTTAATTATTCTGCTATCTGGCTAACTTTTCTATACCATTCACATTGTAACTCTTCTTAATATACAATCATCCTTCACTAAAATACTGCCAAAGCCCAAATCTGAATACTAGTCTCTTTAAATTCAACAACATGTTTGCTTGATCCCTTATTCCACTAACTGTACATGATTGCTAAACATCACTAATCTTATCTTTAACACTGTAATCTTTTAACAAATTATTCTGCAGAATCCTCATAGACTGCCACTTGCCAAGTGAATATTTCTTCTGAAATTCTCAGAAAAATCTAACTATATACTGATCTTCTTTACTCTCTTTACCCAATTGGTCATCTCTGCACATACATACATGGATCTCTATATCAAATTTCCCATTATCATCATTACTCACAACAACACTATTCTTAAGCTCTTTACTACAACCGTCTCTAATCATAAAGCACACTTAATCTGATTGCCACGAATCACTGCTCCTCTGTTTACTATACCTCATCTCATGCTAATCTGCCTTACTTAATCATTCAAAATCTTCCATATCACTAATCACATTATCATCCAAACTGCTTCTTAACACTTACTAACATAAATCTTAAACACAACAATTACCTCTGCTAAGGTTCTCAACCACAATTCGTACACTTAACAATCCTAAACACACATATTCCACATTATAACTCTGTTCTCACTGCCACTCTATCACATCATTACCTTATACTAGTCTCTGCTAACTCTGTACCTCACTAAAACACCTTCAGAACATATCCTTCCCAGAACACAACTTTACCTTTTCTGAATATCATAACTAAATTCACTAGTTCCTTTAATTTCTGTAACTGAGAACCTTTAAACAATTACACATTAACTGCAAACTGGCACACTGATATAACCACTCAAATTACACCACTAGCCACACTGTTTCTCAGCGTACCACATTTCACATGTTAAAAACTCACGTGAAAACCACTTTAACCACACAAAAAATCGTAGACGTACTACCAACAGTGCACATTAAATCATGTCTTGAGACATTGTAACCTTAATGTCTTTTCATATTCTAACTGGACCATGCTCTGATACCAACTGTAACGGCACTAGATATTTATGCCCAATAAGGCTCCATATCCAAGTCTGCCTCTCGTGATCGGACCGAAGTCTCGCAAGGGATATCACACAAGTGTCCAGTAAGATATAAAAGACAACAACAAATGTATAAGACACAAGAAAGTACATGTGCTCATACCTGTATACAACGATGTACAACTGCCACAATACATTATTATATGTCCAAGTGAAAAGTGCAACTACCTATGGTGTAACGGCCCTGGATATTTATACCTAATAAGGGTCCATATCCAGATCCGTCTCCCGCGAACGGACCGAAGTCTCGCAAGGGATAGCTCGAACACGTGTCCAGGAGGAATATAAAAGACAAACCACAACAGTAAGAGACACAAGAAAGGATATGTGCTCGTATCTGCATATAAAATTTACAACTGTCCCATTACATTATTACATGCCCAAATTAAGAAGAGTACAACTACCTGGGACATACCCCAAGGGAGCACAAGCTCGCACAACTCTACTAACACTACTACTGGTGGTACAAGTCTGTCACAACACCTCCTCAAGTGACACCAACGGTAAACCCTGAAAAGAACTGTAAGGGAGTGAGCCTCAACAAGTCACTGGCTCAGTAGGGAACCACCCAAAACCACACACAATGCAGGAGAACCTCAACCCCAATGGGTCTCACTGGAAACACCGGAAGTCAAACCATTTCATGCTCATAGTAAAGCGTAATTATATCAATTCACACCAATTCCGGAAATAAGATGAGACAACGGCAGAACTAGCACCACGCTACTAGTCTGCCCAATAACTGGAAAGCTTAGGCCACAAGCCTCACAGGCACACCACCTCAACACCTGGTCGCCAAAACTATAAGCCACACAGGCAAAGCACTGCCTAAGCTACAAGCTTCACTGGCAAGCCTCCAACATATGGGTAACAGGACTGCTAACTAAGAGCTAACCCTTTATACCCTTAAATCACGATGTATCGAATGTCATACTTAAGAAACAGGACTGGATATCATGAAGCAAACCATCACACCAAATCATATTTAGAAACTTACCCAAGGAAGAGTAAAACACAACAAGTGAAAGGTCTCACCGCATGACCTTCACTCACCATCAGAAAAGAGCTAGTACTCAGCATACTACGAGAAATCAGTATCCATAAGAGATACAGGTGCCTACCACCGCGTGGTACCACCACTGGAACTCAAACACAACTGTGCCACCACTAGGGCACACCACAACCAATCAAACCGCAACCAGTGAGTCTCTGCTCACTAACCACAATAACAACCGTGCCAACACCATGGCACACCTCGACACGTAAAACCAAACTAACACACGCTACAACTGATAGCAAAGCATGAGCCGGAAAGCACGATGCCACCACACGGGACAGACTACTGGTTCATGATGCCAGTGTCCAATCCGGACAACACAGCATAAGAACTACCTCTTAGTCTCGCAATCACAGACGTAAGGTCCAACTGCTGCTCCACAACACAAGTAAGGCCAAAGAACTGTGGAGACCAACCAAACCACCACAACCTGCAGGTCACACACCTGCAGACCCATACCTGGAACCTTTAGAGACTATGGCCCCAGCTCTCTAAAGTGAGGCACTGAAAAATAGGACTAGCCAGGGTCCAGTACGTCTACTGGTGTCCGTAACCCTCAGCTACGAGCGCGCTACAAGTGACTAAACACAAACTCTCACAAGTCACTGTCTCACTGCCGTCTTTCCTCAGCCGGACGACAACTCTCCCCGAGAGTGAAGGTGTCCAGGAAGACGACAAAACCTCAACGGTACCACTGTACCGAGACAAGCCCGAGTACACTCACATGCTGGCTCTCCTCGGAACCTGGGGCACCCAACTGAAGAGGCATTCCGTAATAGGTGCCAGACCACCAAACTCAGTAATGCACAAACCACGATATATACTTATATATTCTTTATTACAAACCACAATACAAATGTCAAGAATAGCTTAACCTCGGTCACCCTGTGATCTACAAACTACCTCACACCAATGCACATTTAAACCACGATAACCAATTACAAACTGACCTATCATTGGTCATCACATGACCTCCTTGCTACATACAGACCATATACACTAACTATACATTAACTCTTAACCTTACTTGCATTACTTTAATTAAACCATCTCTATTAGTCCATAAAGGACGTTACAAGACTGAGGCTAGGTTCACACTTGAACCATCATTGCCTAGCCAAAACAATACTATGTGCCATGCACATATTCATATTACGTAAACACCACACCAACTACGTAAACCATACGTAATCCACCCACCAACCACATGGGCAACATGCTCATAGAGCTTTACAGGTGCCAATGCACCTCTTACCAAACCATACACGTTAAACATCAATAATCGGATAACCATAACACGAAAAGCATGCAAAGCAGAACCCTCGACTGTGATTGCGACAGAGGCCATGACGCCTTCTGATCGCGATGCCACGATATGTCGCGATAAGAAATCCTATTGGACGGGTCAGCCTGTCGCGATCTGGTCGCGACAGTAGGGTCCGTCGCCTTCTCAGGCAAAAACCCTAATCCGGGAACCATCTCCGGATTTTCCATACAAACCACCCTAAACATGGTTTCAACCCAGTTTTCATGCTCATTTCACCTCCTAGACATGTTATCTACTATTTTTAAAGCAATAAATAACCAATATGCAATCCACGTATCAAATCAAGGTAGAACTCCCTACCTTTACGAAGAACACGCAATCCACGCATGGCTCAGTGTTTCCCCCACTCCTCGCGACGTCCTCGCGTCGAGAACTCCGCCGAAACGCCAAATGCCCAACAGAGCCGCAACAGCTTCTTCCCTAGTCGAGCAGAGCTTGTGAAAGCTGTTTGGCCAGCCTGCTTAAAAACCGCACAACGGTTGGGATCGCGACGTACCTCCCCGTCGGGACCTGATCGCGACGAGCTAAGGCGTCGCCTTCCCATTCCTGACGTCAGCAAACTCCACTCCATGCGCGACATGCGGCGCACATGCAGACGTCGACCCCAGCAGCGGCAACCAGAACGTGACCCCCCTACCGTCGCGTTCAGAACGCGACCTACACCCCGTCGCGTTCACATTCAGTGAACCACGGGCACCACGGGCCTAACCTGCCGGCCCACTATGCTCCACACAGCGCGCGGAAACCACAACCAAGGCCCAATGACCCCAATAGTCATGAGCACCACGCCAAAACCCGCAAACGGAAATCCAAACTACCATTAAATGACGATCCACGAAGATCCGAAGAAAGCGGTACGTTACATTACTATCACCTAAAAAGGAATGTCATCCTCGACATTCAAAACGAGCGACAATAAACACACTATCACCTAAAAAGAAACAAAGCCATATGTAGAGCTTCCTCTACATCCTCTTTCTGACCATTTATTCACTTCTATACTTGCTCTACTTTCCCTTTCTTTTTAATTTATTCCACCACTACTTTATTTTATGGATCCATTCTATCGTTCCTTACCTTTCAATTATAAGCGATCTACTTGCTATTAGCGCTTTATCTCCTTGGACTGAACCTATTTCCACATTTTCGAGCAATCTACCTAGCCGATAACACTTTATCTGCTTGGGCTCGATTTATTTCCACATTTTTCCTGGTTATATTTGCAACCTTTCTTTCTGAACCATTTCTTGCTTAAATCCTTTCACTTTACATTATTAAAATTTCAAATTTCTGATGTTATTTCACTATTTATTATCACCACTAACCATCATTTGGCTCTATTGCGCACAAGACTTAAATTCTTCTTAATTACTTAAACTTCATATAACTTATGAATATTAAATCTTCCACGCTTCCACTGCGCTACTCTGATCATACTAACCTTTCACCAAATTTCATGAATTCTGGATTCCCTTAATTCATTAATAACTTATCTCGCTTTAAATTATACTTTCCAACTAACTTACATTTCTCTTATCATACATCAATACCACTTAATTGACTCCACTCATATCTATCTCCTGCTATATCTGCTTCACACTAAATTCTAAATCTTGGCATATATCAATATTGATATACTTTTCCCTTTATATATATATTCTTTGCTTTAAACAATATTCTCTAATTGATTTAACAAACTCAATTCATATCTTTTCACATCTTCCTTCTCATTGCTACACATACCCGAAAATTCACCTTTACCTTTATTCAAACCTTGCTCAATTATATGACATCAAATCTTGAAATTTCTTTACCATTAAATTGATTATATTGCTCCTCCTTTTTCTACTCCCTTTCATTATACCTTAATCTGCTCACTACTCCTTAATTTATTATAGCTTTATTTCAAATTCTAGAAATATTCTTATAACAAAATTTATTATTCATCCAAATCACATTACTGCATATCATTACGCAAATTCTTATTGCACATTTCCTGAATCATTTAATTATCACTATTCTATATAATTATCATATTCTTTTTTCCCCACTTGATCATTAATACTAAACTTTATCTTTACTATCAATGACATAACACCATTCTGCAAAATATTTCTCTTAACTAGTTTACTAGCTGACTAATTTCCAAGTGCCATTTATGCTACAATCCTTTACTTTCCATCATAACTATAAACTAAAATTATTTCTTTAAAACACAATGATTTATTCTAGTTAATTTCTTTATTCAACATTATTAATTTATCACAAATATAAACATTTTCACTGTTACAGCTCATTCACAAATATCCATTCATAATCCACTTTGCTATTCCCCATTACTTTTCAATGGACTTAACCTTGTCCATTCTAACTTACATAGCTTCAACTTACTTTAATTATTTAGTTTTAACTTCAATCTGCCTCTAACACCAATTTCTCTTCTCTGCTTCCGCAATCTCACACAAATGCTGGCCACTACTCTTATCTTTAACAATACAACAACCTTATACAAATATTTCTGCGAATCTTTATCCACTGCCTTTTATTAACAAACATCTTTCTCTTATAAAATTCTCGGAAAAAAAATGCTCTTTTACTCTTCTTTAACCAACCGATCACCTTTACATCCACTTACATGAGTTTCTATATCAAACTTTCTATTATCCTTATTATTCATATCAACACTACCCTTAAATTCGTTACTGCAATTATTTCTAATCACACTTAAGAATCATCTTGATCACTGCTCCTCTGCTTACCAGCCTCTCATCTCAAGCTAACTACCTCACTTGATCATTTCAAACCTAACATGCCATTAATCATACTATTATCCAAGCAACTTTTTAACACTTTATTAACATAAATCTCAAACACAATGACTATCTCTGCTATTTTCAACCACAATTCACCCATTTAACAGTTCTAATCACAAAGCCCTATTTCTCATCATGATACAATTCCCTCTATTATTCCATCACATTACTACGTTAACCTTCTCTACCAACTCTGATTCTCATTAAAACACTTTTTAGTGAATTTCATAACTGAATGCACTAAGACTTTCAATTTCTATAATAAGAATCTTTAATCAATTATACTTTAACCACAATCCAATAATCACTCATACTACACCACCAATCATATCTGCTATTACCCACAACTACTGATCTAACCAACTATACATACAATTCATATACCAAAACTCATATGGAAACCGTACTAAAAAGCACAGGAAACTACAGACTTACTACCAGCAGTGGACATTAAATCATTTATTGGGACATTGTAATCTTAATGTCTTTTCATATTCTAACTGGACCATTGCTCTGATACCAACTGTAACGGCCCTGGATATTTATACCTAATAAGGGTCCATATCCAAATCCGTCTCCCGCGAACGGACCGAAGTCTCGCAAGGGATAGCTCAAACACATGTCCAGGAAGAATATAAAAGACAAACCACAACAGTAAGAGACACAAGAAAGGATATGTGCTCATATCTGCATATACAATTTACAACTGTCCCATTACATTATTACATGCCCAAATTAAGAAGAGTACAACTACCTGGGACATACCCCGAGGGAGCACAAGCTCGCACAACTCTACTAACACTACTACTGGTGGTACAAGTCAATCACAACACCTCCTCAAGTGACACCAATGGTAAACCCTGAAAAGAACTGTAAGGGAGTGAGCCTCAACAAGTCACTGGCTCAGTAGGGAACCACCCAAAACCACACACAACGCAGGAGAACCTCAACCCCAACGGGTCTCACTGGCAACACCGGAAGCCAAACCATTTCATGCTCACAGTAAAGCGTAATTATATCAATTCACACCAATTCCGGAAATAAGATGAGACAACGGCAGAACTAGCACCACGCTACTAGTCTGCCCAATAACTGAAAAGCTTAGGCCACAAGCCTCACAGGCACACCACCTCAACAGCTGGTCGCCTAAACTGTAAGCCACACAGGCAAAGCACTGCCTAAGCTACAAGCTTCACTGGCAAGCCTCCAACATATGGGTAACATGACTGCTAACTAAGAGCTAACCCTTTATACCCTTAAATCACGATGTATCGAATGTCATACTAAGAAACAGGACTGGCTATCATGAAGCCAAACCATCACACCAAATCATAATCAGGAACTTACCCAAGGAAGAGTAAAAAACAAACAAGTGAAGGTCTCACCGCATGACCTTCACTTCACCATCAGAAAAGAGCTAGTACTCAGCGTACTATGAGAAATCAGTATCCATAAGAGATACAGGTGCCTACCACCGCGTGGTACTACCACTGGAACTCAAACACAACTGTGCCACCACTAGAGCACACTACAACCAATCAAACCACAACCAGTGAGTCTCTGCTCACTAACCACAATAACAACCGTGCCAACACCATTGCATACCTCGACACAAACCACAACTAACGCACGCTACAATTGAT
Organism: Colocasia esculenta; assembly: GCA_014218235.1. Lineage (NCBI taxonomy): Eukaryota > Viridiplantae > Streptophyta > Magnoliopsida > Alismatales > Araceae > Colocasia > Colocasia esculenta. The sequence goes on along the minus strand of CM024760.1, from coordinate 165,539,129 downwards.
AGCAAAGCACGAGTCGGAAAGCACGACGCCACCACACGGGACAGACTACTGGTTCATGATGCCAGTGTCCAACCCGGACAACACAGCACAAGAACTACCTCTCAGTCTTGCAGTCACGGACGTAAGGTCCAACTCCCGCTCCACAACACAAGTAAGGCCAAAAAACTGTGAGACCAAGCAAACGACCACAACCTGCAGTCACACACCCTGCAAACCCATGCCTGGCACCTTTAGAGACTCTGGCCCGGGCTCTCTAAAGTGAGGCACTGGAAAATAGGACTAGCCAGGGACCAGTACGTCTACTGGTGTCCGTAACCCCCAGCTACGAGCGCGCTACAAGTGACTAAACACAAACTCTCATAAGTCGTGTCCCACTACCGTCTTTCCCTCAGCCGGACGACAACTCTCACCGAGAGTGAAGGTGTCCAGGAAGACGACAAAACCTCAACGGTACCACTGTACCGGGACAAGCCCGAGCACACTCACGTGTCTGGCTCTCCTCAGAACCTGGGGCACCCAACTGAAGAGGCATCCGTATAGGCGCCGGACCACCAAACTCAGCAATGCACAAACCACATATATACTTATATATTCTTTATTACAAACCACAATACAAATGTCAAGAATAGCTAACCTCAGTCACCCTGTGATCTACAAACTACCTCACACCAATACATGTAAACCACGATAACCAATTACAAACTGACTATCATTGGTCATCACATGACCTCTTTGCTACATACAGACCATATACACTAACTATACATTAACTCTTAACCTTACTTGCATTACTTTAATTAAACCATCTTTATTTGTCCATAAAGGATGTTACAAGATTGAGGCTAGGTTCACACTTAACCATCATTGCCTAGCCAAAACAATACTATGTGCCATGCACATATTCATATTACGTAAACACCACACCAACTACGTAAACCATACGTAATCCATCCACCAACCACGTGGGCAACATGCTCATAGAGCTTTACATGTGCCAATTCACCTCTTATCAAAAACATACACGTTAAACATCGATAATCGGATAACCATAACATGAAAAGCATGCAAAGCAGAACCTCGACTGTGATTGCGACAGAGGCCATGACCACCTTCTGATTGCGACGCCACGATATGTCGCGATAAGAAATCCTATCGTGACGGGTCGGCATGTCGCGATCTGGTCGCGACAGTAGGGTCCGTCGCCTTCTCAGGCAAAAACCCTATCCGGGAACCATCTCCGGATTTTCCATACAAACCACCCTAAACATGGTTTCAACCCGATTTTCATGCTCATTTCACCTCTAGACATGGTATCTACTGTTTTTAAAGCAATAAACAAACCAATATGCAATCCACGTATCAATTAAGGTAGAACTCCCTACCTTCACGAAGAACACACAATCCACGCATGGCGTGGTGTTTCCCCCACTCCTCGCCACGTCCTCGCGTCGAGAGCGCGACGAGCCAAAATGCCAAATCGCCCAACAGAGCCGCAGCAGCTTCTTCCCTGGTCGAGTAGAGCTTGTGAAAGCTCTATTCGGCCAGCCTGCTTAAAAACCGCACAACAGTTGGGATCGCGACATACCTCCCCGTCGTGACCTGATCGCGACGGGCTAAGGCGTCGCCTTCCCATTCCTGACGTCAGCAAACTCCACTCCATGCGCCACACGTGGCGCACTTGCAGACGTCGACCCCAGCAGCGGCAACCAGAATGTGACCCCATGCCGTCGCGTTTAGAACGCGACCTACACCCCCGTCGCGTTCACATTCAGTGAACCAACGGGCACCACGGGCCTAACCTGCATGCCCACCAAGTTCCACACAGCGCGCGGAAACCACAACCAAGGCCCAATGACCCCATTAGTCATGAGCACCACGCCAAAACCCGCAAACGGAAATCCAAACTACCATTAAACGACGATCCACGAAGATCCGAAGAACACGGTACGTTACATATGGCATACCCGAGGGAGCACAAGCTCAAGCAAACATAACTAACTTTACTGCTGGTGGTACAAGTCTGCCACAACCCACTGCGAGCCACACACATGGCTAGCACCTGAAAAGAAATGTAGGGGAGTGAGCCTCAAACGTCACTGGCTCAGCAGGGACCGCCCAAAAAAACAACAATTGAAACCAAAGAGACCTCAACCCCAAGGGTCTCACTAGTAACACCGATAGCTAAACCACAACATGCATCTATTAAACATAAATAAGCTGCAATTAAATATAAACACACCAACTAAACACACAAACCTCGGAAGGTAAGAGGAACAACAGGACTAGCACAGCACCACTAGTCGCCTAACAACTGAAGCGCCTAGGCCACAAGCCTCACAGGCAAACCTAATAGGACTGGCATCTACATGCCAATCCACCACACACTAAAACCACAATCGGAAGCTTACCAAAGAAGGGTAAAACTCAACGTGTGGAAGATCACACACACGACCTCCACGAAACACAAGTTCACCTCAACATGAAGAGGCTGGTACACAACGTACACAACACAAAGCTACCCACGAAGGGTACAGGTACCTTCTACCACGAGGTACCACCACGAAACCACAACCACAACTGTGCCACCACCGAGGCACACACCCAACGGGTAAAACCTCAACCAGAAAGTCACAACACACAAGCCACAACCAGTGGCAAACCATGAGTCGGAAAGGAACGACGCCACCACACAAGAACGGACTACTGGTTCATGACGCCAGTATCTAACCCAGACAACACAACACAAGAACCAATCTCAGTCTCGTAGCCACGGACCATACAGTCCAGCTACCGCTCCACAAACACACAAAGTAAGTCAACCAACTATGAGACCAACCAACACCACTCCTGCAGACCACATAGCTGCAGGCCCATGCCTGGCACCTTTAGGGACTCCGGCCCGAGCTCCCTAAAGTGAGGCACTGGAACACATGACTAGCTGGAGACCAGTATGTCTACTGGTGTCCGTCCCCCAACCACGAGTGCGCTACAAGCGACTGCACACCCACAAACACAAGTCGATGCCCCCTGTCGTCTTTCCCTCAGCCGGACGTACAACTCAAACACAGGAGTGAGGGTGTCTAGGAAGATGACACAGACCTCAGTGGTACACACCATACCAGGACACGCCCCGAGCACAACAAACACACGTGCCTAGCTCACACAGAACCTGGGGTACCGAATGAAGAGGTATTCCGGAATAGGCGTCGGCACCAAAACTCGGCAAACGTACAAACCACGATAAGTACTAACAACCTTATTTATAAACCACGATACATCAATATCCTAGTTAGCTTGTCACGGTCACCAAGTGACCTCTAAGCCAACGTACACATATATACATAAACCACATTATCATATAATAACCTTGCATGTCATTGGTCATCTCACGACCTCCATAGCAACATTAAAACACAATGGACAATAACCTCTTAACTTACAATCATAACCACCATAACTCACTAGCTAGTCATATACTAACTCTTAACCCTACACATGCTTTACTAACATTAAACAAACTTAAACCACTTTAAATAACACTAAATAACCAGGCTAGGTCCACACTGGAACCTCACTGCCCCGCCACCACAAAGCGACCATAGAAGTTGAAACGTGACGGACAAAGGCGTCGCCTTTCAAATCTCGACGATGTTTAGATGCAATTCAAAACCTTAACGTGACAGGGACCAGTGACGTGACCATATCGCGACGACCCGATACGTCCCTTCAGGCTCAACCGGTCAACCAAAATAGACAACATCCAAATCGCGACAGAATGATACGTCGCGATAGGACCACACTAAATGTTACACTGAACGCGACGAACCACACCGTTGCGTTCAAGAATAATGCGACGGGTCGAGTGGTCACGTCCAAACCACAGCCACAGACATGCCAGACAAATTAGAAACACGATGATGCATGGCGTCGCGTTCATACCATGAATGTGATGGTACACCATGTCGCATTTCAAACGCGATAGTAAGCTTAGCTCACAGGCCGAACCCACCATTACCACAGGAAAACCTACACACATCCGATACAAATACCATCTAAAGCAATAAACGTGATAACCTTAACATGGAAAACCACTTATACATGCTTTCCACCCTTTAAATCATTTAAATCAAACTAAAACAAGAGGGTAGTCTCCCTACCAAATGAACGAGCCTGAAGAATGCCAGAAACTCCACGTCACCGGCACGTCCACTCTCCGGACGCCATCCTCGCGTGGATCCCACGCCGCACGAACCACCAGGAAGCCGAATCGCCGGAAAACACCACAGGAGGCGCCACCGCAACCTCCCCCATCGCCGGACAGAGCTCCACTACTCTGTTTGGCCGAAACAGAGCAAACATATGCACAGTCTAAATCGCGACATAGGTATGTCACATTTAAGAGTTAAACACGACAACCTAGCCATCGCCAATCGAAACCCAAGCGCCGCTTAACACAAAGGCGTTCTATGAATCACGACGAGGTATACTGTCACATATAAATCACGACGACTTGCTCCGTCGTGTTCACAACCAGTGAACCAATTAACGAGTTGTTTGGGCTAGAACCTCCGGCCCACAACGCCCATACCATGCACGAAAACCTCGACTAAGGCCCAATGACCACCTCTTGGTCAAGAGCACCACTCCAAAACCATTAAACATGGATCTGGAAAGATCATGTCATTACATTATAGATCTTCCATAGCACTTTGATCGTGTCCGTCTCCTCTCCTTCGCCGTTGGTTTCGAGCTCCCTCGTCTTGATTGGCGGGAGATGTGACGACCCTTCAAAGTTGCGCCTCGGAAATCCAAGTTTAGAGAGGCAGCGGTGTGCGTTGTAGAGTACGAACTCGGTCGCTCCGATGAGCCATAGTTCCACACCGAGTGCTAGCCGCGTTCGCAAGTCCTTGGCTAGAAGTGGATTTGGAATACATGTGAAGGCATTTCTTGGCACTACGAAGGTGATCACACCAGTCCTCCTGTGTCTTCAGCTAAGACACGCGATTAGTGAGGCACCCTTCTAGGCCCACCAAGCTATCCATATGTCAGAACGGGCTCTTGAAGAAGATCCTGGACGAGCTCTTGACCTCGTTGTTCACGTCAAATTTGAAGTGCAAGTCAACCCAACATGTGAATAACAACATGGATCTATAAGGAGGCTTACCCAAGCTCGCCTCTGTGAATCCGCTGTAGAGGAAGGCTAGCACCGCGGTCCCAACCTCTCACCTTCCCATATGCCGCATATTGCACTTAGTTGATCCTCTTCGAGCACGTTATCCATGGACGGAAAGAGGAGTGCACCCGCTAGGCATATGGCGAATCCCTTCATCACCTTCTCGAGCTTCTCGTCATACTACGCCTTGGCAACTCCTTGATCGTCCATGTAGCAACTCTAAAAATTTAAAACATTTATAAATAAATTAAATTAGAATAAAATGGGATTAAATTAAAACCCATTAAGCCAAATTAGAAAATGGGTTACACTCATGGTCCATACATGAGTTAATGGGCCTAAAAGGAAGAGCCCAACTTGGATGAGAGATATTTAATGCTAAATTCGTACCTTAATTATTAATAAATGGAAAGGTTAATATAATCATTATATTAACTCCTAATTATCTTGAAAAGAGTCCTAGACCTACCCTAATCCCTTAGCCACGAAATTGGAGTTATCCCCAAGCCAAATAGGTGGATAAAAGTTAGAAAAGGGGGAGAAAAATGTGAAAATTCGTAGCTAGAAGAGAGGGAAGAGTTTTAAGGGTGTAGGACTCTTAAGAGATACAAATACTCTCTTATTTTGTACAACCCAACCCTAAACCACTTCTGGAGCTTGGAGGACGAAGGAGAGAAGGTTTTGGACGAGGAGAGCAAGGGGGAGAAGGCTAGGATCAAAGGGGATTTCGTTATCTTCAACATCTCCAAACCCTAGGATTCAAACGTGAAATAGTAGGCAATCTCTCAAGAAAAACCTAATTAACTTCGACCCTAGGTAGACCATGATCCCCTCTTGCAAAGCCCCATGTTTTCCCCAATTTTTACCGTGCCATTTGGGAGTATTTTATGCTCCAATTCCTGTCATGAACATGTACCCAAACCAACATGTTTACCTTCAATCCATGCATACACTTGATCTCGTGCCTTGCAATTTTTATCATACATGCTCCATGATGTTAGGGTCCAAATGATCCTATTTTCCCCAATTTTTATCATGTAACATCTTCGAATTAAATCAGATTCCATCACTATGTATGATTTTAGGTCACTGAGATGTAACCTATTGATAGCATGTCAATACCATGTATATTCTCTAATTAAGTGATATTGTAGATACCTCTACATGTCTAGTTTCATTTAAAACTAGTTTCATGATTTTTGAATATGTATACGAATTTATATGTATTTTTCAATGGCCATGTATCAAGTCCATGGAGGACTGGTCTGAAATCCCAAGTGAACCAATTCATCTTTGGGGTTCGGCCAGACCCTCTGAGAACGCGACGGCCAGACCCATCGCGATTCTCATGAGGGTCATGACAGAGAGTGCGTCGCGACATGAACGTGACGGCTCGACTCGTCGTGTTCTCCAGGCCCGTACCGATTGTCGTCGCGTTCATGGATCGATGGACCTAATCGCGACCGTTCATTCCGTCGCGTTTAGAGCATCCGTCAATTGGCCTGTTACCATTATAATGAACGTGACCGAACATTCTATCGTGATTTGAATCGCGACAGGTACCCCTGTCGCATTTTCATTGTGTCAGACAGAACCCTAATTCTTCATGTAATTTATGTTAATCACGCCATTTAAGCATTGTTTGACCCTTAATATGTACTGTTGTGAACAGTAATGCCATGTTATTAATAATGGGTAATATTATCATGATTTCCCATTAAATAAAAGCAATGTGCACAACTATCTCTTGCTATCATGATTATCTTACACATGCACACACTATACATAAATGTTTTCCATGAAACCTTACCAAATTACTCAATAATATATCTGGTAATTAAGTGCAATTATTCATATAATTTCCCTATTATTTTAATGAACTTGTCTTCGTTTTATTCGCGCGTTTTGTATACCACTATCACGTCCCTCTGCCTTCGAGCACTCGAGGCATGACAGACAAATTGGTTCTTTACACACTTCTATCTTGGCTTGGACGACCTCTCCGTTGGGAATACTTCTGACTGGACCAGGAACCCCTTGTCGAGGCCTCCATAAGTCTCTTTGTCTTTGGCGAACGTCCATTGCCAACGAGCAGGTTGTACCATCAAGACCTATTATACCCTTAGGTCATGTTTGGTATCAGGATAGGGTGAGAATAGTGTGGTGATATCCCTATTATTGGTTTGTTATGGTTACTATTCATAGGGATAAGAGGGGATAAGGGGAATGGGATTATCTCTTAAACCCTGGATAATACCGGGGATAAGCCATTCCATGGGGACCCCTGGAATGGCGTATCCCCAATTCCCCAACCCCGAAATTGCCTTCCCGAGGCAATGTCTTATCACACCTCACCCATTTCTTTCGCCCTCGTGCCTTGGCTCTCCGCCTTCTCCCATTTCCACTCGACAGGATTGGAGTCTTCCTCCCCGGGGCGACTGCTCTGCTGAACGACGGCGAAAGTGGATGATCCCCGGCGATCTCCACATCACAGCGACTGCTCGTCGGCGTCGAAAATAGTTTGACGCCTCTGGTCGCTCTCGTGTACCACGGCGAGCGCCTCCTCCAAGTCGTTTTCGAACGCACCATCAGCAGACGTTGTGAGCTCCTTCCCTCTTCCATCTGCTTCTTCCTTGCTCTGTTCAAAAACCTTTGGACGGATCGTCATCGTCAGCTCCTTCCCTCTTCCATCTGCTTCTTCCTTTCTATGTACAAAAACCCTTCCATAGTTTCTCATCGTGACATGCTACCTTCGCTCCTTCCCGCCATTCTGTTCCTGTACTAGGGCACACACAAGGTCTTTTTAGTCTTCGCCTTTCTTTCCCTCTTCCATCATCTTCTTCCTCTGTGTGTACAAAAACCCTTCAACGGCTTCTTGTCGTCGAAGGTTGTTTTAACTCCTTCCCCTTTACTTGGAGTGGTTTGGCCATTGTCTTACAGGGCACGGACATGACTGTGTATTGTTGGTTGTGAAAGTATTGTTCCGTAAGAACTTCATATTCCAACCATGTATGTGCATCTACTTTATCTACGGTTTCATGTTTAAATGTGGTACCCTACTTGCAGTACGCATTTTGTGGTTTTATTGAAATTTCTTCCTTAATATACTCACGATTCGACTGTGTTCCATAGTTTTTCTATTTTGACTATGCGTGTGTACATGTTTAAATACATATATGTAGTAGGCTGTAGTAGTGTCATATGTAAACTAATGATGTCTTCTGTTATATTCACTGATGAACTTGTATATTATTGGATCTTTTTCTAGTTTAATCATACTGTGTTCGCTCACTTATATTGTTGTAGTGTCATATGTAAGGTAATGATGTCTTATGTTATTTTTCCAATGAGATTGTATATTACTGGGTCTTTTTTTACTTTAATCAATACTGTGTTGGCTCACTTACATTTGTTGTACTGTCCTATGTAAACACATTTGTCTTCTGCTATTTCCCTTCTTCAACTTGCCTATTACATATTCCCTTTTTAGTTTAAACATACGGGTGTAATCACGGGGATTGACGCCCCCCCCTCGACACGAACAAATACTAAATATAATGGTGTATGAACATGGAATGTGATTGCCACCTAGCAAGCTGCCTTATAAATAGAGAATGGAGACGGCTAACTTAACTAGGAAAAGGAGAGAGAAAGGGAGGCGGACCTGGTGTCGCGACGGCCTTAGCGGTCGCGACAGTGCTGATAACGCGACGTTGATGGCAGTTGCGTCATCCTCCGCCGCCGCATTCTATTTGTGCGGGAGTTGTTGGAGTGTGGACCTTCTTCTCGTCTTCCAGCCGGCTGGAAGGCAAGAGCTCCTCGTGGATGACGCTTGGATGCCTGCCACAAAAGAAAACAAACAAAGGAAGCCCTATTAGAACACGTTAAACATAGTATCCACTCCAAAATAAAAAGAAAGGATGGGAGCATGGAGGGAACGAACCTGGGAGGTTTTTAAACCCCTTTGGGTATAGGAAACGTGGGTGTGTGCTGAATATGTTCTATCTAAGAATAACACGAAAAATGCATGCAAAAGAAGGAGAAAAGAAATGGGAGAGTGAGCCCCATTAGGGCAACTCCTTGGCATGGTTGCAGCTCGAAGGATCATCCAAAAGCTTCAGGAGAGTGCTGAAGTCGCCCTTCTCACGTCCCGTGCTCCATAGATGATGAAATGGGTTGCTTTGGTAGAGAGGATATGAGGTGAAATAGAGGAAAAGGGTGGTTGCGTGGCTAAGTATCTGTCAAAGGAAATTTTGGCAGCCCTTCGGGGTAACAATGAGGCTCTCCCGTCCTTGAGGAGGTGCCTTTCTCTTATAGAGCCATGAGAGAGGAATGGTTGATATTATCTCTTCAAAATAGGTCAAAATTCGAAATGGGAGATAATGACCTTTTAAATTGCAAGGGAGATCCAAGGATCCTCACAAGAGTCCCTAGGGCCAGAATCTCGCCCCAAGGGGTGGAGATATCTCCTAGGATAAGCTGGATCAATAGGAGGATAAATGGGAGGTTGTTGCGAAGTCTGGTGCGCTCAGGCGGTGTCGCGGCGTATCGTGGGGTCGCGACTAGAGACGGACAGGTCGGGGCGTCGTGATAGTAAGCCCACGTGCATGGATATTATGCATGGGCTGTCGCGGCGTCCAGGGCCGTCGCGACTAGAGTCGCGGAGCTACGATATGTCGCGACTAGGAAATCGAATTATTTTGCATTTATCAGCCAATTATGCATAAGGACTCTCAAAAATGATAATAGGTGGGATTTCAAGGCAACTTAAATTGTTAATGGGCTCAATCAAGGCTAATGATGGGCTCAAGGTGAGTGACCAACTAGGGGCTAACTAGGATAACATGAAATGTGGTTCAACTCATTAGTCAGAACCGGGTGTCTACAACGGGGTGTTGCCTCACTGAATTCTTTTGTAAAGTAAGGTGCAAACTATTCATTTCTTTGCTGATTTTCATTGTTCAGTGTTACATATTACGTATTCCCTTTTTAGTATAAAGATACTGTGTGTTGGCTCACATATTTTTGTTGTATAGTATGTGTAACTAATGATTTCTTTGCTTATTGTCCTGTTCAGTGTTAGATATTACATATTCCCTTTTTAGTTGAATCATGGTGGGTGTTGGCACACTTATTTTTAATTTTAAAGTAATGTGTCATCTTTTGACATCTTTGCTTATTTTCACTGTTCAGTGTTAGATATTACATATTCCCTTTTGAGTTTAATCATGGTGGGTGTTCCCTCACTTATTTTTTCGTCACAAAGAATGGCCACACAAACAAAGGGACGGTCCCTAATTGAGGGAGGATGGTGATCAAGTACTCGTCGACATCTTAGTTGAGCACAAAGTCCAGCATGATGGGTTTGTAAATGGGACATTTACAAAAGAGGCTTGGAGGTTGGCACTGCAGCAGTTCAATGACAAAACACATTTGTCTTACACACTGTCGAACTTGAAAAATAGGTTCAAGAACCTGAAAAAATGGTATGCTATGTACGTTAATCTTAAGAGTAGGTCTGGTTGGGGTTGGGATGACGAAAGAAACATGCCAGTGCCACCTTCGGAAGATGCTTGGGATGAAATGATCGTGGTATGTGTATACAATGCATAAGTTTGGTCATATTTCAAATGCCTATACCATTGACAAGTTAGAATTGTGATTTTTTCAGATTAATAAAGATTACAAGACTCTGAAAGGAAATTCCTTTAATTTTATGGACCAAATGCACATTATTACTGCCACTTCAATGGCAAGGGGTGACCTAGGTGCAGGGCCTTGGCAACTCTTACTTGGACCAACGTGATGAACCTAACATGGATGATGACGACCTATTCTTAGACATGAATGAAAATGATGGTGACCCTAATCCTCCTGACAACCAACAACCCACTTTGACTGAAGACATACCACCACGACTACTGATCATGCCACCACCCCCAACCGCACACCACACAACACTGCTACTACTGTTGCGCAGACATCAAGTAGAAAAAAAAACGTTTCTCAGATTCATGCAATGATTCACTTGAAAAGATTTCCAAGTTAGGATAGGAGAGGCTAGCCCTTCAAAAAGCCCCTGGAGCTCCAGAAGAGTGTTGCTCCTTCAGTTTCTTGTGCATTGGACCAATTAATGAAAGTGGATGGCATACTGGATCACCTGTTATACAAGGCCATAGATGTAATGAAGGGGTTGGATGACCGTGCATCTTCCTTGGCCTTCCAGTACATCTTCGGCTTGGTTGGATTCTAAGCCGCCTTGGTTACATGTGATGCCCACCATATCCTTTTCTTCATATCCATTTTCTGAAATTGCATTGTATGTTGTAAGTTCATTAATTTTTTGTGCATATATAACATGCTTATTTCTGTTATATGATGGTCTGATCTGTCATGTAAATTCAATTTAATACAGGTAATGTCATGTTAGTAAGTTCATTATTCTTGTGCATATATAACATGCTTATTTCTCTTATATGATGGTGTGATCTGTCATGTAAATTCAATTTAATACAGGTAATGTCATGTTAGTAAGTTCATTAATTCTTGTGCATATATAACATGCTTATTTCTGTTATATGATGGTGTGATCTGTCATGTAATTCAATTTATACAGGTAATGTCATGTTAGTAAGTTCATTAATTCTTGTGCATATATAACATGCTTATTTCTGTTATATGATGTGTGATCTGTCATGTAAATTCAATTTAATACAGGTAATGTCATGTCTACAAGTTCATTAATTCTTGTGCATATATAACATGCTTATTTCTCCTATATGATGGTGTGATCTGTCATTTCTGCAATCATGTTAATTGGAATTTCCTTCAATTTCTATGGTTACATGTCAGATGTACTCATTGTTCATTGTATGCATGTTTTAATAGTAGGTTTCCCTCGGTTTAATGGATCTTAATACTGCTCCCACTGGTCAATTTCTACAAATTGTCATGGACGAGGAGACTACTGGCAGGAGGTGGATGAGACATTAATCCTTTTGCATAGCACCCTGATATCTAGTCCTGCACCAGGTAGGCCATGCATACTAATGAGGGACAAGGTCATAGATGGGTTAAAGAGGTTATGTCTGGGCATGTAGGTAGATCATACTCATCTTTCCGCATCCATCCAAGCATGTTTGTGAAATTGAGGGACAAACTATTTAAAAGGGTGTCTTACAAGACACCAAAAATATGTCTTCCCCCGAACAGTTGGCCATCTTCTTGTTAGAGGTCGGCCATGAGATTGGTAATAGGTTGTTGAGGGAATGGTTTCAACATTCTAGTGAGACAATCAATAGGCATTTTAATAATGTCCTCATGGGAGTGCTAGCAATACGACGTGATTACATAAAGATGCCCACCGAAGATAGCCTTGTGCATCGGAAAATTTGGCATGATCCAAGTTCTACCCTTTCTTCAAGGTGATGGCATGATTCATTGACATTTACAACACAATGCAAGTTATACCTGTGTAGGATCACATTTGTTTTGTGATGCGTAGAATGCTCTTGGTGCAATTGATGGGACTCATATCTCCGCTAAAGTTCCTTTAGTTGACCAACCTCGATACCGAAATCGAAAAGTGAAACATCACAAAATGTGATGGGATGTGTTGAATTTTATATGATATTCAGAAGTGTGGTGGTTGGATGGGAGGGCTCCGCAGCTGATATGCGAGTGTTGAGGTGGGCACTTGAGAGTGGAGGTTTCAAGGTACCCGAAGGTAATATCTGCATACTTAAATTGTTCATATATGAAATGCATGACTTCATTTTCTGAATCCAAAATACCACTTGGTTGGGTAGGTAAATATTTCTTGGTGGATGCTGGTTATGCAAACACTCCCCAATTCCTAGCACCATATCGTGGCATCAGGTACCATCTCTCAGAGTACAACTCCACTAGCGCACCCGAATTCGATATAGGAGTAAGAAAGACCTATTCAACCACAGACATGCACAACTTCGTAATGTTTGTTGAGCGTGCATTTGAGTTCTGAAAGCACATTTTACCATTTTGGTAAAACGTGGGAACTACCCAATTAAGACACAAGCGAGAATTTCTATGGCCTGCTGTGTCCTCCATAATTTCATACGCATGGAAGGAGGTCTTGACTATATATTTCGTCGGAGGACAATGCGATGAACTGTGGAAGGAGATGAGGATGTCCAAGAAGATGACCACGTGCCTCGTAGTGAAGCTGCCCCCACAAATTCCGGAATGAATTGGCCACCCGGTTATGGATACAACACAATGCTCGAGGTATTTACTGAACACAATCACTTGTAACAATATAATTGTATCCATGCATGCTTATTTATCTCGTGGTTTTACAAGCATCATTTTTTCAATTTCAGTGCCTTATATAACTACAGGAGGACCAACATTTATCAACGAATATTGTCCGCGGCTGACAAATCAAGGACAAAAGAGATATAAGGCAGCGGCTATTGTAGACCGCTGCCATAAAAATGTTTTGTCCGCGGTTAGCTGTACTCGCTGACAAAAGTTCAGCATACGTCAGCGCTAAAATGTGACCGCGGACAAATGTGGAGTTCAGGCCGCGGCTTTGTTTGACCGCGGACATATAATCTCTCGCGGCTTTGAGAACCGCTGATATAGATGTTATGTCTACGATTCTACAAACCGCTGACATATATAAAAATTTTATTTTTCATTTTTTTAATAAAAACTTCAAATCAGAAATATCTAGAACATAATACATTTTTTAATAATAAGTTATTTTAGTTTAGTGATTGATATATACATATGTTATTTATATTTGAAGTATATATGTACATTTGTTCTAGATATATATATATATACTTGTAATATTCTCAAATATAATATATTATACCAAATTTAGTGAACATATTATATATATATATATATATATACATATGTGTTTATATATATTTCTATGTGTTTATTAAACTTAAATCTAACAATTAGAATTTGAGAACAAAGTAAATTTATATCTTTGAAAGAATATACCCATGAAGCAAACTCATGATCAACTGATCTCATAGCGTAGGCGTGCTAGTCTCATGAGTGAGAACATGTTCTGCCTCCGAGATTCGAAGGACTTTAAGTTTGTTTACGCATTGTTTTACTTCGTCAAACAAAAAATATGGGGCCCGGGTTTTCAAGTAATTAAGTCTACCTGGGTCCTCAAGTAGGTCGATCGACATGTGCCTTCATCCATAGTACTGGTTTAGAATGATGAGTCCACATGGTCAGATTTTAAATATGAATCAAATTGAACCGATTGATTTTAAAGATGAATCAAATTTAATAGAGTAATTGTAATGTTCATACTTATAATAACGGAGATCTTGATGAGATATAGTCTCTTATTCAACGATCATATATATATATATATATATATATATATTATAGATCAAATGAAAACAGGACCACAAGTTGGAAACAGCATTAAAATGTCAATGACAAACGTACAGTGTCAGTTAGCAGTAAAATTCTGTCCCTTTGGCTGGCAATGTTTACTTGAACAACGAATAACCCCTTTTTTAACAAAATAAATCTAATATGTAGAACCTGAGAAGATTATGGATGAACAAGATTGATACTGTTGCTACCACTTATATAGAATTTGATATCTTCAACTGAAGGTAAATGATCCAAGAAAATATCTTGGCTGTCCTGAATGTCAACACTCTCAAGCTCAAAATCTCTGCACCCAGAATACTCACTCCATTCAACCCACATTTTTTAAATGAGCTCTTTTCTGAAGCAGGTATGGTGATCTCTCTCTTCAGGAGAATCAGCAGCACCCATTACCTATAGGTGTAAACTTTCTTGATCTGCCCTGGTCTAAATGCTCGCCCAATGGCTTGGCGAGATACAGAAGGATTCAGATGAACATCTAAGATAATGACTCTTGATGCTCCTACAAGCGAGATGCCCTCTCCACATGCCTTGATTGAACCAAAGAGAACCTTAGCATTATATGACTGGTTGAATTGTCCCATCGCTTTTTCGCTGTGTTCAGTACTAGTATCACCAAAATCATAAAAGTTTCCTTTCTTGACCGCCAGCCCTTAATCTTGAGAATTAGCCTCTTCAAGAATCTGAGTGGAAGAATGTACTGGCTGAACACAAGCACTTTCTCTTCGAAGTGTCTTCCATTGACAAAATGTTTAGAAAAACTTTTGTCTTTACTCCATCTTGCAAGTCTATGGATTCCAAAAGATCGTCAATTTCTTGATCTTTCATGCTGGCACTCCTGTCTCCAGGAGCATAATCAATGCATCCTTCAGGCAGGGATGCATACACTGCACTGCCAACTGCACATCCCTTAAATTTCTCATAATTTCTTAACTCTCTGATAATTTTTTCAATTTATAGCTAAGGTTCAGTAGCACAGTGAAATCAATATACCCTGGTAACTCGTCCAAGAAATCACCTTTGTAGTATGCTAGAAATCACCGGGCTCGCCTTCTAGAATGATCATCATTTTGCAATGTTTCTTCCCTATATCACAGAAAGTTCCCTCCATCTCATTTTCAGTACCTCCTTAATTTTATCATATTATATTTAAAAAATTAAATATATTTTAAGTTTTTTTGTTAAAATATTACATATGGCAACGGCTGTTAGCCGCCGCATAAATTATATGGTAGCGGCTTCTGTTAGCCGCTGCTAATAACAATATGGCAGGGCTATATAGCCGCTGCCATATTTTCGCCAACATCCCGCCACAACAAAAACCCCAATTCGGTGCTCCTTCTCTCTCTCTCTCTCGCTCGCTCTCTTCTCTTCTCTATCCGTCTCTCGCTCTCTCTCTTCTATACCTCTCGTCCTCGCTCTCTCTCTCTCTCTCTCTCTCTCTCTCTATCACTCCTCTCGCTCCTCTCTCTCTCTCTCTCGCTCTCTTCTCCTCTCTCTTCCTCTATTCTCTCTCTCTCTCTCTCTCTCCTCTCTCTCTCTCTCTCTCTCTCTCTCTCTCTCTCTCTCTTCTCTCTCTCTCTCTCTCTCATCTCTTCCCGAAGGCCGGCGACGCACCGACGCCTTCCTCTCCCTCCAGCGACGCCCGACCATAGACGACAGGCGACGCCCTCATCTCGGCCGTCTGGGCCCCCCACGGTGAGTCCCTCAGGCGGCCCCCACCCCTCCCTCCCTAGCCCCCTTCCCTCCGGCGGCCCCCTCCCCTCCGGTGGCCCCTCGCCCCCACGACGCCCCCTCGCCCCTACCCCAGTGCCAGCTCGCCCACCCCCAGCGCCCCTCGCCCCCTCGCCCACCGTGCAGTGCCCCCTCTCCCCCTTGCCCCCACCCCATCGTGCACAACCCCGCAGCACCTGGCTCAGCACCCCACGGCGCCCCCTCCGCCCTTGCCCTAGTGCCCCCTCGCTTCCACCCCATCGTGCACAGCCCCCCCCAAACCGCTGCGCCAGCACCCCACCCCCCGAACTCTCCCCCCAGCGCCCGCCCCAGCACCCCACGGCGCCCCTGCCCAGTGCCCCCCTCGCCCATCGCGCAGTGCCCCCTCCCCCACCCCATCGTGCACAGCCCCCTCAAACCCCTGCGCCAGCACCCCACCCCACCGCACTCCCCCCCCCCCCCCTGTAATTTTTTTTTATCTAGAGCTTGCTGTGATCCTTCTCCCTCCAACCAGTCTTTCCCATGTCCAGGAATCTTCCCAGCGGCAGTAAGAGTCGATAGTTGGAATTGAGGTTCTATTTAAGGGGTTAAGATTTTAGGATTCTCAACGGGAATCGTATTCTTCAACGGTTGTAATTCTTTACATGTTTCCTTCCCAATCAGAGCTTGCCATCCCTAATTAGATTAAGACTTTGATGGAAATGCACTTTCCTAGGTGGGTTAGGATCTATAGAATTCGAATTTGTCTATTGCCTTATGTGTAGGGTCTTGATCCGATTCCAACTCGAATCAAGACTAGTTTCCTTCTTTAACTCTGGCTTTGGTTAGTAGTTCTACAAAATTTGAATTTCCTTTTGTTGGTTTTCATTTTGACTTTAGCTTCTGGCCCACTTAACGTAGCATTTAGCTCATTTAACCCAATTTAATAATGGGTTTTTGAGTATTATGTATTCTACATATTATTCTTTAAATTTTTATTTACCCATATTTTAACAAACAAAGTTGTTAATTATAGAGTAAGCAGAGGATGGTAAGAATGCTAAATATTTTTTTCATGTTATATCTTTTAATTAATTTATCATAATTTGATATTTGTTATACCTTTCATGTTATAGAGAGAATAACACACCTCATAGTTCCATCTTTAGATGATAGTGATGTGTCAAACCCATTGTCCCCCCAGATGAGGCATTCGTCCAAGTGATGAGAGACGAGATAGATTAGGACATGTTCATTGTGCAAATCGGGGTGAGACATTGAGGATATGGTGAAGGGGGAATATGCAATTCTCAACATGTTCCTCGACTTGAATATGAGATCTCTGAATTGAAGAAAACCATTGTCCAACAAGAAGTAGCGTTGAAATCAAAGATGGACCCCATGAGAGAGACGGTCAAGGCATAGATAGAGGTGATGATATATATTATGACATCCACTCCTTCAACATGACCATAGGAGGCCGATCATTCCAATGAGAGTTAGGAGGATCGACATTGTCATATTTAATTTTTTCTTGAACTTTTCATTATTACCTTTTTCCTCTGAATGAAGGGTTGCCTATAAGACTGCATAGATGCCCAAAGCATTAGACCTACTGATTAGGGCGTATGATATCTATTTTTTTCAATATTTTAGATCAGTGACTAAAAGAAAAATTTTATGAGTAACGTTGAATGCACCGTTGTTCTACAGAGTTGGCCAGATAAATTATTTATATCCGGTTATTTGATCATCCAATATTTTTTTAATTTTATTACTCGCCTGTTAAATAATAATAATAATAATAGTTGGATTGATTAAAATAAATTTAGTTGTGACATGCCCCATGCATAAATATGATACAATAAATGAAATGACAGTGGCAACCGGTAACTATCTATATATGGCACTAATGATCATAGCTATGGGGAATGAAAACTAGAGGACAAAATATAGATGAGAATGTTGTTGTATTAGTTGGTCCTTGTGCGTCTGCATAAGGTTTTATTTTAGTCCAATCTTGTTATCATTTTTTTTTTCTAAAACTTCAGGAGTGTGTGTGGTGATTTAGGTTGGGTGGTGAGGGAGTTAAGTTGAGAAACTCTGCTCATTCTGTGTTCAGAATGAGCAGAGTTTTTGAACTAATGCCTATAGTGCTATGGTCATTTCTGAAATAATTCTGAACTAATGATAGCTATGGTTATTTCTGCTCATTTCTGAACTAATGCATAACCCCTATAATGCTAATGCCTATAGTGCTATGGTCCTTGGGCTTCTGCATAAGGCTTTATTTCAGTTCAATATTGTTATGATTTTTTTTCTTCTGCACTAGGCTGCCACATAGTTCATAACATCCCTGATGCTGCCTGGGGAGTGGACCATGGCTGGGAGGGTAGCAGGTTAGTCGATATAGGGTTGATTGGAGAGGAAAGCATGCAGATGATCTCAGAATTAACTTGGGTGGACAAACATGAAAACCTAAAGATTCTTTTCCTTAGCTCATTTTCCATGGTCAAAGGGAACATATGATATAGAATAACACACTGGAATATCAAGGCCAGTGAACTTTGGTGAGATAACATGTATGAGCAGGATGGTCAGAGCTACCATTAGTCCATATGCCATATAGTAGCCTGATGGTTGGAGCTCTTTCACATTCCTTCTCTCTCTAGCTACTCTTCCTTTTTCATTATCACATTTATAATTGATCCATGAAAAGAGGCAGGAGGACAACAAGGAAGAAAAATGAGAAGTAACATGAAAAGTAACATGTTTCCACCATGTTGCTGGAAACATGGCAGATTGGATGGTGTGCCACATGCTGAAAACCTGTTGCTCTTAAGGATCTGTTTTGGAGTATATACAATTGCTTTATTGCTTTTAATTTGTTTAGAATACTTGATTGCTTGAGGCTTTAATTTGTTAGAATTATTGAATTGTTTGAGGCTTTTTAAAAGGGGCAATTAATTGTTTCTGTCTAACTCTGTGCAGCATGTGGACAAAGGTACATTTGCTAATCCCTACCATCTTTCTGGATCTTGATTACTAGACCATGACATTTTATGTTGAACCATGATTTTTTTAAACTTGCATATGCACTCATATTACTTTTCTTGTTCAATGCAGGTATCCATTGGTACAACTTGTTTAGGTTTTGATCTCTTGTCTGCTCAGGTAATCCTTCCATCCCCTCTATATATCTTTGTTGAACCAGCGAGCCTGGGTGGTGGCTCATATTTATTTAATCCAGAGATCGTTTGGGTACAACTTAGACTGATGGGTTATTGTCAATGCAGAACTGTTGCATCCTAAAATGGCGATGTTGCCCGGTTGACAAGCCCAGAGGGGGGGGGTGAATGGGTCTTTAAAAATTTACTTGATTAGTACCTGTACTTAAAATTCATACAAAAGACGTTCTTCGATGAAAGTTAGTAACAGTTAGTTCAAAACGCAATCACACAAGAAGAACAACCACACAACACAAGAAATTATCCTGGTTTGGACCTCCTCTCCTTAGGAGTCCTACGTCCAGTCCCTGAGCAACAACTCAGGATTGTACTAACTAGGGTACAGTCCCCCTACGGACAAAACAACACCTAGCTCAGCTAGTCTTCCTTCACACGAAGGGAATTACACCACCCTGGATACCCCACCAGGTCTTCCTTCTACACAGAAGGGAACAACAACACCGTGGAAGCTCTACCAGGTCTTCTTCAACACAGAAGGGAACTACAACAACAAAGGTAAGCAATACAAGCCACTAGATCAGAAGCTAAGACAAGCTAAGATCTTCAAAGCAAGATCTGAGTAAGCTGAGAGTAAAAGATCTAGAAACACAAAAGACTCCCAGAACTACACGAGCTCTCTCAAGATTTTCACTACAGAGTGGAGAGCAAAGAGCAACACTTAAAGGAATGAGGTTCTTGGCTCTAGAATTCTATCAGAAGATTTGAATAGCTTGTGCGTTCCAAAATCCTTGTTCTCTCTGATCTTCTATATTGAATTTATATCTCCTTTTGAAATACGGCCGTTGAAGTAACCGTTGTCTCTTAGATTGGTAGACGTTAGACTGCTTGACATTTGGAAGCTTCAACAATCTTTTATCCAGTTGAGCACGCAAAGAGATAAGGTCTTCTGGCGTCTATATGGTCCAACGTTGTATGACAGAATGTCTTTAGGACCCTGTACATATTAAATGCTAGAACAGTAGACAACTAGGCTGTCTCTTGTTGTTAGTAAACGATGATGTGAGTTTTTCACCAAAATAGCAATGCCAAATAGCTTGTTCTAAAAGATGTTGACAGAATATGCACAAAAAAAAGGATATCATCTGCATGCAGAGATACGTTCTGTCTTCATTAAATGCACAGCAGTCAGACAGATAAGGAAGTCTTTGGCTATTCAACACCTTAAGAGATAAGAAAACTATCAAGTCAATATAAACTATAAAGTTGTTGTCTATATGACTTATGAAATCGTTATGAGTACTAACAAGTCATTATAGAGAGCAAATCGATGTGTTCAATGAAGAAATCGTTATGAATACTTAACAAATCGTTATGAACTTTAAAGAAATCGTTGCGCGAAGCAAATCGTTATGAGTGCTAAAGAAATCGTTGCGCGAAGCAAATCGTTATAAGCGCTAAAGAAATCGTTGCGCGAAGCAAATCGTTATGAGCGCTAAAGAAATCATTGAGCGAAGCAAATCATTATGAGCGCTAAAGAAATCGTTGTGCGAAGCAAATTGTTATGAGCGCTAAAGAAATCGTTGCGCGAAGCAAATCGTTATGAGCGTTAAAGAAATCGTTGCGCGAAGCAAATCGTTACGAAGAGCGAATCGTTATGATAACTTAAAGAATCATTGCGATGAGCGAATCATTATGATAACTTAAGGAATCATTGTGATGAGCAAATTGTTACGATGAGCAAATCGTTACGAAGAGCAAATCGTTACGATAACTTAAGGAATAGTTGCGATGAGCAAATCGTTATGATAACTTAAGGAATCGTTGTGATGAGCAAATCGTTACGATGAGCAAATCGTTATGAAGAGCGAATCATTACGATAACTTAAGGAATCGTTGCGATGAGCGAATCGTTATGATAACTTAAGGAATCGTTGTGATGAGCAATCGTTACGACGAGCGAATCGTTACGATGAGCAAATCGTTACGAAGAGCGAATCGTTACGATAACTTAAGGAATCGTTGCGATGAGCGAATCGTTATGATAACTTAAGGAATCGTGTGATGAGCAAATCGTTACGATGAGCGAATCGTTATGTTAACTTAAGGAATCGTTGCGATGAGCGAATCGTTATGATAACTTAAGGAATCGTTGCGATGAGCAAATCGTTACGATAACTTAACGAATCGTTGCGATGAGCAAGTGTTATAGCTCTATTTAAAACAATATTCATGAAGGAAATCGTTGTGACTTTCAACCGAAATCGATGTGGACTTAGATAGATACAGTCTTGAAATAAATAATGCTTCAGAAATATACTGCTTACCAATATTGGCTTGATTGACCTTGACCTTGGAGTATTTCCTGTACTTAGGACTTAGAGAACTTTGATAAGGTTTTGTTAATTACCAAAATACATGTATATTAAAATATATATATACTGGGGACAGACTGATCATGAATCTCCCCCTTTTTGGTGATGACAAAAATTTATCAATAAGCATGAATATTTTTGGATCGTATTTCAAACATGCTAAGTATTTTTCTCCACTTAACAATAAGCATGAATATATAAGAAAAATCTAAAGATTTTCGAAATGTATTTCAGACATGCTAATTTTCTCCCCCTTTTTGTCAGTAAGCAAAAAGATACATTGAGACAAAGAAAGAAGAGAAAAGATGGAAGAACAGACAACCAATATATATATTGATCAGTTTTGAGGATTTACAGATAAGTAATGAGCAGGGGATAACAAAGAGCCAAAGCGCTGGATAACAGGGAGTGCCTGGCGTTCCTACTCTTCAAAGAAGGCTTGAAAGGCCCCAATTTCAATTTGATAGGAGGGTCCTATGGTGGGAGCCATCCTTTTGATATGAAGCTACCTTTGATCTGAAATGAAGTCCCCATACTTAACATTGTCAAGGGCTAACTTGTAGGTTAAAAAGGCCCAAAACTGGCAAAACGAAGAAAGGCTTCAATCTTGAGGGGATAGTTAATCTTAAGCGACCAAAGCTCTTTCTTTAAAGCAAGAAAACTTTGTATCTTTCGACCCAGGTCAGATAGGAATCCCGATGAGGTGAAGAGAGTTGGCATCCAAAAATTCACCAGGTGATAGGGGAGGTTGATGGGAGCTGGCCTGAGAGTCATTTAGATTGCCTAGCTGCTGAGCAAACAAGGGATAGAGTTTCATCCACTCTTCAGGAGACAGCCACTCACATTCAGAGAGAATGGGGGCCAGAACATCTGCCTTGATATGCCCCTGAAGATATTGCCTGAAGACGAATCTTGGGAAGGATAAGTCACGACCGTCTTGCACAAATAATCTGGCCATTACCCTTGCAGCTCGCTCAAAGATAAGTGTTCCCACGAAAGAGTCCATAATCAAAGCATGGAGAGGTGGAAGGAACACTACATCAGGAATAACTAGGGTGGCAAAATCAACCTGAAGGGACTCAATATGAGCTGTGCTTGAACTGAGGGCCCTGATGGCTCCACGAAACTGACCCAACTGAGATTCTGGGAGGCGATTTACATAGCAGTAGTTACTGTACATCTGATACTGCCGGATAAATTTGATTTCTTTCTGAATGAAGGGGCCAAACAAATTTTTGTGATGGATTTGGAACCACTCAGAAAGGGGAAGAGGAGCCTCCCTAGGTAGATATCGGGCAGCTTGAACTCGTCGGAATTGACTGTATAGTTCTTTGTTGCTTCGAGCCCACTGCTCTTCAGTTTTGGCTTCAGTCATGGAGAAGATTTTTGACTGTTGAGCCTTAGAGAGATGGGTATAAGGAAAGATGGTGGTGAGATGTTCAGAAAGATTTTGGAAAGGAAGTCCAAAAATATGGGCAAAAACTACCTTTTGAAGATATTCTTCATAGATAAGTTTCTGCTTGTTGGAGATAGAGAGGGAAAACCAAAGGGGAGGATAGCAAGGTTCAGAAGAGACAGGATGAGAGGATGTGAGTCTCCTCTTCTTAGAGACAGGACTAGAAGAGCCTGTCCTGTGAGAGTGGGTCCCAACAACCAGGACTGAACGAAGTATTGCTACTTCAAATTCATCCTTGATATCCTGGATTTATATTTGTGTGAGTTGGGCACCCTCAGGGATAATGGTAATGAAAGAGGGCGGTGTAGGTGGATTGAAGATAGAATCAAGAGTGACTGTAGGAAGAACAAAAGTTCTGAAGTAGAAGGACCAGAAGAGGAAGGTCTAGCTGAAGAGGATGTTGGTGGAAGCTGAGGAAGAGAGGATGGTGGAGGAGGAACAATGGTGGAAGAAGCAGGAGATGAGGCAAGTTGAGAGGAAAAAGGTTGGGGAGAGGAAACAGATCTTGAACGGGGTCGTTTAAAGGTGGTTGGAGCTGAAGGTGCAGTGGAAGAAGATGGAGGAGAGAGAGCAGCTGGAGTGTAAGTGAAGAAGAGGCAAGGGGCTCAGGAGCTACAGCCTGGTCTTCTTGATCAGCTACCGGATCCACTGGATTGAGTGACTCCTTCTCCAGTCCAGACTCCTGACACAAAACAGAATCTTCACTAGGCACCTTTTCAGAGGGATAAACTTCAACACTTGGCCCTGATGGCCCTGCTGGAGCAACAACTGAAGGCCCTGATGGCCGCTCCACAAGATCAACACTGACTTGCCCTGATGGCCCTGCATTAACCTCACTTGGCCCTGAAGGCTCACTCTCTTGAGGAGTAGGATCTTTGGGCCCTACTGCCTTCAAAACCTCAGACAGCATCAACTTCATAGAGCTTAGCTCCTTATTGAACCATTTCATAGCAACATTTGTTTGAAAAATATCATTTGATAAGGATGCCTGGCGCTCAATGACAGTACTTACAGCTGAATTTACTGAGTCCAGGACTGCACCTTGATCATTCAATCGCTTCAAGATGGGCTTTAAGTGCATCTTCTTTAAAAATTTCTTCTGCCTTTTGTGAGCAGTTTTCTTGCTGGGGCTTCCCTTTTCCACTTGCTCCTCGACCTCTATTGGAGCTTCATTATGTCCTGCATTCACAGGAGCATCTTCAGTAAGTGCCTCTTGAGATGCTGCTTCTATCTCAATATTTTGCTCCCCCTGAATAGGAGCATCCTCCACAAAACTTCCTTGCTCCCCCTGAATAGGAGCATCAATCAAAACAGAATCTTCAATGTGGCCAGGTGCCACAGACTGATCAACCAAACTCCCACCGGTGTTTTGAACCACTTGGAAGGAGGGAATGGAGTCTAATACTTGACGGAGTATAGAAGCCACAGAGGAAGTGGGAAGAGGATTCTCTGATCTTCTGACAGAATCTGCTACTGCTACATTTTCTTCAGCTACCGGAGTCTCCATTGCAACTTCTGAGTTGACAGCAACTTCCAGTGAAGCACTAGGCGCTGCGGCCTCTCTTGCTGTGGTTCAGCAACTGCTGATGGACCCTCTGATTCTGCTGCTACTGCTTCGAGTTGGACTTCTTGGGCTTCCCCTAGGATGGGTTCACCCTCAGCTACTGATGTCTTTGTCCAAACTCCGCCGACCACTGAAAAACCACTTTTCTTTAGATTTTTGGACCTAATTGCTTGGCCCATTTTCTCTACAACCGCGCCAGAAACATCTACTCCAAAGTGCTGAAAGACTTTGGTGAGCAAGTGAGCATAGGGCAGGGATATATTCAACTTACTCTTGGTATCCCATATTTGATCACGGGCAAATTTCATCCTTTCCATTATTACTTCTGCCATGTTGATTTCTTGGTTCTGAATGGCCCAAAACATCATATCTGAGTCTGCCTTGGTGCAAGTTGAGAAAGTTGCACTTCTTGGAACCAAAATCTGACAAACTATGAAATGAAGGAGGCGATTGAGAGCACTTAACTGATTAATATCTAACTTCCCATCTCTCAATCTAAACCCTGATCCTACAATACCAAGTCCTTTAGCTTGGGCGTCCACGGTGTGAACCCCACTGTGCCCGGAAGTCTTTACTCCAAATAACAAATGCAACAGCTCATGATCTATTTTTATTTGGGTTCCCTTGACTGATGAAACTAGGGACCCGTCTGCCTCTGTCCTCAAGCACACATAAAAGGCCTTCACGAGGTCTGGATAGCTTACCTCAGAGAAGGTGGTGATTCCCATCCACTGCATCTGTTCATTGCGGCCACTACAGTGTGCATGCCGTTCTTCTCAAGATCAGCTACATCCACTGCCTTATTTCCACAAACCTTGGTCTTTACGAAAGTGAACTTTTCTTGCTGTTCTGTCGACAGAAACTCAGCGTTGTAGCCACCCAAACTGCCGGAAATAATGGACGATGCCATGGATTTTGGGTGAGGAGAATTTTCTGGAAGGTTGAGATGAAAGAGGAGAGAAAAGTCCTCAAGAAATTCTTCGCGGGAAGAAGAGAGGAACTTCAAATGAGTAGAGAGGCGATGTCAGAGTCGTTAGGGCATCGGCTCAGGCAACCAGACGAAAGAGGAAAAAAAGGTAGAAGATGGGAGATGAATCGTTCCCACATCGATTTTTGTAATTAAATAAATGCTATGGAAAGTGAGGCTCCAAGAGGCGGCAGAGAAAACGACAAAAGAGTTTGACTATTCAAACCGACTTTAATAAAAGAGCGGCCAGGAAAGATAATTTGAATTTCTTTTGCTTAAATCCATGGAGGGAAAAAAATTTACTTAATTCTGAAAATTTATATGCCAGTTTTAAACAGAAATCTTTTTACAAATTACACATGCCCAATTCCCTTCTAAGAGATGTGAATCTCTCTTCAGGTAAGGCTTTTGTGAAAATGTCTGCTAACTGACCGTTTGTATCAATAAAGGATATTTCAATATTACCATTTGCAACATGATCACGAATGAAATGTTATCTAACCTCAATATGCTTGGTCCTTAAATGTTGGACTGGATTTTTGGTGAGATTGATAGCACTGGTGTTGTCACACAATAGTGGAATCGATTTGATATTTAATAAAAAATCTTCAAGTTGTTGCTTTATCTATAGGAGTTGTGTACAGCAACTTCCAGCAGCCACGTACTCAGCTTCAACTGTAGACAGTGCCACTGAATTTTGTTTCTTTGAAGACCAGGATATCAAACACCCTGCAAGAAATTGACAACAACCACTGGTGCTTTTTCTATCTACTTTGCATCCAGCATAATCAGCATCAGAGTATCCTACTAAATTAATTTTACAAGATTTTGGATACCACAGACCTAAATCATGAGTTCTAGCTAAATATCTAAATATTCTTTTCACAGAGATTAAATGTGATTCTCTAGGATCTGCTTGATACCTAGCACATATGCATACACTAAATAGAATATCGGGTCTGCTAGCTGTTAAATAAAGCAATGAACCAATCATACCTCTGTAGATCTTTTGATCTACTTTCTTACCATTATTGTCACTATCCATCCTTGTAGATGTACTCATGGGTGTTGAGAGTGGGTTTGTGTTCTCAAAACCAAATTTCTTCAAAAGCTCTTTGGTGTATTTTGCTTGACAGATGTGGGTGCCATCTTTTCCTTACTTGATTTGTAGTCCAATGAAGTAATTGAGCTCTCCCATCATGCTCATTTCAAATTCTCCCTGCAGAAGCTTCTCAAAATACTTGCACAGGGATTCATCAGTAGAACCAAAAACTATGTCATCTACATAAATTTGCACTAGTAGTATATGTTTGACCTTTGACTTTATGAAAAGAGTGCTATCTACTTGACTTCTACTGAAACCATGGTTTAAAAGAAAAGAACTGAGCCTTTCATACCAGGCTCTAGGTGCTTGTTTTAAACCATATAAAGCTTTATGAAGTTTGAAAACATGATTAGGAAATTCTGTGTCATCAAAACCCGGGGGTTGTTCCACATAAACTTCCTCTTTTATAAAACCATTTAAGAATGCAGATTTGACATCCATTTGAAATAGTTTTAAATCTAAAGCAGATGCATATGCTAATAAAATTCTAATAGCCTCAAGTCTAGCTACAGGTGCATAGGTTTCATCGAAATCTATGCCTTCCTCTTGGGAATAGCCTTGAGCTACCAGTCTGGCCTTGTTTCTTAAGATCACACCAGCCTCATCCAATTTGTTTCTAAACACCCATTTGGTGCCAATAACTGGATGGTCTGATGGTCTAGGAACAAGTGACCATACTTGGTTTCTCTTGAACTGATTTAGTTCATCTTGCATGGCTATAATCCAAGATTCATCAGTGAGAGCTTCATTGACTGTTTTAGGCTCTATTTGAGAGACAAATGTTAGATAATCACAAGGTATTACATTACCTCTTGTTCTTACCCCTACAGATGGATCACCAATAATGTTCTCAGGTGGGTGATCTTTCTTGTATCTCCACTCCTTTGGAAGATTTTCATGTGTAATATCTTGTTGTTGCAAGTCTTCCATAGGTGGATCATCCCTGTCTTCAATTGAGGTATCTTTAGTTTCTTGGACAGTTCGTCTGCATCATCATTGTCACTATCTTCTTCCTTTCTCAAGGAAGGGTTAGTCTCATCAAAAATAATATGCACAGACTGTTCAATTAATAAGGTACATTTATTAAATACTCTATAACCTTTGGGTTTAGAAGCATACCCCATGAAGATACCTTCATCTGATTTTGCTTCCAATTTACCAATGTCTCTTTTTCCATTATTGTGAATGAAGCAAGGACATCCAAATGTCCTAAAATGGCTGATCTTTGGCTTCTTTCCTTTAAACAGTTCGTATGCAGTCTTCTTTAGGATTGGCCTGATCATTACTCTGTTGATAATATAGCTTGCTGTGTTCACTGCTTCAGCCAAAAAGTATCTTGGCAAATTATATTCTGACAACATTGTTCTTGCCATATCCAATAAAGTTCTGTTCTTCCTTTCAGCAACTCCATTCTGCTGTGGTGTCCTTGATGCTGAGAAGTTGTGCTCGATTCCTTGGTCATCACAAAATTTAGCAAATCTTTCATTTTGAAATTCTCCTCCATGATCTGATCGGATTTCAACAATGCAAAACTTCTTGTCTTTCTGAACTTTTCTGCTGAAGCTTACAAAGCTTTCAAATGTATCATCTTTATGTTCTAGGAATGACACCCATGTGAATCTTGAGTAATCATCGACTATGAAAAATCCAAAATTCTTTCCTCCAAGACTGGTGGTTCTCATTAGCCCAAATAAATCCATGTGAAGGAGTTCTAAGGGTTTTGAGGTTGTCACTACAGTCTTTGATTTGAAGGAATTCTTAACATGTTTTCCCTTGGCACAAGGTCTGCAGACACCATCCAATTTTGTGCTGACCTTTGGCAGACCTTCCACAAGATTCTTCTTTAGCAGCTTTCTCATATCATCTATGCTACAATGTCCTAATCTTCTGTGCCACAGTTCAGTTGATTGATCCTTGTTTGCTGCCAAACAAACATCTTGATCCTTGAGTTCTTCAAGATGAAGTGCATACAGGTTCTTTTCTCTATTGGCTTCGAAAATTACTACTCCATCCTTTGATATGCTACACTTTGACTCTTGAAACTGAATCTGATGACCTCTGTCACAAAGTTGGCTGATGCTGATGAGATTGTGCTTCAGCCCTTTGACAAGCAATACATCTTCAATGACTATTTTTCCTTTGTTGCTCACAGAACCACTGCCAATTACTGTGCCTTTACCATTGTCTCCATAGGTAACAGTTCCTTCTTCAGCTTGTAGATGGGTGAATAGCTTCCGATTCCCTGACATGTGCCTTGAGCACCCACTGTCCAAATACCATTTGGATGCTCGAGAGTTACCCTGAAATGAAAACATTAAGTCTTAGGTACCCAAGTTCTTTTGGGTCCTGATTGGTTAGTATCACTGGTTTCCCTTTTATTATCCATTTCTTATGTCTTGTTGGACATGTTACTTTTATGTGACCTAACTTATTACAATGACTGCAACAAGATGTTTTTGTTACTTTTTCAATATATTTGAAATTAGCTTTATATGATATGTCTTGTTCTGGTACAAATTTTGGAGTCGGCTATATTTTAGGATAGACTATGGTTTCTTCATTATCTGGAGGTGTATATCCTAATCCATGTTTTTTCTTTCCTGGTCTTCTAGCACCTTTTAATATTAAGGGATTTTTACCATTTGTAAATTTTTCCAATGTGCTAGATAACTTAATATTTTCTTCTATTAGTGTCTTAATTTCAGTTTTCAGTTCATCTGAGCTTGCTTGTTTTTCTAATTTCATTATTTGTTCATTCTTAGCTTTTAGATCCTCACATAGCAGTTCATTTCTCCTTTTAAGTTTAGTTATTTGGCTTTCTAATTGATCATTTTCTGATTTTAGATCAGAGTTTGTGTTTTCTAGACAAGTATTATTTTTCTTGCTTACTCTTAACAATTTGGTTGTTTCTCTATATTTACTGTATAATTCGTTAAAAGCTTCTTCTAAACTATCAAAATCTAAACCATTACAAGAATCAAAGGATGAGTCAGAGGTTACCTTTTCTTCGGTATTTGCCATGAAAGCCAAGTTGGCTTCTTCCTCATCACTGGTTGAGCTTGACTCACTGTCTGAGTCGCTGCTGTTGCTCCATGCAGCTGCCATAGCCTTCTTCTTATATTTCCTGAATTTCTTGGAGCTCTCTCTCTTCCTGAATTCAAGCTTCTTGAGCTTTGGACATTCAGCTTTGATATGTCCTGGCTTTTTGCACTCGTAGCATATGGGCTCACTCTTCTTTTGATCCTTTCCATATGGTTTCTTGAAGTCTTTATTTCTCTTGAAGTGTCTTCTACCAGATTGGAACTTCTTCTTCTTTGCTAGGATGTGTTGCAATCTTTTTGACAGCATGGCTTCTTCATCTTCACAGCCACTTGAGTTCTCATCTTCAGCTGATGACTCATCTGGCTTGTCTTCTTCTGCTTTAAGAGCATTTGAATGCTTCTTTCTGCTAGAGGACTCTCCTAGCCTTTCCATATTGATCTCATGGGCCATAAGGGACCCAATGAGTTTTTCCAAAGACATCATTTTCAGATCATTAGCTTCTTCAATAGCTGTGACCTTTGGGGTCCATGAGGATGGTAAGGATCTAAGAATTTTCCTCACTATGTCTCCAATCTCATAGGTTTTTCCTAGTCCGGCTAACCCATTTGTGATATCTGTAAATCTACTAAACATCTGGGTTATGGATTCACCTGATTGCATCTGAAATCTTTCATAGTGTGTAACAAGAATATCAATTCTTGTCTCCTTCACCTTGTTTGTGCCTTCATAGGTAATTCTAAGCTTTTCCCACATCTCCATTGCGGATTTGCAGACTGAAACTTTGTTAAATTCCTTTTTGCTTAGTGCACAGCACAGAATACTCTTAGCCTTACAATTCAAGGAGATTTTTTTCCTGTCATCATCTGTCCACTGAGCTTTCTCATTTGTGACTAGGAGATCGCCTTCTTCTATTATTGACCATATCTGATAGTCATGACCTTGGAGAAAGTACTCCATTCTGGTCTTCCAGTAAGCATAATCTTTACCATTGAAGAGAGGGGGTCGGTTGACAGACTGACCTTCAATGTTACCTTGGGCTGCCATGGATCTTTGCTCTTCAGATCGTTGGATCTTCTTCTTTGTCGAAGAGACTCGCTCTGATACCACTTGTTGCCCGGTTGACAAGCCCAGAGGGGGGGGTGAATGGGTCTTTAAAAATTTTACTTGATTAGTACCTGTACTTAAATCATTCACACAAAAGACGTTCTTCGATGAAGGTTAGTAACAGTTAGTTCAAAGCGCAATCACACAAGAAGAACAACCACACAACACAAGAAATTATCCTGGTTCGGACCTCCTCTCCTTAGGAGTCCTAGGTCCAGTCCCTGAGCAACATCTCAGGATTCCACTAACTAGGGTACAGCCCCCCTACAGACAAAACAACACCCAGCTCAGCTGGTCTTCCTTCACACGAAGGGAATTACACCACCCTGGATACCCCACCAGGTCTTCCTTCCACAGAGAAGGGAACAACAACACCCTAGAAGCTCTACCAAGTCTTCCTTCAACACAGAAGGGAACTACAACAGCAAAGGTAAGCAATAAGGACAAGCCCCTAGATCAAGCTTCAACAAGCTAAGATCTGAAGCAAGCAGGACTGAGAGTAAAAGATCTAGAAACATAGAAGACTCCCAGAACTACACGAGCTCTCTCAAGATTTTCACTACAGAGTGGAGAGCAAAGAGCAACACTTAAAGGAATGAGGTTCTTGGCTCTAGAATTCTATCAGAAGATTTGAATAGCTTGTGCGTTCCAAAATCCTTGTTCTCTTCTGATCTTCTATCTTGAATTTATATCTCCTTTTGAAATACGGCCGTTGAAGTAACCGTTGTCTCTTAGATTGGTAGACGTTAGACTGCTTGACATTTGGAAGCTTCAACAATCTTTTATCCAGTTGAGCACGTAAAGAGATAAGGTTTTCTGGCGTCTATATGGTCTAATGTTGTATGATAGAATGTCTTTAGGACCCTGCACATATTAAATGCTAGAACAGTAGACAGCTAGGCTGTCTCTTGTTGTCAGTAAACGATGATGTGAGTTTTTCACCAAAATAGCAATGCCAAATAGCTTGTTCTAAAAGATGTTGACAGAATATGCACAAAAATAAAAGGATATCATCTGCATGCATGCAGAGATACGTTCTGTCTTCATTAAATGCACAGCAGTCAGACAGATAAGAAAGTCTTTGGCTATTCAATGCCTTAAGAGATAAGATAACTATCAAGTCGATATAAACTATAAAGTTGTTGTCTATATGACTTATGAAATCGTTATGAGTACTAACAAGTCATTATAGAGAGCAAATCGATGTGTTCAATGAAGAAATCGTTATGAATACTTAACAAATCGTTATGAACTTTAAAGAAATCGTTGCGCGAAGCAAATCATTATGAGCGCTAAAGAAATCATTGCGCGAAGCAAATCGTTATGAGTGCTAAAGAAATCGTTGAGCGAAGCAAATCGTTATGAGCGCTAAAGAAATCGTTGCGCGAAGCAAATCGTTATGAGCGCTAAAGAAATCGTTGCGCGAAGCAAATCGTTATGAGCGCTAAAGAAATCGTTGAGCAAAGCAAATCGTTACGATGAGCGAATCGTTACGATAACTTAACGAATCGTTGCGATGAGCAAATCGTTACGATAACTTAACGAATCGTTGCGATGAGCAAGTCGTTATAGCTCTATTTAAAACGATATTCATGAAGGAAATCGTTGTGACTTTCAACCGAAATCGATGTGGACTTAGATAGATACAGTCTTGAAATAAATAATACTTCTGAAATATACTGCTTACCAATATTGGCTTGATTGACCTTGACCTTGGAGTATTTCCTATACTTAGGACTTAGAGAACTTTGATAAGGTTTTGTTAATTACCAAAATACATGTATATTAAAAAAAACATTTACTTGGGGACAGACTGATCATCAGGCGAGACTCGATAAGAGTTGGATACAAGTTAGAGATCGTTTGGATCCTAGATATGAGAAAGGAGTAGATGAGTTTTGGATTTTGGTTTTGATGAACAAAGACAATCTTTTAGACATGGACAGAATTATGAGTTCATTCATTGTCTGTGTCGTAACTGTGTTAACGGATTGAAGTTGTCCCGGATGGATGTTGAAATTCATCTTAAAGTAGATGGATTTTGGACACGGTATACCAATTGGGTATGTCATGGAGAGGCACCATTAGTTGATGTTCAGCAAGTTAGCCCGTCTGCTAATGAAGCACAAATAGAAGAGCAGATTGATACGACAATTGAAATGTTACATGAGTTACAAGAGGCTGAAACAGAGAGGACAGCAGAGGAACATGAACCAAATGAGAAAGCAAGAGATTTTTATAAATTATTAGAAGATGCTGAAACACCATTATATCCTGGTTGTGTCAAATTTTCAAAATGACATTTCTGTTGAAACTATTGCACATTAAGACCATGAACAAAGTGACAGCTTCTTGTATGAGAATGTTTCTTGAGTTGCTTAGAGAAGTATTACCAGAAGGAGCTAATTTACCTCGAACATGGTATGAATTGAAGAAGACTATGAAAGATTTGGGGTTAGGTCATGAGAAGATAGATGCTTGTCAGAATGACTGTGTCTTGTTTCGAAATGAACATGAACATAGGGATCGATGTCCAGCATGTAATGCTCCCGGGTACAAAGAAAATACGCAACAGGTAGCCTGAAGAAGAGACGTCGCAAATAGGTGCCATACAAAATATTGCGTTATTTTCCAGTGAAAGATAGATTGCAAAGAATGTTCATGTCTTCTAAGATAGCCAAGTGGATGACATGGCACAAAGATGGCCGAAGTCTCTCGGAAAATGGAACTATGCGACATCCTGCTGACTCTGAAGCATGGCGACATTTTGATGATCAATATCCAGATTTTGCTACAAAGGTTCGCGACGTGAGACTCGGCTTAGCCACTGATGGGTTCAATCCATTTGGGATGATGAGTAGCAGATACAGTGTATGGCCTGTGATGATAGTAGTTTATAATTTGCCACCATGGATGTGCATGAAGCAGACGTTTATGATGATGTCATTACTTATTCCAGGTCCTAAAAGTCCTGGAAATGATATCGATGTCTATTTACAACCATTGATAGAAGAATTGAAAGATTTGTGGGACAACGGTGTTGAAACATATGATGCTTCAAAGAAACAGAATTTTCAAATGAGAGCTGCCCTTCTGTGGACGATCAATGATTTTTCTGCATATGCCAATTTATCAGGATGGAGTACCAAAGGAAAACATGCATGTCCATCCTGTCATTATGATACAAATTCAAAATGGCTGCACAATTGTCAAAAATTCTATTATCTAGGGCACCAACGATTTTTTGCCAATCAGTCATAGATGGAGAAGGCGTGAGTATCAACACAAATTTGATGGCGTGGCTGAATGTCGTAAGCGTCCAGAAGTGTTAACGGGTGCTGCAGTGTGGAATCAGCAACTTCAACTTCCTCATATCAGATTTGGAAAGAACTTTAAGAAAGATATCAAGAATTTAGACGGATGGAAGAAACAAAGTATTTTTTTTAGAGAGCTGTCGTATTGGTCAAATCTACTCATTCGGCACAACCTGGATGTAATGCACATTGAGAAGAATATATGTGACAATCTGATTGATGTTCCTATTATAGAAGAAATTCAAGATGTGGATCTATGTCAAGAAAGTAGCGTAAGAGTGGACGATTATATTGATATTTAGGTGATTTATTTACGTTAGTATTTATATTTCATTTTTCAAATAAGTTTTTTAACTTGTTATGTTTACATATTTACTAAAAAAAATTGTAACAGATGGTTTCTGGTAGTGAGCGCTCTTCTCGTGATGGCTCACGCCCAAGGAGGCTTCGGACTCTATCGGTCCCTCTCCCTCCCACCTCTCAGGCGATCCCTCCCCCTCCCACATCTCAGGGGCTCCCTCCCTCTCCCACCTCTCAGCAGCTTCCTCTCCCTCTCACTCTTCAGCAGATAGCTCCCTCTTCCAGCCCTCAGGGCTCTTCGGCGGCATCTACATCTTCTGTAGCAGGTTCATATTTTAATTTCATGTAACTTTTATATTCATTGTTTAATAGATATTCTCTAATGATGTTTAATGTTTATATTTCAACAGGTCCATCTGCACCGTCTGCACCATCTTGGGGGAGGGGCACTGGCCGTCGAGGGCCGACTAGGGGAGTTACGGAGAGGAGGCTCCCTGATGGACAACAATGGAATGTCTCCCTTGTCCGAGGATATGGCGTGGGTCCTACTTCAGATCACTTTACGAGTCGCATGGGCGTTATATCAAAGATGTATTGTAAGATTTGGCAAAAAGACTTTGCAAAGCTACCTGTTGTGACTCAGGAGTTGATATTCAAAGATCTTCAAGTAATTATTGTTTAAATTGAATAGTATATATGCATATGCTTTTGTTATAATTGTGTGACTTTGTTTTGCAGTTGATGTACCAGTGGGAGCGCACAGAGAAAACAGATAGGGAAATGCTTGCTCACATGAGCGCCATGCATCGCAGCTGGCGTAGCAAGCAAAAAAAAAAAGAGTAAGTGAATATACTATTTCATTTTCATATGTACTTTATTTTTTAAACTTGTTTATATATTGACAAAAATTTTATTTTTCATGTCAGCATTTTAATGGCAAGCCTTTAGATGATGCGATTGCATCCGTCCCAGCAGGTGTTGACCCCTCAGATTGGCAAACAATGTACGAGATGTGGACTACTAGGGATGAGCGGGTAATATTTAAAATGCTTAGAATATAATTTTTTATGATTATTTTGTTTCTATAAATGGACCAATAACTGTCTATTCTTGTCTTTTTAGAGGGTTGCTGACCGAAATAAGCAAAACCGTGCCACTCAGTCTATGCCATATAGACGGGGCAGGACTTCTCATTATCAGTTGATGAATGATTTTGTGAGTTATGTTTTATGAATTATGTTATCACATTTATTCATTAGTTACTTATATGTCTTTAATTTAAACAGTCTAATATGCATGGACGTACTCCGCATCGACTTGAGGTATTCAAGATGGGTCGATGCAAAGATTTACCTGACAGCACTGAGAGCTGGGTAGATGAGGAGAGCAGAAGACGATATGTAAGCAAATTTATTTCTATTTATTTTATGTGAATATATTTTCATTACAATAGTTGTATAATTAATATTTTTTTCTCTACCTTTTGCTGTAGGAGGCTATGAATGAAATGATTGCTCCGTCTGACGTTGATGCCGAGAGCCACACCACAGCGACTCCCGAAGACGCCTTCATTTCGGTCATGAGAAAAGATCGACCTGGCCGTGTTCGCTGTGTGGGTAGTGGAGAGACGTTGAGCACATGGTATGGATCTACAGGACCGTCTGCCTATTCAGAGCGAGAAAGGAAACTACAAGAACAATTAAAAGTACAAGAAGAAAAGTTGAAGGCACAGGCAGATAAGATGAATCAAATGGAAGAAAATATTTCTCAATTGGAGAGTGTATCTTCGAAGGTGGACGAGATGAGCTTACTCCTCTCCCAGATACAGGCGTCACAGGCACGTACCCAACATGTACCTCCTCCGGTTCAGAGCGAGAGCGATAGCGAGACAGATAAGGCGGTAGATGATTATTTAGATCATGATGATCCTGTCTCTTGATTTACCTCTTATTTTATTACACTTTCATATTTTCTACTGTTCTGGATATTTGTATAACAATATTTATGCATTATATTGTATGTGTGTGATTGAATGATCCAGTGAGCCTGGATGGTGGCTCAATAATATGTGTGATTGAATGGTGTGATTGAATGATCCAGCGAGCCGGGGTGGTGGCTCAATGATAATATATGTCATTGAATGATCCAAGTGGTTCACATGTATATAGAGTATTGTATGTATTTTTTTCTTTCTGACAATATGTCAGCGGCTGGATAACCGCTGCCAACAGGACATATGTCCGCGGCTAGTACATGCTGACAAAAAGAGACATATGGTCGTGGCGCCTGCAACTGCTGATAATAATACAGTATATATCCGCGGCTGTAAGCCGCGGCCATAAAACTTATTGGTCGCGGCTGACAGTCGTTGCTGTACAATCTATCGCGGCGGTGGCTCCAACCGCTGCCAATAATAGTTTATGGCCGCGGCTTCATTATGCGCGGATAAATAGTTTATATGTCAGCGGCTACTATAAACCGATGACATAAGTTATGTCCATGGGCTTTTTGGCAGCGGCTGAGTAGGCGCGGACATAACTATATGTCAACGTATTCTTTATATTTGTCAGCGGGTGCAAACCGCTGACAAATATTCTTTATATTTGTTCATCATTATTAATCAGTCTTTGAGTGCAAGTCTGGATAAGTGTCTCTTGCCATAAGTTTCACGTCTATTTTCGGAAATCCTTTGGTATCATCCCTCTGCGTATTACTATATGGTATACTTTATTAGAGCATATCAAGGACCTTGAGGCTCTGATAAATCTGAAGTTTGAATTTCCTTCCACCATAAAAAATAGTGATAATTTCATAGGATTCTTAGACTTGAGGATGGGTCGTTACGCTTTGCATCAAGAGGACGACAGACCCATGCCTAGAGATCCTGGTGTTCTGACTTAACTCAACATCGTAACAATATTATCCTTGATTATTTTATATTTTTATTTGTTTTAATTCTTTTCTTTTAGCCCAACATGCATCATGCAAGATTTTGAGGTCATTGCTGGAGAGTTACTCTCGTGCTTAACTGAGGAGAGCCACTTATTCTTAATCTGAATTAACATAAAATATTCCATTCCGAGTCAAGTAATTAGTTCATCTTGTTGATGTTTGCAGACTGCCTTTTGAGAAACTCCTTGTTTCGAATTCTTATATCAATTCATCTATTTTTCCCATATATCCATCTTGGCTGTAGCACGTCCACAAGCTGGTAAACGCTCCCCAATGGTGAAACCTTCCGAATTATGTCCGTAGGTATATGCTAGAAGTTGATTTCTCTCCCTTTATGCCCACGTGCACACCTTTTCCCTCTCGTCCAAACATTGAGTTATCTCTTGAGGCTTTCTCTAAGCCACTTCATCTTGAATTGAAGAACAACTCCTATCGTATGTTGTTGAAAGCGTGTCTCATCACACATTGGCATCTACTTTTCAATCGTTCCACTTCACTCCACTCAATTCCCTTCATTACATTGCTTCCATTTCGTGTCTTTATGCTCCATTTCCTTGCAAAGCATATGCCAAGGTGAGGTAGCTATAGACACACCAAATTTAACAGCATATCGAGTAAATTTTATATTATACTGCAATGCCTCAAAGTGGCTCTTCTCAATTAACCATTTGAGTGATTTTCCTTTTTTTTGGATTTTTATAGGATTTTTAGAAATTTTTCTAGGGCTTTCGGGGGTCCTCTGTGCACAAGTTGATTCGCGACAGACACAGTGGTCACGTTTTAGAGAGTTGATCCGCGACGGAAAGAGCTGTCACGTATCATGTTCCTATTCTGACTTCTATTATGTTTTATAATCGTGTCCGATACAGTCGTCGCGGTTAAGAATTTCCATAATCATTTTTTTGGCAATTTTCAAAATAATTTTAGAAAGAGTTTGTTGCTAAATATAAACGCGTCCACTCAAGCCGTCGCGTTTTTGACTTTCCATTATTTAAATGATCAATTCCTATCAAAAGATCGATTCTTCTCAAAATGCGACTGCTTATGTTGTCGCGATTCATAATTTCCATTTATTAATTTTGCAAGAATTTGATCAATAGTGGAAGTGTTAGAAACGTGACAGACTATGTGGTCGCGATTTGTATAACTGCTATATTTCAATTGATTCGAAGCATGGAAAGAACCAATCGAAGTAAGGAAGGTTTTTAAACGCGATGCTTTGGTCGGTCGCGATTCACCTTTAAAGGCGACCACTGTAGCGATTTACATTTTTACCCCTATAAAAGGACCCCCGTGGCCATTGTTTTGAAAGAGAGTCCAAGTGTTGAGGCGAAGCCTTGTTGCGTTCCCAAGCCATCGGGCCCAAAGTTTGAAGAGAAGAACACCTCTCCACCCCCCCCCCCCCCCCAAAGTAAGCTTCAAGTGTTCTTCAATTGGGGAGGGTAGTTCCAACCTTTCAAGTCCATTGGAGTAAGGAGGAGTCTTCTTCTTCCTCAACATCCACTACTGCGCCTGCTTCTATTCTAGATTTTTCTTCTTCCTTTGTTCTTTAATCCATCTCTTTAGTGCATTCATCATATCATCACCATTGTATCTTTCACCTACACTCTTAGGGGTTTTACACCACCTCCACAAGGTGTGTTCAAGTCCATACAATATTTCCATTCACTTCTTTTGAATTTGATTCTACACAACTTGGCCTAATCATCTTTTCACTTGTTTGTGTGTTTAATCTTTCTTGCAAGGTAACCAAGTAGTTAAAGTCTTCTTCGCCGGCCGGCCGGTTGGAGAAGTAAGAGTCAACCCACCACATCTCTCCCGCGATCTTCAAGTGAAGGTAAGTAATCCGCCTTTCACTCCCTCCTTCAATATCCACGTGTACTTGGTGATCACACCTCCCTTCAAAGTGCACACACGCATACTCTTTCTCTTCTTTTCTATTTCTACCTCCAAAATATAAAATCTTTTCTTTTTCTATTATTTCTTTGTGGCGTCTTAAGCGCGTTCACACCTTCAAGTCCATCTTTGGATTCTAATTAATCTCAAAAATCATTTTCTATGTATGTTTCACATAGTAAGCTAGATTAAATTTGTGTTCTTTGCATCTTTTGGATTTTTTCCATGGGCCTCGCCCACAACCGCACCCTCTTCGCTCCTCCTCTTGGAACTCAACCTCCTCCCTCAGCCCTTAGTATGCCCCCCTTCTGCCAGCGCCTTCCTCCAATAGAGATGTCGGCATTAACCCCCTCTACTTCAGCTCCTTCATGAACGACGACTCCGGCGGCTCCTCTCCTACCCGCCACAAACCACCCCCATCAAAACAAACAAAGAGTGAAAACAAGTGTAACCAACATCGTAGCAACCACTTGAAGTTGGAGATGCCATAGCAGTTTTAATTATTCCTTTTTTCATCACCGCTCCTTTCATGGTTCTCGCTGCGTGGTCGCCGAGCACTCCAAGAAGGTAGGGAAGTAGTACACAGTGCGTGTGTGTGTGTGCGCGCACACACACACACACACACACACACACACGCACACACACACACACGCGCACACACACCACACAGAGAGAGAGAGAGAGGTGTCAGAGGGGAGGCTGGGGGAGAGAGAGTTCTTCTATTAGAGATAGAGGGGGAGGGAGGGGTAGATATAAAAATATTTTATGAAAGAGTTTTTGTAAATAATGAGAGTTATTCCAGAGCTTTCATGTTAAACATGTCCCACCAATCACCATTGACATTTGTTGATGCTCCCATGACCGTAAGATTTTTGGGGATAATTTTATCGCATAAGGGTTATAAAGCAATATAAATTTAAGATGGACATACACGTAAATAGACTTTTAACATGGTTTTTGTGGCAAATATCTCACTTATCTATGAGTGGACTTACTTTAGAATGGCCATAGATTTGAGAGAGTTACTTGAATTTTTCAAGATTATGACCACTAATAAGTAAAAACCTCAATAAATAAATAAATAAATATATGAGGAGTTTATCAGGAATATTTTTTTTAACGTCACACGTTCATATCTATAGGTCTAATCAATTTTGTTTAAGTGTGCATGCACATGATTACAAGCATTGCTCAGTCAAATCTCTCTTAAAACTATTGTTGATTAATTTTGTTTAAGTCTTGCTCACACCATCAACTTGATCCATCTTGTCTCCTCCTCAATTCCATCCTCCATCTCAATCTAGAGTCCACTATTCGAACAGAGTTCTTAAGCCCCCTACTTATTCTCCCTCGTCACATGACTCCATGAGAGGACATTTTATGTGTGAACCTGCCAGTTCTTGTATTTTGTTTCGATCATTGGTTGTGACTAATGTGTGTATGCATGTTTGTGTTTTACACTTTAAATTTTCTTCACTATCTCTAGTTAGTTATTTTGTTTTGCTATATTATTCAAAAATTTAAAAAAAATAGAAAATCAAAATAAAAAAAAATGACGAGGTATGTGCTTCACATGTAAGAAGGCAAGTATCTCTATCTCTATCCTCTACATCTTACTATATGGTATCTACTCTACTACATCTTCTCAAAGATCAATTGGTTCTCAATATGCTCAAAGATCTAAGTTTCCCTTCAGCAAAATGTGTACACTATTAATGGTTGGATAGGTCGTTAGGCAATATGGCTTGGGGACGATAGATTCTTTTGCATGTTGTGGTTACGAACAATGTCTTAACCCTTGTTGAATGGCTTAGCAATATTATCCTTGAGTATTTTGTATTGTCTCTTTCTTTGTACAATTGCTTTGTTAGTTTCTCTTTCTTTTAGCCCACCATACCATACATAGGTCTTTTGAGCTTCATTGTCTCATGATTTGTCAAGGGTAGCTTCTTTAGTGATGGCCGATTGTGCTTAATCTAGAATAAGAAAATCTTATTCCACTCTAAATTTGAAGGTTATCTTCAATCTAGCCGCTTGGTCAGAGTTTGCCAATATTGTTCCTGTCTAAAACTTTCCCTTATTATCCCAATTCATCCAATCAATCATCTTAAATCCACTTATTTGTTGCGAGCTATATGAAGGCAAAATAGTAATCACGATTATTCGGACTAGCATCCCCTCCTCTAATAAGTGAAATATGTACCAATCAAGGGGTTGATCATTTTCTTTTGTCTTTTTCCTTCTCTGTCGTTCTAGATAGGGGCTTTCTGCACAAGCTTTGCCTTGTGGCTATTTCGAGTTTTCACGATGCTTCCTATAGTTTGTTGATTGTGATGGTGTCTTTTTACCTTGATACCTACTTTTTAGTCCACTACACTTCACTCTACTACATTTCACTTCTCTCAATTTCCACTCTACTCCCCCTGCAAAGTGGGTATCAAGGAGGGATACTATGTAGACACCTATTTTCAACACATAAGTCGGGTTAATTTTTTGTCCATACTGTTGATTCTCGAGTCATCCACCCCTTTTAGATTCTTTTCCCGGCCTTGTCATGAGCTTATTTATCCTTGAAGTCAAGCCCAATTTTCATTCAAAAGCTGAAATTCACAAAATATATAGATTTTCTGAACATGATCAGTACCTAGGTGCCTTATGGAACTTAAGTTTTAGAATGCACTATATCATGCCCACCTTTTGAAGGCGGCCTATATGTTGACCGTGTTAACATACAATTCTCATGTATCATGCATGTACCATGTATTTAAGTACAATATGGCCTCTCCTTAAATTCTGGAGTTTATCCAAGGAATTTTTCACTTGGGTTACAATCGAAACTACTTATCCTTATCTCGTAGAGTCTCCCAAATGCATTAAACCCTAGATTAAACTAAAAAATCATAGGGATAGAGCTTTCTCTCTCTTTAAACACATCCCCTTTGCCTCCAATTTCAAGGTTGATAAAATCACTAGAAATACAACTTTCCAAGAAGTACCCAAGAGATTGGGATTCTCATCTTCACTCTCTCAAGTTCTTCTTAGTTCATGCATGCTTAGGATAGATTTCACTCTTATAGTTTCTCTCCTCCTTTTCTCTCTCAAAACACACACAACACATGTTCACACACCTATTTTCTAAAATCTATAGGGGTTAAAAACCACTCTAAGGTAAGATCTCTCCAATTATTTGTATGCCTTTCTTTAACTTTGAATAGATTCATCATATACCAAGTTCTAAAGAGATTTTATGTGTTTTTTTCTTGTTTATGGTGGGTAAAAATAGGGAGTTCTAGCACAAGGCTCTAACTCCTTGGGTGACTGAGGAGGAAGAAAGCAGAATCCACAGTTTCATCTTGTTGTAATAAAATGAGCCCAAGAAATTGCTCATCTTTAGAACAAGCCTAGGGTAAAGCCTACCTTCACAACGTGCCTGTCATTTGACCGCTTCTTAACTCACAAAGCTTCCAGGCTGCCTTTTATAAGTTCTGAAGTAATTAGCCCTATCTCTATTTATTTACATTTGGCAATTATTTTAGTGGTTATCACAGTCTTAATCTCGAATATTTTTTATTTGGGGTAAGTTTCTTGCTTACACCAATGGATTCAATGACATTTTATGTGAAAATTGATGTTAGATCATGATAAGGATCTCATGGCACGAAGATATGGACTTATAATATCACAATATATGGTTGTTAACATCTTTTGTTATAGTTTTCACGTCATTTTATGTATGTATGTAAATGGGTAGTCTATTATAAACCCATTAAGAGTCTTGAGGCCATTTTGGTATTAAAGGAATAGTAGTTAGTAGGTATGTCTTAATAATGGGCGTAATGGTCATTGTCCTATACCCTCACCCTATTTAAAGGAGGCCCTTTTGGAGAGAATGGACATGATAGGATCATTTTGAGCTTGTGCTTTCTTGCCCTCTCTATCTCTCATGTGTGAAAAGATTGACCTTTGTGAGGAAGGGCCGACGTGAGGCCATCTAGTGTTAGACCGTCCATAGTGAGCCATGTTATCCCTACTTTGTTTGCTTCTACCCCATCTTCTGTTCCGCCGCCATCTTTGTTGCTATAGATCCATCTTCTCTGACATGGTTTCACATCACTTTCTCTCTCATCTAAATCACTCCATTCATCACACACACCTATCATTTTCTCAAACAAGGGTTTCCAAACCCTCCTGGATAAACTCTACTCGATACTCATGTTTACCTTTCAACCGAGGGCG
Organism: Colocasia esculenta; assembly: GCA_014218235.1. NCBI lineage: Eukaryota > Viridiplantae > Streptophyta > Magnoliopsida > Alismatales > Araceae > Colocasia > Colocasia esculenta. The sequence continues at coordinate 165,495,357 of CM024760.1, read as the reverse complement.
GATACTACACATCTTCATATGTAATTGGGTTTCTTTCTTTCTTATCTTGTTTTACAAGCATACACAATATTCCACAGTGTGAGGCCCTCTTCCCTTGGCTGTTTGAGGAAAGAGGAGATAAGGAAAACATCTCCCATGCACTCTTGTTAAGCACGGTAACAACTTGGGACATGTCTTTAGTCGAGTCACCGTGGTCGACACATCTGGGGCATATTTTGGGCAAACTCTTCATTTCGAAGGTAACTAACCAACCATTAGTCTCTTGGTAGTTGATTTGGTGGCGATCACACATCACGTCCATATTTTCATGTTATATATTTGATATCTAGTGTTCACATAAAAGGGTTGCACAAACCCATGTGTACAGAATCTCCAAAAAGAAACCCCTAATCAATCTGAAATCTATAGACCAAGTTATGACCATTTATTTAGACCTTCACCGAAGCAATTTATATGCATTTAACCCTGAGGGCATCCTCTTTATAAAACACTGATCCCTTAGTAGGGAAACCTTCTAAGTTTTCTACAAATTCTTAGATGCTTCCCCAATATAGGATGCAGAAAATTTCAATTGGGGGCCTTGTCCATCTCTCTACCAAAGCCTCAACTATGGAGACCTATTTCACAATGATGACCATTGTAGCTTATGCAATTAAAGTAAGAGTGATGGTGGTGTCATAAAAACAAATATAATGTGTCCTTCACTGTCATGTAAGACAAAAAGAACAATGTCTTTTGCTAAAATCTATAAAGCAAGCAATCCTTTCAAGTAAAACAACTCGCATACACATCAATGCAAATCATGTGGAATTTTTCCCAATAAGGTATCAAGATTATGAATCTAGGTTCTCAAGCTATATTAGACCATTACAATTAAATGTTTGTCAAATAGCAATAATATTTTCCTTTATTCTTGAAGCCTTATCAGCCCTTCAGGTCCATTACAATCCATAAAGTTTGATTAATGTACCCATATAAGCACACACATAGATATATGCATAGGGAATATATATTTCATATTCTTGTTCCACTATGGTTGCAAGTCGGTGTGCTAAACCAATAATACTTTTTTAGGCAACATTGATATCATAGTTTATGTAAGATAAGTTGTGCACCATGTTGTGGTTGAAGAGTTATGACCGTGTAGGGTGCATGTCTATAAGAGGGTGCAAGCTCAAAGATGAAATGTTGTAGAATCGTAGCTAAACCCAATTTTGCCTCTGCCATAGCAAAGTTTTGTCCGATGCAAATGCGAGGCCCACTGCTGAAAGGAATGAAAGCCATCTGATGCTTTGATGCTTTAGAAACACCTTCGGCAAACCTCTGGGGGTTGAACTCATTGGCATCTGCTCCCCAAAGCATTGGATCATGATGGATGGATAATATCGGTAGGAGGAAATGTACTCCGGAAGGAAACGTGAATCCACCTAATTTCATTGTCTTGTAGGTGGTTCGAAGGAGGAAAGTTGCTGGGGGATACAACCTTAATACCTCATAAAGAATCATAGTCACCTGCAACATGAAGTTAGGAATTAGTATCTTGATTTCCTTATCGATATAGTAAGTATTGATTAGTTTACAGGAGAGTGAAACCAATGTAAGGTACTTGCATTGCAAATATTAAATCATAATAAAGCCTCCTAGAATTTACATGTTAATTAGATCAAACCCTTGATGAAGCTAAAAGGAACCGAGTTGGACTCTTGTAATCAAGCAAAGCTCAAGTTTTCTTATTATTTCTTGAGAGATCTGTTGCCCTTAGTGACACCAACTACATAGTCATGTACTTGAAAATTGCATGATTCAATAACAAAATTTACGTCTACTCTGTTTTTTATCTTCTATAATTAATATGGACATTCAAAAAGAAAACATAAATTATCAAATTGAATGTAAACTTTTGCAGATGGTTATCCCGTTTTATATGCTACATCAATGGTTCTAACACTAAAGTACATAATTTATATCTATATTTCATTAAAAGATGGTAGATAAAATTTAACAATGTGTATCTAAAAATTGACATCAAAATATGTGGTATTAAAGTAGATGGAGTCGCACTTTTGATGCACTTACGTTTCATCAAATCCCTACTCTAATTTCATATCTATACCATAAATGTTTAGAAATGCATTAGATCTAGGATCAACAAACTACCACCTTCGCTATCAATCACTTAAGGCAAGCTCAATTCTGATAATTGAACATGAGCAATATGTTTGAGTCTAGTTTTTGGGGTCATACTTGAAACCAAGAATACTTACGACTTTTAGTTGGCTTAAAGAATCGAAGTCTGGTTTAGCTTTGCCAAACACTTGCAAAACTTCTTCTCTCGCGCTGGCTTGCCAACTTGGATGTACGCTCAACACCACCATTGTCCAAGTAAGCAAAACAGACGTTGTTTCTTGTCCAGCAAAGTAAAATAGCTTGCATTCCTCAATCACGTCTTCAATTGTCATCTTAAATTTCTCGACAGTTCCATTTTCTTTGTAATATTTGAGGTTGGATTCTAAAAGTAAGCTTAATAAGTCATCATTTGGGGTGATTTCCAATTTCATTGCCTCCTCCCTCTTCATAATCATATTTCTAAGAAGCCCTCGCACCTCTTTAGCAATTTCTTTCATTCTCCTGTTCCTTTTTGTGGGGAAAAACCTGCAATAAGGCATAGTCTTAGAGAAGAATGAATGCTTGCATGTCACCGAATCATGTATATGTTTTATTGAACCTAAACAATGAAAAAAAAGGAATCCAACATCAATTAAATGATGACCATAAATGGAAAGTTGATTTTAACTTTTAGATTTGTCGATCAGTTGCATAATTTTATGTAAGGACAGGAACTGTTATTTTCAACATAGAAAAAAAATAGCATGAAATAATCTCAAGGCTCCCACACTTATCATGCGAAAAATTGTATGGATGTAGACCACTAGCTAGTGGAGTTAGGCTATTACTTGTAACCTGGAATAAATATATTTTGAAGACCTTGAATCAGAAGGTCAGCTAGCTCAACTTGAAGTTGGAATATTCGCCTCCCTTCCTCAAAACTACTTCCAAATGCAGTTCTAGATATGACATCTCCAGTAAAAATTTGAAGCTCTGGCCACACATCCAACTCATAAGATCCATTTGGACCAACCAAGTTCTCCCATCTAGCAATGAGCTCAGCACAACAAGTAGAAAATGCTGGCAACATGCGCTGCAATAATGATAAATAGGAAAATAAAAATGTTGAAGAAAGTTGAGACAACAAAGTCCCCTGATATGAGATTTGTACATCCTATTACCAAACAGATAAAATGAAGCAAACAGTACCTTCAATTTCTCTACATGAAAAGCTGGATTGATGATTCTTCTACGCTTGGCCCACTTATCTCCTTCATAAGCAACCAGCCCAGTCACCAGGAGGTCGCCAAGTGGATTTACTTTGGGCTTTTCAAAGTGAGCAAACTTGTTTGAAAGAATATCTCTAATCATATCAAGATTTCTTACAATCACCCGAGGGTACGGACCAAACCAAGTGTAGCAAATCTTGCCTACATCCTCAAAATGAAACAAGTCATCGTGGTGATCATAAATTTGTTGTTTAAGATTTCTTAAAGACAATATGATCATTCGGTAAATAGCATTATAAATTTGCTGTTTAAGATTGCTTGTAGAAAATATGGTGATTGCGATAAAGCAACATGTATTATCTTAACTTGTTATGATATTGATGCCTGGCACAAGCTAAGGTACTTTATCGAAGTGCAAATATGTAAAAACCATTTGTGACATGTCATCCTTAAAACTGAAAGAAAAATCCATTACATTTTAAAAGTCTTAAGTTTAATTTGATTTATATGAAGGGCTCAAAAGAGTTCATGGCATATGTTATTTCATTGCATAGGATTTCAGCAGAGGTATATATATAGCAATGGACACTCAAAACAAAGGAAAATCTTGTCATTTCGTACATGTGTCTAGTATTCCATTTGTTTCCTCCTTTGATTCTCTCTTTAAAAATGTGCACAATTTTAACCATCAACCAACCTTCTTTTTCAATTCAAATCTATTTATTTTTTAGACAAATGATCTTTCTCTATAACATATTATTTTGCCAATTATGTGTCAATTTTATGTTGAGTTTGTTAATATTCAAAAAGCTAGGTCTGGTCTGATAACTAACACACACCTGACTAAGCAATCCTAATGTTTCTTAATCGAAGTAACTAAATTGCTTAGTCAAAGTTAATCTATTTCTGATTTTGATATCCAATGTTAAATTTGTTTAACCCAATAGAGCTGACAAACCCCGGATATACTACTCGGGTTGTTAAAAGTTCTTTAACAGAGCTCTTGAGTCCTAGTTCATGCCAATGCATAATTGGGAAGAATCAGATTTGCATATGCATCCCATGCCGTGAAATAATATACATATCAAAACCTTAAATGTAAAAGTCTTTTTATATAAGAAAAAGTCTTGGCACGCATACACACCCTCCTTTGATTGGGTGGCCATCACATTGATGTGATATGCCACCCAATCCACCATGGGTACTTTCTCTTTATATAAATATGCCTCTATACACCATCATATTTGTATTATATCCATGAATTCAATGAGTTATCGAAAATATCACTAATACATCTAGATCTTACTTTCGAATTTTCAGTTATATATACCTCGAAAATATGCTACTACACATGCAAAAGGATTAAAAAAAAAAACAAGTATGCCGGCCTTAGAACATGTGATCCTATGACGCCACTTCAAAGCCTAACTTGAGGGTAAGTACTTAATTTGAGCATGACAGGGTATAACTATAACCGCCTAGATGTGTTAGAGATATTTTTGACAACTTGGAAAAGCTAGAGTGTACACATATCAATGTGATAATTTAAGGTCTATCTACAAAGAAAAGCCCCTAAATTAAAAGACCTATAATTATTATGAACCTTAAAGCATTGAAAAATCACGATGAATTTTGTTAGCAGTTGAATCTTGTCAACCTGGTGGAGGATGAAGTACATGGTCTAGGATATCATTTCAAAAAGAGATATTCATATCAGATAAAGTATTAATTGAAATCTAGGAGTGAATACGTTCTTTGTTATCGGCTCTCATGTCATATATGCAAAATGGAGCGCTTGATCAGGTAGAGGCACATTGGGTTACCATATCCAATTTAAGTTTTATTAACACACAATTCAGTTATACGTAGTCCTGGTTCTCATGTTCTATTAGAAGTCACATCACTCGAATACTTGAAAAGATCATCTTGTTATCCAATTTAAGTTTGCAAATTAATAAATTGTTGCACATTATGTGCACTTACTGACTAACGTGCGGCAACGCAGTGAGTATACATACAGTAAATATTTCCCATCTGCACATAATTACAGAGGAAGGCTGGAAACCACGTAGGAACTAAACTTAATTCCCTTCAAATCAAGAAAATTTTGACCATCAACAGGTGTATCAACGGTTGCGCAGTCAATGACACAAGAGAGGGAGCAGGTTCCCGGAGGATGGCATCTCGTCTCTTGCATGACACAGCAGAAGAGCTAGAGCTAGTTGTGTATCGAAGCATGCATACTTGCGAGTAATATCGGTATAAAGGACCACGAAATATAGTGATCATACGTACGTACCATGCTTGGCCATGGACTGGTGTAGCAAGGGGTAGACGCGGGGGGCGATGTCGTGGGAGATGGCCGGCATGGGCCTGGAACGCGCCTCCTTGTTCAGCCTCATGAGATCCCTCATGTCTCCGACGAGCAGCTGGTAAGGGTTGCCCCCGATGCCCTGCTGCCGGAGCACCCTCTCCAGCCTCCTGGGCGTCCACCACGCCCACCGCACCCCCCTCAGCGCCACCACGCTCGCCCCGACCCATGCCACCGCCAGCAGCACCACCACCAGCAGAGACCCCACATCCCAGCTGCGATTAATCCAGTACTCCGACCACACCAGATCCAGGAGGGGAAGTCCTGAAGCCATCTCCGCCAGTGCTTCTCCGGCCCACGCAGAACTTCCCGCTGCTCCACCTTCCCTTCCACCTTACGATAAGACCAAATTTTAGAGAATTCTATGTTTATATGTGTGTATGTGTTAATTGTCGTCGTCATGGGTGACGAGAGTTCCGCCGCCTTCGTTTGTCCTTTTTGACATTCGCACCCCCACTCCCCGGTCCCCACCCCCTGCGTATCTACCGCCGTTCGAGAGGAATGTGTGCGCTCGAAGAAAGCTAGAGATAGATCGCCTGCCACGTTTCATGGGGAGAGACCACAACTTATGTCTCTAATAAGAGGAAAGTTTGCTGTATTTATTATAGCAATAATTGAAATAAATTGATATTTAAAGTGACGTTTATATATGACGTTATTTTAGATGCCATACGATGACAGGTGGTGGAAGGCAACAAATGACAATCGACGGCAACGTGCGACCAACGACAATGGGATATGGCCGGCAGTCGGTAGCGACAGTGGCGGCAGCGGCTGCCAGTGACTTGCGGCAACTGACATCAATCAACGATGACCAACGGCAATGACAACTAGTTGGTGTCGGCAACTAGTGATTGGGATTCAAAATATAAATTTTAAATTTTAAAATATAAATCTTATATTTAAATGTAAATCTTGAGTTTCAAAATATATTCTTAGAATTTAAAATAGTAACTAAGTTTTTAATATTTGGCTGTAAAATACATACCTTGAACTTCAAAATGTAAATTTTGAGATCCAAAATACTATCTTTAGAATTTAAAAATATTAACTATATTTTAATATTTGGGTTTTAGAATACATATTTTGGACTCAAAATGTAAACTTTGGGCTCTAAAATATTACCCTTGGGGTTTTAAAAAATATTGATTGAGATTTTAATATTTAGACTTTAAAACATAGACATGAGGTTCTAAAATATTTACTATGACTCTAAAATACGAATTTGGGCTCCAAAATATACTCTTAGGGTTCAAAAATATTGACTGAATTTTAACAATAATTTAATCTCTAAAATAAAAAAATTTAGACTCTAAAATATAAATTACAGCTCTAACATATAAATTTGAGTTTCAAAATAGTGATTTTAAATCTTATCATCGTTGATCATTGATCGCCGCTGCCTACGATCACTGCCCCCCACTAACTACCACCATCTGAGTCTTACTACAGCAAGTCCAGTGAATCTTTCTCCTGTAATAAAAAAAGAGCACTTTTAGTTAGAGATCATTTCTCTTCTCTTGACGATCCATTTCTTGGGAAAAGAAGAAAATGACAAATAAAGATAATACTTCTAATTAGACACCTTGAAATTTCTCACATATAACAAATATTTCAAACCTATTATCTATATCATTGTGAAAACACAAATATTATAAAAATGTTGTTGATGTTGATGATCAGTTCATCCCCATTTAATTTTATAAATTATATATCTATTTTGGTGATTAACAAAACTTCAATAAATTATCATCTAACAAGTTTTTATGAAGCTTAAGCACAGGAAATAAATCAAGGAAAGTCAAGCAAAATCTGTAAGTATTTTTACCCTGAAGCATTTAAAGTCCATAGCATATAATTTTTCTAAGTACACATCAACTTCACTAGTTTCATAACGATTTTCTCATTTCTATCGATTTCATACTCATAAGGATTTGGTAAGTGACATATCGATTTCGGCCTCACAACGATTTCATAAGTATCGCATCAATTTTGATCTCAGAATGATTCGCTAAGTGTATACATCGATTTCTATCTCATAACGATTTGATCGTCGCATCGATTTGACAGAACGATTTCTTAAGTGAGAACAACGATTTGCTCTCACAACGATTCGGTTTCTCATAACGATTTGATAAGTGAGAACAACGATTTACTCTCACAACGATTTGATAAGTGAGAACAACGATTTGCTCTCACAACGATTCGGTTTCACATCGATTTGGTAAGTGAAAACAACGACTTGGTCTCACAACGATTTGTCTTTCATAACGATTCGATAAGATCCTCATCGATTTGGTATTCATATCGATTCGACAAGTTACAACAACGACTTGGTCATTATAACGACTCGATAAATTACACAACGATTTGCTTGGTGTAACGATTTGATAAGTCACAACAACGACTTGGTCTGTGTAACGATTCGATAAAGCAGAACAACGATTTGATCACTCATCGACTCGATAAGTGAGACAACAATTTGGTTATGATTGTATAACGATTTATGTTCACATCGATTCATTTATACATGTGCAATGATTTATATAAACAACGACTCATTCACTCAACGATTTCATAAGTCATACTCTTAACGATTTCATGAGCTATAACGACTTGATATTTAAACATATTTCAAATATTTTGAATGTCAAAGTCTTCCCTTGTGCTTCTCAATATCTATGCGTTTAATGTGTCTGAACATCTCTCTGCACGATGCATATTTGGATATCTTCCATTCCTTTGCTTCTATAGAAAACATCTTTTTAGAGTAGCAGAAAGGTACTTCCATTTTGGTGTATATTCCTACTGCTTGGTTTCCAACGATGATTGACAAGTCTAGAGAGAGTCTAGCTGTCCATTGTTTGGTATTTATTACAGATCCTTGACAGCACCATTCTCTACAACGTTGGACAACAAGAAGCTGCAGACTATCTAGAAGGATCCTTTCCTTGCGTGCATGGATCAGAAAACATTAAATGACTACACGCACACCTGACGTACACGTCAAACCATGCAATCTAATGAGCATCCAACACAGAGACAACAGATACTTCAACGACTATATTTTTCAAAGAAGATATAAATAGAAGACTGGTGCCTACGTGAAGATGATCTCTTGAGAATTCAAAATCTGTAAGCACCATAGAAGAGCTCAAGTCTCACTCCATTGTTTTGTTGTAGCTCTTAGCTCTCTGAATTCATAGCTTAGCCTTTGAGAGCCTTTGTGTACTGAGAGATTTCGTCTTTTGTAGATCTTTCTCTCTCAGTCCTTGCTTCAGATCAAAAATTGTTCTATTAGCTTGATCTAGGGGCATCTTGTCTATTTCTCATCCTTGTTGAGAAGTTCCTCTTCAGGTGTGAAGAGAAGACATGTTGGTAACAAGTGGCTTTTTCCCTTCGTATTGAAAGAAGACCTATGTGATCAGGGTGTTGTTTTTCCTCTTCAGGTTGTGAAGAGAAGACCAGCTGTTGTTGGGTGTGTAAGTGTCCTTAAGGGGGACTGTACCCTTGGGTAGTGAGATCCTGAGGTGTTGCTCAGGGACTGGATGTAGGACTCCTTTGGAGTGGAGGTCCAAACCATGATAAAATCCTTGTGTTTGTTTGTTTGTTCATTGTTTTCTTTATGACTAACACTAACAGTCAAACGCAGTGTTTGTCTTGAACGTTTTTGTTTACAGGTTTAGTTAACCAAATTTTTTAAGAATCTCATTCACCCCCCCCCCCTCTGGGCTTGCTAGCTGGGCAACAAGTGGTATCAGAGCTAGTTTCTTCGACAAAGCAGATCCAACGATCTTAAGAGAAAATCAAATGGCAGCCCAAGGTCACTTCGAAGGTCAGTCAGTCAACAGGCCACCATTGTTCGATGGTGAATACTATACTTACTGGAAAACAAGAATGTAGTTTTTCCTACAAGGGCTCGATTATCAGATCTGGTCCATTGTAGAAGAGGGAGATTTTTGGTCACTAACGAGAAAGACAAATGGATGGAAGATGATAAGAAAAAGATTTCTCTCAACTGCAAGCCAAAAGCATTTGTGTGTGTGCTCTTAGCAAGAAGGAGTCCAACCGTATATCAGCCTGCAAATTCGCAATGGAGATGTGGGGAAGCTAAGGATCACCTATGAAGGCACTAATAAAGTCAAAGAACCCAAAATAGATATTCTGGTGACTCAGTATGAGAGGTTCCAGATGCAGCCAGGAGAGTCAATACTCTATGTACAACAGATTTACAGACATCACAAACGGGTTGGCTGGTCTTGGAAAAAGCTATGAAATGGGAGACATGGTTAGAAAGATGGTTAGAAAGATTTTAAGATCCCTACCAGCCTCGTGGACTCCCAAAGTGACAGCAATAGAAGAGGCCAATGACCTGAAGAGAACGTCACTGAAAAAACTCATTGGGTCCTTAATGGCCCATGAGATCAACATGGAAAGGTTGGGAGAGTCGTCAAGCAGAAAGAAACACACCAACGCTCTCAAGGCTGAAGAAGATATTTCAGAAGAAGATTCAGACAGCCAAGAAAGCATGAGAAGCAGCGAAGATGAAGAAGTATATTAGCCAAGAAAAAGAAATATCAGTCCGGAAGAAGATACTTCAAGAAGAATAAAGACTTCGAGAAGATCAAAGGCAAGGACACAAAAAGAGTTAAACCGATCTGTTATGAATGCAAGAAACCCGGACATATCAAGGCAGAATGTCCGAAGCTAAAGAAAACTGAAGCTAGGAAGAAAGACAGCTCTAGAAAGTTCAGAAGATACAAGAAGAAAGCCATGACAGTAGCTTGGGACAACAGTAGCGACTTTGACAGTGAGTCGAGCTCCAGCGGAGAAGAAGAAGAAAAGGCCAACCTGGCCTTCATGTCAGATGTAGAAGAAAAGGTAACTTCTGACTCATCCTTTGATTCATGTAATGATTCAGATTCTGATAATTTAGAAGATGCCTTTAATGAACTATATAGTAAATATAAGAACATTTGTAGACTACTAAAAAACTAAGAAAAGTCATACTTGTTTAAAAACACCAATTCAGACCTAAATATGAAATGAGCAATTAGAAAAATAAGTTACTGAGCTAAAAAAAATGAATTATTATGTGAAGATTTGAAAAGTAAAATGAACAAATAACAAGACTAGAAAACCAGGAACAGTAAGTAAATTAAATCAAGAAATTAACACACTAACAGAAGAAATGAAAAATTATCTAGTGCGTTAGAAAATTTTACAAATGGAAAACAACATTAATACTAAAAGGAGCTAGAAGATCAGGAAAGAAGAATATGGTTTAGGATACACCCCTCCTGATAATGAAGAAACAGTAGTACATCCTAAAATATATCCAACACCTAAATTTGTAGCCGAACAAGACACTGCATATAAGTCAAACTTTAAATATATTTAATCAACTGAAAAAATAAGTAAAATATCTTGCTGTAGCCACTGCAACAAATTAGGTCATATTAAAATATCATGTCCAACTAAACATAAAAATGGATAATTAAGAAGAAAAATGATGATACTACCAACCAAGACCCAAAGAACTTGGGTACCTAAAGTTTAGTGTTTCCATTACAGGAAAGTCTTCGAGCATCTAAGTGGTACATGGACAGCAGGTGCTCAGGCATATGTCTGGCAACATGAAGCTGTTCTCTCACCTCAAAGCCAATAAGGCACAGTGACATATGGTGATAATGGAAAAGGGACAGTAATAGGTTGCGGATTAGTTGGGAGTCAAGGAAAAATCATTATTGAAGATGTACTTTGTGTAAAAGGACTCAAGCACAATCTTATAAACATCAGCCAGCTGTGTGACAAAGGGCATCAGATTAAGTTTCAAGAGTCAAAGTGCAGTATCATGAAAAATGGTGCAGTTGTGTTTGAAGCAAGCAGGGAAAAGAATTTGTATGTGCTTCATTTAGAGGAATTAAAGGATCAGGATGTATGTCTTGCAGCAAACAAAGAGCAATCAACGGAACTTTGGCACTGAAGATTGGGTCATTGTAGCTTGGATGGCATAAGAAAGTTAATCAAGAGAAATGTGGTGGAAGGCCTACCCAAAGTAAGCACAAAAATGGATAGTATATGTGGGCAGTGTGCAAAAGGAAAGCATACTAAGTCATCCTTCAAGTCAAAGACAGTGGTAACAACTTCAAAACCTTTGGAATTATTGCATATGGATTTATTTCGGCCAATGAGAACCACAAGTCTTGGAGGAAAGAACTTTGGATTTGTTATAGTGGATGACTACTCCAGATTCACATGGGTATCTTTCTTGGAGCACAAGGATGACACTTTGGATAGCTTTGTTAGCTTCAGCAAGAAAGTTCAGAAAGATAAGAAATATAGCATTGTCAGTATTCGTTCAGATCATGGAAGAGAGTTTCAAAATGAGAAATTTGTTAAGTTCTGTGATGATCAAGGGATAGAGCATAATTTCTCAGCACCAATGACACCACAGCAAAATGGAGTTGCTGAGAGAAAGAACAGAACCTTATTGGATATGGCAAGGACTATGTTGTCAGAATATAATTTACCAAGGTATTTTTGGGCCGAAGCCATCAACACAACATGCTATATAATCAATAGAGTGATGATCAGGCCAATCCTAAAGAAGACTGCATACGAGCTTTACAAACAGAAGAAGGCAAAGATCAGTCACTTCAGAACCTTTGGATGTCTATGCTTTATTCACAACAATGGAAAAAGGGATATTAGTAAGCTGGACTCAAAGTCTGATGAAGGTATATTCATGGGGTATGCCTCCAAACCCAAAGGTTATAGAGTATTTAATAAGCATAGTTTATTAATTGAAGAAACAGTGCATGTTATTTTTGATAAGACTAACCCTTCCTTGAGAAAGGAAGTAGATAGTGATGATGATGATGATGATGCAGATGAACTATTCAAGAAATTAAAGAACTCATCCATCGAGGACAAGGAAGATCCACCCTCGGAAGATCTACAACAAAAAGACATATCTCATGGCAATCTTCCAAAGGAATGGAGATACAAAAGGATCACTCATTGGACAACATCAATGGGGATCCATCGGTTGGGTAAGAACTAGAGGTAATGTAATTCCTTGTGATATTTAGCTTTTGTATCTCAAATAGAGCCCAAGACAGTCACAAAGCACTGTCTGATGAATCTTGGATATTAGCCATGCAAGATGAACTTAACCAGTTCAAGAGAAACCAGTATGGTCCCTTGTTCCGAGACCATCAGATCATCATGTGATTGGCACAAATGGGTGTTCAGGAACAAATTGGATGAAGCTTGTGATCACTAGAAACAAGACCAGACTAGTAGCTCAAGGCTATTCCCAAGAGGAAGGCATAAATTTCGATAGACTTGAGGCAATCAGAATTTTACTTGCTTATGCATCAGCATTAGATTTAAAACTTTTTCAAATAGATGTAAAATCTGTTTTTTAATGGATATATAAAGGATGAAGTTTATGTAGAACAACCTCCTGGTTTTAATGATATTGATTTTCCGAATCATGTTTTCAAATTGCATAAGGCATTATATGGTTTAAAGCAAGCACCTAGAGTATGGTATGAAAGATTAAGTGCATTTTTGTTAAACTATGGTTTTACTAGAGGAAAAGTAGATAGCACATTATTCATCAAATCTAAAACCAAAAATGTGCTACTTGTACAAATCTATATGGATGATATAATTTTTTGTTCTACTGACGAATCTCTTTGCAAGTACTTCGAAAAACTTATGCAGGGAGAATTTGAAATGAGCATGATGGGGGAGCTTAACTACTTCCTCGGATTGCAAATCAAGTAAGGAAAAGAAGGCACTCACATATGTCAAGCGAAGTACACTAAAGAACTGTTGAAGAAATTTGGATTTGAAAATGCCAAGCCACTGTTAACACCAATGAGCACATCAACAAGGTTAGACAGTGATAAGGACGGTAAGAAAGTAGACCAAAAGGTCTACAGAGGTATGATAGGATCTTTACTTTACTTAACTGCCAGTAGACCTGATATACTCTTTAGTGGATGCATGTGTGCTAGGTATCAGCAGATCCTAAATAGTCTCATTTAATCAGTGTCAAAAGAATTTTTAGCTATTTAGCTAGAACCTATGATTTAGGTCTATGGTATCCAAAAACAAGTGAATTAACTTTATAGATATTCTGATGCTGACTACACTAGATGCAAAATAGATAGAAAAAGCACCAGTGGATGTTGTCAATTTCTTGCAAGTTGTCTGATTTCATGGTCCTCCAAGAAGCAAAATTCAGTAGCACTGTCAACAGCTGAAGCTGAGTACGTGGTTGTTGGAAGTTGTTGTACACAACTCCTATGGATTAAGCAGCAACTTGAGGATTATGGATTGCACATCAATACAATTCCCTTGCTGTGCGACAACACCAGTGCCATTAATCTCACCAAAAATCTAGTACGGCACTCAAGGACGAAGCATATAGAGGTTAGATATCATTTTATTCGTGATCATGTAGCCAATGGTAATATAGATATTTCCTTTATTGATACTCAAAATCAATTAGCAGATATCTTCACAAAAGCCTTACCTAAAGAGAGATTTACTTCTCTTAGAAGGGAATTAGGTATGTGTAATTTGTGATAGACGTATGAGTAAATACTGAAATAATAATTATTTCAGAATAAATATTATTCCCTCCTATGAAATTAAGTAAATTCCCTAAATATTGCTTGCATCTTAAATTTCTATGATGGTTCCTTGATTTAAAAAATATTTATCTATCTCGACCTGTCTCTATTTTGTCGTTTTCTGTATTTATGGCGCCATCCTTTCAAAGGTCACTTTATCTTTCTCTCTCAAAACCCGAAATCTGTGTCACAACGATTCACCTCCCGCTCTCATCTTCTTCAACTTGCCTGAGACGATAAACCCTATCGACTCCGGCATCAACTTCGTGCGATTTCAAAGCTTCCATCTCTTCCCACGAAAAATCTCCTGAGGGCTTTCGCTCCAATCTTCCTTCCGATCATCCAGAACCTTTTCCCATTCAAAACCATGGTCGTTTCTGGAGTTTCCGGCACTGTCGGGGGCTATGGAGCTGCTTTCCTCACCGCAGAGCAGTAGGAAAGGTTCACTTCAGTGAAGACCAAGTTGTGCGGGCACAAGGCAGTAGATGTGATTGATTTGGAAAAGAATGGGATGCACAGCATCGTTGCTGCTATAGAGAGATTGAAATTGACGAAGATGGCAACTCTATCAGAGGTAAGTTATCCTGACCTAGTCAAGGTGTTTTATGTCTATTTGAAGTCTGAGGAAGATGGGTCTTTGACATCCATGGTCAAAGAAACCCAGATTTGGATCACGTATGAGTTGTTGGAATCGTTGTTTGGTGTATTTATCTCCGGTCACAGTGGAGTACACACCGTTGATATTCAGGCAAAGGGTTTGGGGATTGTTGGTCCCGAGTTCAAGTTGAAAGATGGGAAGATAGATATTAATCAGTTGAATGCATTCAATCGTATATTTCATTTTATAGTTTGCCAGATTTTGGTTCCTAGGAGTGCCACCTTCTCCAAATGCACCAAGGCGGACTCCGACATGATGTTCTGGGCTATCCAGAACTAGAGTATAAACATGGCTGAGGTCATCTTGGAAAGAATGAAGTTTGCAGCAGCTCAAATTTGGGACAAGAAAAGTAAATTAAATGTGTCCCTTCCATATGCCCATTTGCTAACCAAGATTTTCCAGCATTATGACATCAGTGTTGTTGGGGCAATTTCTGAGAAGATGGGTCAAGCTATTCAAAGCAGAAACTTAAAGAAGAGTGGTTTTTCTTTGATAGCTGGAGTGTGGACCAAAACTTCAACAGCAGAGGGCGGGGCCATTATTGGCGAAGCCCTAGAGGTCCAAGATGAAGCAGTTCCGGCAGAGGCAGTAGCAGCAGCACCAGTAGTTCAAAATGATCAAGAGAATGCCAGGGCAGAAGTGCCTACAATCCAAGAGCAGCAGGAAGTGGTCAGGAAAGAAATCCCAATAGTACAAGAAGACCAAGCAGCAGCAGCAGTAGATGTTCAGGAAATTGCAACAAAAGTCATCATTGAAGCACCAGTGGTCAGTGAGCACAGGATTGAGGACATTCCTCAAGAGTTCATTGAGCCCGTTGGGCAAAATTTAGAGGTTGTCTCTCCCTCCTCTATGGTAGCATCAGTTCTCAGAAGTGTGCTGGATTCCATCACCAGCACTCAAGAGAAGCAAGAGCAGGTGACTGAGGAAGTCAGCAGAGTAGCTGTGGCACCAGGCCACGCTGAAGATGTTGTGATGGAAGAAGCTCCCATTTAGGGGGAGCAGAAAGAAGTGGCATCAGGCCACACTGAAATTCAGATGGAAGATGCTCCTATTCAGGGGGAGCAATCTGTTGAGAATGAAGCACAGCCCCAGGGGGAGCACACTACCAGTGCCCCTATTGATAATCAGTTCAGAGAAGGAGTTGTGGAAAGCTCCTCAGATGAAGAGGCTAATGTTGATAATGTGGAGCCCGTTGCTAAGGCCAGTGACAAGGGAAAAGAAATGGCTCCTGAAATTCCCCTTTTTACTAGGAAGCCACACAAGAGGCTGAAGAGAAAGCAATTGAAGATCAATCTGAAGCCTTTAATTGATAGAATGGATGAACAAGGAAAGATCTTATGCTCTGTGCAATCCGATATTACATCTATCTTTATAAGCCAGAGTACTTCAGCTAAGGAGATGGGCATGGTCAGAAATGCAGTTAGATGGGTGCGAAGTGAGCTCATAAGCATTAAGGAGTCTGTAGCTGCTCTTACAGACTTGGTGAGGGTGCAGGTCATTCATGCCCCTCCTGCTCCTTCTACTGCAGATCATGTTGGCAGCCAAGGGCCATCTAGGCCAAGTCAAGAAAATGTTGGGCCATTAGGGCCAAAGGAGGCAGAGCTCTCTGGGCCTTCAGGGCCATCAATTGTTGATGAAGGTCGGCCATCAGGGCCAATTGCTGTTGAAAAAGTGGCAGCTTCAGGGTCAGCTCAGGCTGTGGAGTCAGGGCCATCAGGGCCAGCTGAAGTTTTGTCTGGGCCACCATGGCCAGTGGAATCAGAGGTTGTACCTGTCAGAGCAGAAGAGCAAGCTGTATCTCCAGAGCCCTCTGCTTCTTCTCCACTTCCAACTCTAGCCCCTCCTCCACCATCATCTTCCACAGCACCACCAGCACCTCCCACCTTCAAACAACCCATTCCCAGAACCATTTCCTCTCCTACACACTTTCCTTCCCAGTCCTCATCATCTCCTATTTCCTCCACTCACATTCCTCCACCTTCTCCTTCTTTTAAGGTTCCTCTAGCCTCCTCATCAGCTGGAGCCTCCTCTTCTGGTCCTTCCTCGTTTGGACCATCTAATGTTCCTCCCTCTACAACTCACTCCTTCCTTCATTCTCCTACTCCTCCTTCCTTTATCTCTATTATTCTGGAGAGTGCTCAAATTGATGTCCCCTTCCTCAGGGCCATCAAAGATGAATTTGAAGAAGCTATTATTCGCTCAGTCTTGATGGTTAGTACTCATGTTCATAGAACATGCTCTTCTAGCCTTGTCCCCAAGAAAAGAAGACTAACCTCCACTCATTCTGTTTCTTCTGAACCTTTATCCACCGCTTTGGTTTTCTCTTACAGTAGTTCATAAAAACAACTGTTGTATAGAGAATTTCTTCAGAAGGTATCTTTTGCCACCATTATTGGTCTTCCACATCTCAACCTTTCGGATCATCTCACTCTCATTCTTCCTCTCACCTCTATCCAAGGCTGAACAGTCAAAATCTTCTCCATGACTGAAGCCAAATCTGAAGAGCAGTGGGCTCGGGGTAACAAGACCTTGTACAATAAATTTCTTCTCGCCCAGTCAGCCAGGTTCCCCCCCGAGATCACCCCTTGTCGCTATCTGAGTGGTTTCAGATTCTTCACAAGGACACCTGGGCTCCATTGTTCAAAAAGAGATAAAAATGATCAGACATTTTCAGATGTTCAACAACTATCTCTATCTCAATAATCTCCCAGAAGTTCAGCTTGGTCAATTTCGGCAAGCCATTCGTGCTCTTGGGTCCAATGATGCTCATACCGACTCCATTCAAGTGGACTTTGCCACTTTGTAGTTACCTGATGTAGTACTCCTCCCTCCTCTTCATTCTCTGATCATGGACTACAATGTTGGCTCCATCATCTTTGAGCGTTTTTCCAGAGTCATGGGGAGAATTCATGTGCAAAAAGGACATCTAGTTGCTTTCAATAGATTTTTGTTCAGAGAATACATTCAGGGCCATATCAGTTCAGACGTTCTTGCCCCTCTCTTGTCTGAATGTGAGAGGTTATCTCCAGCAGAATGGGCGAGATTTTACCCTTTGTCAGCTCAGCAACTTGATGATCTGAATGTCTCTCAAGCCAGAGAGCATAAACCCTCTGTTTTCGCGGCTGCATTTCTTGACATGAACTCTATTCACCTTGTTCGAGATCCATTTGCAACATGGGTTGAGAGATACAAGGTTTATGTTGCCATGAGACTTGAACTGAAGAAGAAGCAGCTCTTCTATCCTATTTCAATTGATCAGTTCCTTCAGCATGCCAGTTTTGGCACCATTTACCTCCTCAAAATGTCTCTTGGCTAGAATGCTTATGGTCCCTTCCTTTTAGATCAGAGGCAACTGCACATCCAGAGGATGGTTCCTGTCGTGGGACATTCCTATTCCATTGAGTTTGGAGCTTTTCAACCTCACTTTGAAGAGCAGGAATGCCAGGCTTGGCCAATAATAACCCGCCATGCCTATCTTTTGTCTCCTGCTTACTATCTCCCTGTACCCCCTAAAGATTAATGCAAATCCTTTTCTTTGCTCTCTTATTTATCTTTTCTCTCTTTCTTTGTCTCATTATGGTATCTTTTTGCTTAATGACAAAAAGGGGGAGAAAAATATGTGTTTCTGAAATACATTTCTAACTTCTTTTCAGAAAATTCACTTAGATTTATTTAAAATTATCTATGCTTTTGTGTTATGTTTTGTCATCACCAAAAAGGGGGAGATTGATGATCAGTTCATCCCCATTTAATTTTATGAATTATATATCTATTTTGGTGATTAACAAAACTTCAATAAAGTATCATCTAACAAGTTTTTTATGAAGCTTAAGCACAAGAAATAAATCAAGAAAGTCAAACAAAACCTGTAAGTATTTTTACCCTGAAGCATTTAAAGTTCAGAGCATATAATTTTTCTAAGTACACATCGACTTCACTAGTTTCATAACGATTTTCTCATTTTTATCGATTTCATACTCATAAGGATTTGGTAAGTGGCATACCGATTTTGGCCTCACAATGATTTCATAAGTATCGCATCAATTTTGATCTCAGAACGATTCTCGAAATGTAACATCGATTTCTATCTCACAACGATTTGATCGTCGCATCGTTTGATAGAACGATTTCTTCAGTGAGAACAACGATTTGCTCTCCAACGATTCGGTTTCTCATAACGATTTCTAAGTGAGAACAACGATTTACTCTCACAACGATTTGATAAGTGAGAACAACGATTTGCTCTCACAACGATTCAGTTTCACATCGATTTGGTAAGTGAAAACAACGACTTGGTCTCACAACGATTTATCTTTCATAACGATTCGATAAGATCCTCATCGATTTGGTATTCATATCGATTCAACAAGTTATAACAACGACTTGGTCATTATAACGACTCGATAAGTTACACAACGATTTGCTTGGTGTAACAATTTGATAAGTCACAACAACGACTTGGTCTGTGTAACGATTCGATAAAGCAGAACAACGATTTGATCACTCATCGACTCGATAAGTGAGACAATGATTTGGTTATGATTGTATAATGATTTATGTTCACATCGATTCACTTATACATGTGCAATAAATTATATAAACAACGACTCATTCACTCAACGATTTCATAAGCCATAATCATAACAATTTCATGAACTATAACGACTTGATATTTAAACATATTTCAAATATTTTGAATGTCAAAGTCTTCCCTCGTGCTTCTCAATATCTATGCATTTAATGTGTCTGAACATCTCTCTGCACGATGCATATTTGGATATCTTCCATTCCATTGCTTCTATAGAAAACAACTTTTTAGAGTAGCATAAAGGTACTTCCATTTTGGTGTATATTCCTACTGCTTGGTTTCCAACGATGACTGACAAGTCTAGAGAGAGTCTAGTTGTCCATTGTTTGGTATTTATTGCAGATCCTTGACAGCACCATTCTCTACAACGTTGGACAACAAGAAGCTGCAGAATATCTGGAAGGATCCTTTCCTTGTGTGCATGGATAAGAAAACATTAAATGACTGCAAGCATACCTGACGTACACGTCAAACCATGCAGTCTAACGAGCATCCAACACAGAGACAACGGATACTTCAACGACTACATTTTTCAAAGAAGATATAAATAGAAGACTGGTGCCTACGTGAAGATGATCTCTTGAGAATTCAAAATCCGCAAGCACCATAGAAGAGCTCAAGTCTCACTCCATTGTTTTGTTGTAGCTCTTAGCTCTCTGAATTCATAGCTTAGCCTTTGAGAGCCTTTGTGTACTGAGAGATTTCGTCTTTTGTAGATATTTCTCTCTCAGTCCTTGCTTCAGATCAAGTATTTTTCTATTAGCTTGATCTAGGGGCATCTTGTCTATTTCTCATCCTTGTTGAGAAGTTCCTCTTCAGGTGTGAAGAGAAGACCTATTAGTAATAGGTGGCTTTTTCCCTTCATGTTGAAGGAAGACCTGTGTGATCAGGGTGTTGTTTTTCCTCTTCAGGTTGTGAAGAGAAGACCAGCCGTTGCTGGGTGTGTAAGTGTCCTTAAGGCAGACTGTACCCTTGGGTAGTGAGATCCTGAGGTGTTGCTCAGGGACTGGACGTAGAACTCCTTTGGAGAGGAGGTCCGAGCCAGGATAAAATCCTTGTGTTGTGTGTTTGTCTATCTGTTCATTATTTTCTTGATTACTAGCACTAACAGTCAAACGCAGTGTTTGTCTTGAACGTTTTTGTTTACAGGTTTAATTAACCAATTTTTTAAAGAATCCCATTCACCCCCCCTCTGGGCTTGCTAGCTGGGCAACATATGTTATATGAAATTATCACATATCCAATTAGTTATTGTTTAAGAGCAATTCTCGAAGGAAAATGACAAAATTATCTATGGATGAACTTAGTTTAGAATGACTAGAGATTTGAGGGGGTTAGTTGATCAATTTTTGTAGATTATGGCCACTAATAAGCAAAAACCACTAAATAAATAAATACATATATAAGGAGTTTGTTGGGGGTCTTTTTTTTTTCATCGATCACTGGTTCATTTCTATTTCTCCCAAGTCATAAGTTTCCTAGTCTTTCTCATTCACAGACTAACCATCATAAAAAGTTATATTTAGAGGTAGTAATCCTCCTCACAATTAACATGTTAGCCCTTATAATCTGCTCAAATTCTATTGTTCCCACAATCTTCGTGTTTGCAAAGCAAATCCACCAATTTTGATTTCATTCCCTAAAACCCTTTTTTTCTAGTTTGCCTTTCATTAGTTCTGACGTAATTAGCCCAATCTCTACTTATTTACATTTGGGAATTATTTTAGTTGTTATCACAGTCTTAATCTCAAATATTTTTCATTTGGGGTAAGTTTCTTGCTTACACCTACGCATTCGATGACATTTTATGTGCAAATCGACATTAGATCATGATAAGGATCTCAAGGACAAAGATATGGACTTACAGTATCATAGTATATGGTTCTTAACATCTTTTGTTATAGTTTTCAGATCATTTTATGTATGTAAGTGGGTAGTCTATTATAAACCTATTAAGAGTCTTGAGACAATTTTGGTATTAAAAGAATAGTAGTTAGTATTAGTAGGTATGGTCTTAATAATGGGCATCATGGTCATTGTCCTACAGTCTCACCCTATTTAAAAGGGGCCCTTTTGGAGAGAATGGACATGATAGGATCATTTTGAGCATGTGCTTTCTTTCCCCCCCTCTCTCTCTCATGTGTGAAAAGATGACCCTAGGAAGGTCCAAGGTGAGGCCTATTATAAATATCACGTGGAATAGGGCACAATCATGGCAATATTCGGATACAAGCATGTGCACATAGAACCAAATTAAATAGGCATATGGAAAT
Organism: Colocasia esculenta; assembly: GCA_014218235.1. NCBI lineage: Eukaryota > Viridiplantae > Streptophyta > Magnoliopsida > Alismatales > Araceae > Colocasia > Colocasia esculenta. Next base: position 165,473,481 of record CM024760.1, on the reverse strand, counting down.
CGTCCAAATAACAACAACCAAAAAGTAGTATACATGAGATGAAATGCAATAAAGAACATGCTGAATGAAATAAGGTCGCAACGAAAGTGGCAGAAGCGCTTCTAAGGAGGCTCCCCTTAGAGAAGATATCACCCCCACAAGAATAGTGCGTCAGGTAAGGCGATCTCCTCCCAGGATACAACTACCACCACGAAATTAAGGATCGCACTTATCCTAATTTCGTAAACAATGATATGCTTAACATAATCCTCGTCTACAGAGAATGGGAATCGAGAACAGAGAACATGCACCGGTCACCAGCGGAGGATGACGCAGCGGCGAAGTCCGAAGACGCAGCCGGGGATACCGGAGCAGAGCGGTGCAGTCGCTGGAAGGGAACGGGAGGGAGAGCGACCGGACGGCGAGCGGTTCCTCCATGTGAGAGTCAAAAAGATGCTTCAGGATTTTTAGTACAGGAGTAAACGTGATTAGGGAACCTAATCACCATATGAAGCGCCCAACACCCGCGCAGACCAAGACAATGGGCCGGTTCAAAGAACGGGCCCAAAACAGCTCCAGTCTCCCCAAGAAAGGCCCAAAACATAAAAATAAGAAGTAAAAAGGTGCCAAGTCAAGCTGGCTGGACCACGTCATCACACACGCATGCCCGCCCAGCCCAGCCCGACCCAGCGGCGCGCATGTGTGATATGATCTAGCATAGCCCCACCATTGTCTATAAGACATAGTCTCATGGACTCTAGGGTTATGAAGTCCTTAACTCCTTATGAGTATCCCATGTGGGACTAAAGACCCCACCCATAAGGACAACATAGCACAACTTTTGAGGTACCTTTTACTTTATCAACCTTGAGTTTTACCTTTCTTTAATATTGCCCCTTTTACATCCTTTATATCCAACATTCCCCCACAAGCTCAAGGTTTCATAATTGGGAATAAACAGAAGAGGATAAACATATCATGCTTTCAGTAAAAGGTACCTTTCAGGTTTGAACCTTCACCTAAGTATTTTTAACTTTTACCCTTACAGAACCGAAGTGAATTAAATCTTGAACTTGATTCTTTGAAGTGAGGATCACTTGTCAAAAAACAACATGATATAAGGCTTTTGATAGCAATTTATAAACTTGGCGCTTCAAAGGCCATGCGCCCTATCCTGTATCATAAGTACATTCAGGAATAACCCAATTCCTTTAACTGCGGCCTCACAGTAGTACTCACTTAGGTGGGCTTCTCCAAGGATATACTGCTAATATCATGCCTTACTAGGCTTGAACCCATTCAGAGTAATAAAAACTCTTCCTATACAGCAGTATCAGGCACTTGGACAGGATATCAGGGGATAGACACAGATACAATGTATCAAAGGGGTAAGTGCCTCCAAATTCTCTCAACAGATTATTGTTACCACATTGAACCTCCTTTGTGGGATCTCCACTCAGATAGGTTGGGTTGCCTCTACAGGAGAATAAATGATGGGTTTCAATCCCATCCCCAACCTGAATTTCTGGACTTTCTTTTTATCAAGTCCTTTAGTCAGAGGATCAGCTAAATTGTCATTGGTACCAATAAAATCTACAGCAATAACTCCCTGAGACACTAAATCCCTTACAGATCTCAATCTGATTTGGATGTGTCTCCTTTCTTTTTGGTTGTACTTTGAACTCTTGACCTTCGCAATTGTGGTCATGTTATCACAATGCACAGAGATCGCAGGAGCATGCTTACTCATTAGAGGAAGTTCTAAAAGAAGACCTCTAATCTACTCAACCTCCAACCCAGTGGTATCCAAAGCACACAACTCAGCCTCAAAAGTAGACCGAGATAAGATGGTCTGTTTAGAAGACCTCTAGGTGACTACACCACTTGCCAGAGTAAAAATATACCCTGAAACACCATTACTCCCTGAGTTTTCAGCTATAGCAACCTTGATTTTTCAAATCAAGAAAAATAAAAATTTTATTTAAATAAATGAGATAAATTGATTTAATTGAATAAAGGGAGAATAAATAGAAATTAAATGAAATAAAAGGAATTTAATGAATAACCCATTAAGCTAAATTAGTAGTGGGTTAAACAAATAGTCCAAACCAAATAGATTGGGCCAATAGGATGAAGCCCATCTTGGGAGGAGATGTGATTAAGAGAAATTCGTATCTAATTAATTAATAAATGGAAAAGGGTCAAATTAACTATTAAAATAAGTCATATCTATCCTAAAAAGAGTCATACACTTACCCTAAATCTTTACCCACGAAATTGGATCCATTCCCAACTCTATTAAGTGGATAAATAAGAGAAAGTGGGAGATAAAGAAGGAAATTCAGAGTTTAATGGAAGGGAGGACTCTTATAATGGCTAGGACTCCTATAGTTAGCCATATATACCAAACACTCATCCCTAGCAACCCATTTTCGTGGCTGGAACTCTGGAGAACGAGGAGAAGGGCTGGAGACAAAGGATCAAGGAGGAGTTTTTCTTATTTTCGTCATCAAACTAGGGTTTTCTTACTCCACGAAAAAGGTAGGCAATCTCTCAAGCAAAAATCGTGTAAAACTTATCCTAGGTAGCCTTCATGTACCTCTTCAAAAGCCTTATAGTTTCGTTGTATTCTGTTCATCCATTTGGGCAAATTTAATTCATGAAGCCCTGCTGTCACCATGAACCCAAAATCTCATGTTCTCTCTAATTCCCTGCAGTACTTGTTTCCAAGCTATGAGAAAATTCTCATTGATACTATAGTGCAATATCTGTCAAACGCCATTGTTTTGTTCTATTTTGATCTCCCATGAGGGAGAATTAATTCTTTGAATCTCTGTCAGATCCATGCACCCAACCCTTCATGTTTGCTTGTGAACCATGTTTATACTTAACTTCATACCATGATAAAATTATCATAAATACTACATTTTATTATCTTTTGAACGCCCCTAGTTTCAGAATTTTTCATTATCTATTCATCTCAAATTAATTCATGGAACCCTGACTACACCTGTTTAGGTTACCGAAAAGTAACCCAATCAATTCATGTCTAAACCTTGTCTATTTTCAAATTAATCGTGCATGTTGATAGATATACATGTCTACTTTCGTTTAAAACTGGTTTCGTGCTTTTTGGATCACTGTGCTAGTTTATATGGAATTTAGAACGTCCATGTATCACAGAGGACTCGCCCTGGGAAAAAGGGAAAAAGGGCAAACCCACCTGTTATCGCGACGGCGCGATCCGCCGCGATATCAGTGGGGTCGCGCCGGCCATTGACGTCACGTCAAGAATGTGGCGGCATAAGCCGCCGCGATTCACTCCGGACCGGGCCAGACCGGCTAGGCCCCGTGTCGCGCCCGACCGCCCTGTCGCGACTTGAATCGCGACGGGTAAGTCTGCCGCGTTTTCATGAATCCGACCAGAATGGAAAATTGTGCATATGCCATGTTGTTCAAGCTTTATACCCTTTAATTAGCCATGATTAACTCATGTCATAGTTAATTCGACTTGGTACGTTAATAAATGGCATTAATAATACAAATTTAATTATTTAAAATGACATTTGCACGACTTGTCATATCCTCAAGATTTCTTTACACTTACACACACACAACATTATTAAATGCCATCTGACCCTGATAAATTATGCAATAATGTATTCGATAAATTAGCAAAATAAATTACTAAATTACCTTATTTTTATTAAATACAATTGTTTTCGTTTTATACGCGTATTTTAAATACCGTTATCGTTTTCCCTCGGCTTCGAGTACTCGAGGCACGACGGACCCATTTTCTACACACTTTCTCTTGACTTAGACCACCTCTCCACCGGGAATACTCTCGATTGGACCAGGGACTCCATGTCAAGACCTCCGTAAGTCTTCTTGGCTTTGGCGCACGTCCTTAGTCAACGAGCTGGTTGTACCCCAAATCCCGATACACATTAGGGATCAGTACGATTCATGCCTTAGTGTTTTTCCTTCTCGTCTCGGGATCACTCCGAACCATTTGGACGTGTTGCCACACGACTAAGTGGGTAGTTGTGACTTCTACCAGACTGCCAGCACCAGACCTGGTGCTGTGCAACCGTTACTATCGGAATTTCACGTGTTTTACGGAATTGTCCCTATCTCATCTAATGTCCATATCCTCTTATCTGTTCACGTTCTCTCTACACTCTCATCTATCTTGTCTAGTACTATCTTATCTCTTCTTGGTACTCTATTGGCCATTCGTGTGATTGTCTAAGATAAAAGAAATGACTAATGCCAGCGCAATAGGGCCCGATCAGGTCCTGGGAGGAGCGCCCGAAAAGTGTCAGTGCCCATGGGAGTTAAAATGATCAAGGATGTGTTACGGCATGCATCCAGCACCAGTTTACTATCTAGATTAATCTATGACAATCAAAATGCTATCTCTACAAGTGCAAGCGTGATCGTTACTAGTGCACCGTTGTGCAAATTACTTGTTATATCGTTACATGGCCATTCTATTATCGTTCTCGTTGTACTATTTTCCCTGTGCCGGTTGCAATTGTTCTCTCGTTATCATGACATACTCTACATGACTTTACTCTCTAGTTAGCCTGCCATTAAAACATTAACTATTTAAAGCATGCTTGTGTCCATGAGATATTAAGTCCTACTGGGCGTTATTCGCTCATCCTGCGTATTTATTTAATGTGTTCAGGTGAGTCGGATGGAGACGACCACACATACGAGGACAGGACTGAGGGAGATGCTCAGAAGTGACCATTTCTGCAACCAGTGCTGTCTAGTAGTAGTCTGTTAGCATAGTTATGAGTTAGTGGGTCAGTTAGTCATTGTGTAATAGTTTGATTTGAATAAAGTACTATGGGCCCTAGTTTTGGCTCTGATACGATGATGTATTAGTCAGTTTATGAAGATGATGAGTTATTAGTGAATGTAATGAAGATTGTTGGATTATTAATGAGATATGAGATTGTTTGGTATTATTTCCATTTGTGTAATGATTTGTTATTTATTTCTCACTCTATACTATTTAATAACTGTAATTCCGCTCCGATATTCCGCGTCGGGGCGTTACATCAGCTATCCAGCTTGCATCACTAAATCCTTCCAGGACAGCAGGGAATCTCCCAAAACGCAAGCCTAGGGTAATAGTACCTTTTAGGTACCTCAAAACCCTATCTAGCCCATCCCAGTGAGTTTGGTCAGGACAACTTGTGAATCTACTAAGTTTGGTCACTGCATATGAAATGTCAGGCCTGGTATAATTAGCCATATACATCAAGCTTCCTATAACTTGAGAATATTGTAACTGAGACACAGAAGTACCACTCTTATTCTTGCAGAAAATTCTAGAAGGATCATAAGGTGTACAGACTGACTTGCAATTCTCATAGCAAAATTTCTCTAAAACTTTCTCAACATAGTGAGATTGAGAAATTGCTATTCCTTTAGCTAATCTAGTAAGAGTCAGCCCCAGAATTACATTTGCCTCACCCATGTCCTTCATTTCAAAACTGCTATTTAAGAATGACTTAGTCTCATTTACTATTCTCAAAGTGTTGCCAAACAGCAAGATATCATCTACATACAGGCAAAGAATTATGCATTCATCACCCTTAACTTTGTAATAAACACATTTATCAAACTCATTGACCATAAAGCCAAAAGATATGATAGCCATATCAAATTTTTGGTGCCACTGTTTAGGTGCTTGTTTCAAACCATACATAGACTTAATAAGTTTACAAACTTTCTTTTCACTACTTGGAGCCACAAATCCTTCAGGCTGATCCATATAAATCTCTTCATCAAGATCACCATTAAGAAAGGCAGTCTTGACATCCATCTGATGGACTTTAGGATTATATATGGAGGCCAATGCTATAAGCACCTGGATTGTGGTCATCCTAGTGACAGGGGAATAAGTATCAAAATAATCTATTCCCTCTAATTGTTTGAAACCCTTGGCAACAAGCCTGGCTTTATACTTTTCAATGGTTCCATCGGGTTTAAGCTTCTTCTTGAAGACCCATTTGCATCCAATGGTCTTTGAACCAGGAGGAGGATCAACTAACTCCCAAGTACCATTAGCAAGAATGGAGTCTATCTCACTCTTAATGGCATCCTTCCAATGCCTTGCTTTAGATGAAGCCATGGCATCTCGAAAGGTTGGGGGGTCACCAGTGATCTGGTAAGTGACAAACTCACTTCCAAAATCCTTAGCAACCTTTTGTCTTTTACTTCTCCTTGGTTCAACTTCTTCTTGATCACTAGAATCAGAAGAAAGTCTAGATGCATTAGTCCCCACATTTGTCATTCTTTCCACATGTTCTGGAATAGAATTAGATGTAGATGCTATAGTCTCAAAAGACAAATGTTGAGGTAAACCAGTCTTCATGGGTAAAATATTTTCGAAGAACGTAGCATCACGAAGCTCGACTATGGTGTTAACATCTATGCTAGGAATTTCTGATTTGATAAGCAGAAACCTGTATGCATAGTTATTTTCAGCATAGCCTAGGAAAATAGCGTCAACTGTCTTAGGTCCCAGTTTCTTTCTCTTGTGCTCAGGGACAAGTACCTTTGCCAGGCACCCCCACACTTTAAGAAATTTCAAACTAGATTTCCTATTTTTCCAAAGCTCAATTGGACTGCTATCTTTATGTTTTAGGGGAACATGATTCAAAATAAGACAAGCTGTATTCAATGCTTCCCCCCACATATACTTAGGTAGTCCAGAACTCTACAGGAGAGAGTTGACCATGTCAATGAATACATGGTTCTTCTTTTCTGCTATCCCATTAGACTGTGGAGAGTATGGGGCAGTTGTTTCATGAACAATGCCATGTTCTTGGCAAAATTCTACAAACAAACTAGAGGTATACTCTCCTCCTCTATCAGACATCAACCTCTTAAGAACCCGACTGGTTTGTGTTTCTGCTTCCTTCTTAAAGATGATGAACTTTTGTAAAGCCTCATCTTTAGACTTGAGCAGATATACATAACAGTATCTACTACAGTCATCTATAAAGGTAATAAAATACTTCTTATGATCCCTAGTTAGCACGCCATTAAACTCACAGATATCTGAATGCACCAGATCCAGAATCTCTGAATCTCTAACTACAGAATGAAATGGTTTTCTAGGTAGTTTGGCATGTACATAGATATTGCATTTCTTTGTGTTATCAATAGCATGCTCAGGAATCAATTCCAGGTTCATCATGCATTTCAAGGATTTGAAATTAAGATGACCTAAACATCCATGCCATAAATTAGATGAATCTGAAACATTATAAGCAACAGGAACAGAAACAGAACTAGAAGCATATCATCTAATTTACTGTTTAAACATGATCCACATAAATTTTAAAGAATCCATCAGAAAGATAGCCTTTACCAATAAAAAACTTCAAATAAAGTATCACAACTTTATTACATTTAAAGCTGACTTCATAACCCTCTCTCACTAAAACAGAACCAGATAAAATGTTCCTTCTAACACCAGGAACATGGTGCACTAGGGAAAGAGAAAGAACACATCGTGAAGAAAACTTCAGATCCACTCGTCCAAATCCTAGCACCCTAGCAGTGCTCCCATTCCCCATCATCAGAGAACGATCATGGGTGGCTTGATAAGACACAAAGTTAGACCTGTCAGCACATAAATGTACATTGACCCCAGTGTCTACCAACCATTCATTTGGTTCATATATAGTAAATAGTTGAGGATTAAGAGTAACATACTCATCACCAGAAGAAGGTCCAGCAGTCACAACATTGACCTGTGCTGGATTTTGATTGGTCTGTTGGGTTTTGTTCAGCAACTTCTCTTTCCTTTTGGGACAGTCGTTGCGCATATGACCCTTCTGACCACAGGTCCAGCACTCTCCTAGTACCTTCTTCTTCTTTATCTTTCCTTTGGGTTTCATCTGTGAAGTGGAATCAACTTTGGTTTTGCCTTTAGATTCTTTCCCCTTATGCCTCATTACTAGGTTTGCACTTGCATCAACAGGCATACAAGGCTTCTCCTTTTTATGCTCGTCTTCTATAGCAATAGCCCTCATCAGATCATCAAGAGAAATAGACTCCTTACGGTGTTTAAGGGACATCCCAAAATCCTCCCAGGATCTAGGCAACCTCTCTATGATACACATGACTTGGAGCTTTTCAGGCATTTTCATATCTGCCTCAGCCAGACCTTGGAGCATTAGGAGAAGTTCATGAGTCTGATCCTCCACAGGTTTGTTTTCAACCATTTGGAACTTGAGAAACTTGCCCACAGAGTATTTTTCTAGACCTTGGTTCTCGGTGTTATACTTGCGGTCAAGTTCATCCCAAAGTGCTTTAGTGGTTTTGAAGGTGGAGGAACTGTAAACACCAAAAAGGACATCGGACAATGCAGTGAGTATACACCCATGCCCTAACCTGTCCTTTTCCTTCCACTGTTCAACCTTCTTAGCACTATCAGGATCTTTCTCATCCAAAATAGGGAGATCCGATTCAATTAGTGAGATTAGACCGACCAGGTGAACCAAACTTTCATGCGTTGTTGTCAACGCTTGAAGTGCTGCCTGGAAAACTTTTCGGGCATCCCAGACAGGTCCACCCTCGCTCTAAAACCCACTGAAGATGTTGCCATGAATGATATCTTCTCTAAGACTGTTATAAATATCACGTGGAATAGGGCACAATCATGGCAATATTCGGATACAAGCATGTGCACACATAACCAAATTAAATAGGCATATGGAAATCGTCCAAATAACAACAACAAAAAAGTAGTGTACATGAGATGAAATGCAATAAAGAACATGCTGAAATAAGGCTGCAACGAAAGTGGCAAAAGCGCCTCTAAGGAGACTCCCCTTAGAGAAGATATCGCCCCCATAAGAATAGTGCGTCGGGTAAGGCGATCTCTTCTCAGGATACAACTACCACCACGAAATTAAGGATCGCACTTATTCTAATTTCGTAAACAATGCTATGCTTAACCTAATCCTTGTCTACAGAGAATGGGAATCAGGAATAGAGAACATGCACCGGTCACCAGCGGAGGACGACGCAGCGGCGAAAGCCGAAGATGCAGCCGAGGACGCTGGAGCGGAGCGGTGCAGTCGCCGGAAGGGAACGAGAGGGAGAGAGACCGGACGGTGAGCGGTTCCTCCGTGCGAGAGTCAAAAAGACGCTTCAGGATTTTCAATACAAGAGTAAACGTGATTAGGGAACCTAATCACCATATGAAGAGCCCAACACCCGCGCAGACCAAGACAATGGGTCGGTTCAAAGAACGGGCCCAAAACAGCTCCAGTCTCCCCAAGAAATGCCCAAAATGCAAAAGTAAGAAGTAAAAAGGTATGAAGTCAAGCCGGCTGGACCGCGTCATCACACGCGCGCGGCCGCCCAGCCCTGCCCGGCCCGGCTGTGCGCGTGTGTGATATGGTGTAGCATAGCCCCACCGTTGTCTATAAGACATAGTCTCATGGACTCTAGGGGTTATGAAGTCCTTAACTCCTTAGAGGTATCCCATGTGGGACTAAAGACCCCACCCATAAGGACAACATAGCACAACTTTTGAGGTACCTTTTACTTTATCAACCTTGAGTTTTACCTTTCTTTTATATTGCCCCTTTTACACCCTTTATATCCAACAAGGCCATCTAGTGTTAGACCGTCCAATGTGAGGCCATGTTATCCCTATACTATCTACTCCATCTTCTGTTCCACCGCCATCCTCATTGCTATAGATCTATCTTCTCTGATGTGGTTTTGCATCATTTTCTCTCTCATCTAAATCACTTCATACATCACACACACCTATCTTTTGCCCAAACAAGGGTTTCCAAACCCTCCCTGGTAAACTCTACCTCGATACTCATGTTTACCTTTCAACCGGGGACGGATACTACACATCTTCATATCTAATCGGGTTTTCTTTCTTTCGTACCTTATTTTACAAGCACACACAGTATTCCACAATGTGAGGCCCTCTTTCCTTGGCCGTCTGAGGAAAGAGGAGATAAGGAATACATCTCCCATGCACTTTTGTTAAGTGTGGTAACAACCCGAGACACGTCTTTAGTCACGTCACCGTGATCGACACATCTTCTCCTAGGCATATATTGGGCTAACTCTTCATTTTGAAGGTAACTACCACCCTCAGTCTTGGTAGTTGATTTTTTGGTGATCACACATCACGTCCATATTTTCATGTTATATTTTGATATCTAGTGTTCACATAAAAGGGTTGCACAAACCCATGTGTATAGAATTAACAAAAAGAAACCCCTAATCAATCTGAAATCTATAGACCAAGTTACGACCATGTCTTTAGACCTTTGCCAAAACAATTTATATGAATCTAACCCTGAGGGCATCTTCTTTATAAAACATCAATCCCTTAGTCTTCTAAATTTTCTATAAATTCTTAGATGCTTCACCAATATATAGGATGCAGAAAATTTAAATTGGAGGCCTCATCCATCTCTCTACCAAAGCCTCAACTATGGAGACCTATTTCACAATGATGACCATTGTAGCTTATGCAATTAAAGTAACTTAGAGTGATGGTGGTGTCATAAAAACAAATATAATGTGTCCTTCGATGTCATGCAAGACAAAAAGAACAATGTCATTTGCCAAGTTCTATAAAGCAAGCAATCCTTTCAAGTAAAACAACTCGCATACACATCAATGCAAATCATGTGGAAATTTTCTCAATAAGGTATCAAGATTATGAAGCTAGGTTCTCAAGGTATATGAGACCAATACCATTAAATGTTTGTCAAATAGTAATAATATTTTCATTTATTCTTGAAGCCTTATCAGCACTTCAGGTCCATTACAATCCATAAAGTTGATTAATGTACCCATATAGGCACACACAGATATACATAAGGAACATATATTTCATATTCTTGTTCCACTATGGCCGCAAGTCGGTGTGCTAAACCAATAACAATTTTTTAGGCAACATTGATATCATAGTTTATGTAAGATAAGTTGTGCACCATGTTGTGGTTGAAGAGTTATGACCGTGCAGGGTGCATGTCTATAAGATGGTGCAAGCTCAAAGATGGAGTGTTGTAGAATCGTAGCTAAGCCCAATTTTGCCTCTGCCACAGTGAAGTTTTGTCCGATGCAAATGCGAGGCCCACTGCCGAAAGGAAAGAAAGCCATCTGATGCTTTGATTCTTTTGAAACACCTTCGGTAAACCTCTGGGGGTTGAACTCATTGGCATCGCCTCCCCAAAGTGTTGGATCATGATGGATGGATAATATCGATAGGAGGAAATGTACTCCGGATGGAAATGTGAATCCACCTAATTCCATTGTCTAGTTGGTGGTTCGAAGGAGGAAAGTTGTTGCGGGATACAACCTCAATACCTCATAAAGAATCATAGTCACCTGCAACATGAAGTTAGGAATTAGTATCTTGATTTCCTTACAGATACAGTAAGTATTGATTAGTTTGTAGGAGAGTGAAACCAATGTAAGATACTTGCATTGCAAATATTAAATCATAATAAAGCCTCCTAGAATTAACATATTAATTAGGTCAAACCTTTGATGAAGCTAATGGAGCCGAGTTGGACTCTTGTAATCAAGCAAAGCTCAAGCTTTCTTATTATTTCTTGAGGGATATGTTGCCCTTAGTGACACCAACTACATTGTCATTTACTTGTGTTAACCGATGGCAACTGCCATCGGTTGGTTGCCCAGCGTGGGCACCAAGATTGCTTTGGAAACCTTTGGGAAGGAGACAAACTGCCAGTGCGGTTGTCTCCCATGCAAAAGAGGATTCTTTTGCATTCACCCAGGCGCATGCAAGAGGAGACTCTCGCTTTGGGAAAACACATTGCGCAAGACTCTCCCTCTCTCTCTCTCTCTCACTCTTGTGCAAGACTTCTCATACGGGACATCACCACCGGATCCCGAAGGCGTTTGGAGTTAGGAAACTACGAAGAAGACTCTTGTAGCCTTCTTCCCAATCCTACGAGATTCCGCAATGCACGAGGTAAACAACCCGATCAAGATCGAACATTGGTATCAGAGCGTCAACGTTCCACTCTCCACGATGTCGTCCGATGATCTCCATGCGCAAGAACTTGCTGCAATGGATGAAAATGATTTTGAACCGACAGAGATCTCCACAGACGATGATGGGGATAGCGTGGTTGGTAGCGTCCCGTCACCCACACAAGAATCTGTGGCGCCAATTAGATTTCGGAGACTGATGACTACAAGGGATTACGTTGTAGCACTGTGCGCTTCTCCCTCGCCACGTTCGGATGACGTTTCTTCCTCACGTTCTGTCATGCAGGCAGTCCGCAGTCGTACAGACGACGCTGCTCGCGGAACTGCACAACAGCAAGTTCTCGGGCATGGCGAAGGCGCTTCACGCGAACGAGGTGGAGGCGCGGTTCGCGCGCCTACAGGCGACGCAGACGCCGACCATGCAGGCTGCGCAGGCGTGTCTGCAGGTGACGCACGCGACTGCCCTGCAGGCCGCGCACGTGACCATGTAGGCCACACAGGCGCATCGCCCACGACCACACGGGCTGGCGCCGGTGGCGCAGACACGTGGTCCGCAGCCACGCAGGCTGGCGGAGACACGCAGTCCGTGGCCACACAGGCCGCGCAGTCAGAGACGCACGCGGCTATGCAAGCTGCGCCCTTCGCGGCCATGCAGGCCACGATGGTGCGCATGTAGGCGACGTGGATGGCCTCCATGCAGGCGAGCGTGGTGTCCGCGGCCCAGGTGCGCGCGGAGGTGTGCACGGGGGTCCTCACGGCCATGCAGGCCGTGTTGGGGTGCGCAGGGGTGGTCCCACACATGCAAGCGTGGCGGTTCGCGAGGGTGCAAGCGTGGCGCTTCGTGGACATGTTGGCTTGGCTGAGCACCTGGATACTGGTCCACCCATGCCCAAACGCACATTTTTGGTGGAACAGGCCCGCATGAGAGCGTCGGCTCGTCGGCAACGTGAACTTGACCGTCTTGCAAGACGTCGCACTAATGTGGTGTTGCCGAGCAGACCTCATGGTCGAGCCCGACTTAGCCGCATTATTGGACGTGGACCGGCAGGGAATGGTGATCCAGTCTCTCGTCGCTACCATAATGAACATTTGGCAGTACGACGAGTCCGACGTCACATGCGGCATGTTCCCCGGCGCCGTGCTATGACTCCGGCTCGCCTCTAGACTATAGCTTTAGCTATTATGATGTTATCGCCATTTTAGACATGATTTTATTATTTCTTCAGATCATTATGAGCTTCATGATTATGAGATTGTCTTATTTAAGTCCATGCAATAAATTGTATTAGTTAGTTTGATTTTATAAGTTTATTCATGCACTTTATATTCAAGCAATCTATGTATGATCCTATCATTTAAAATCATGTGTTGAATTCTTCATTAAAAGAGAGTGTTGAACATGCATGATTAGCTGTTGTTCAAAATTATTAGAATATTTTTTAACATGATTAGTTGTTGTTAATTCTTTATTTGAGTATTCATGTTGAGTATATACATGCTTATTAATTGAGAGATGTTAGTTCCTCTCCCTCTATATTATTTGATCGAAATTACTCTAATAATATTAGATATTCTTATATAAATGGGAGATGACTGTAGAACTCTAAGTCTACTTTCGATCTTATTATATGGAGAATATTTAATGTTATAGTGTAGATTTTTGGATCAAATAGACTAATGTGTAGAATTGTCAACTTAGCCTTCTCATTATTATCTTAATGTAGTGATTCGTCGATGGCCTCTAAGAATGTTATTGCTGACTTAACGAAAGGGGATAAACTATATGGCCCTAACTATGACATTTGGCATCGAAAGATCCAATATCTCTTGAATGAGCAAGAGTTACTTGATCACATTATTACATCCATGACCCCACCCGAAGAAGGCAACATTGCTCAACACCGTAGAGATCAAAAGGCTTACAAGTCATGGTTCAACAAAGATCGCAGCACGCGCTTTACACTGTTAAGCAGCATGCAGGATGATCTGATTGGCGAGTTTGATAAGTGTAAGACTGCTAAGGATATGTGGGATAAGTTGAAGATTACTTTTGGAGGAACCTCTACCACGAGGTTTAGGGCTCTTGTTTTGAAATTTGAGACCCTTCGAAAACATCCCCATCAGAACATGACTAAGCATCTAAGGATGATGTCAAGCATGATCCGCAACTTGAAGTCTGCAAGTCACGATCTCACCGATGAGTAGCAGGTGTAGGCTGTAATAAGATCTTTGCTAGACTCTTGGACTCACATGAAACAAATCCTCACTCACAATGAGAGCATTAAGAATTTTTCTGACATCTCTCGCCATTTGGAGTTAGAGGCTAAGCACGAGGAAGCTATGCGCGTTACTGCCCTTGTCGCCCAGGGAGGCAGACAACAGGGCAAGAAGGGTCCAAAGAAGAACTTCAAGAGGAAGAGGCAAAATGTTGCATCCACTTCAAAGGTGGGGCAAACACCGAAGCGCCAAAGAGACAAGCGCGGTGGAAAAAGAGATAAGTCGAAGGCCAAATGTTATAATTGTGGACAATTGGGAGATTTCGCTCGTGAATGCACTGAGCCGAAAAAGGTATTCCAATTTCTTTGCTCTCCAACTATGCATGTTTGTTAACATATTCTAGTTGCTCAAACAAATCCTGAATGGATAGTGGATTCAGGAGAGACCAAGCACATAACAAGGGATCGAGCAGGGTCGTGGATTATCACCGAATCTCAGCGGGATCGCAAAGAGTATATATGAGAAATGGTTCCAGTGAGGAAGTCCTTGGAGCTGGTGTGTATCAACTCAAGTTAAAGACTGGATGAGTCTTAACTCTCCATGAAGTACTCTATGCGCCTAGAGTTCAGCATAATCTACTATCGGTCTCGTCATTATTAGCATTAGGCTTCTCTTTTTCTTTTGCTAGAAACCAAGTTGACATTTGTTTGAACAATGTTATATATGGTCATGCTTTATTCATGGATGGTTTGTTTAAATTAGATTTGAATTATCATAATTTTCCTGTGTCTTATGTGGTAAATACTGATAATAACCTTGATTCGAAAATTTGGCATGCTCGGCTGGGACACATAGGACAAGATAGAATGACAAGGTTAGCTCGAGAAGGCTTGCTAGGCTCACTCACTAAAGTCAATCTTCCTATGTGTGAATCATGTTTAGCCGGTAAGGCATGTCGCAAGCCTTTCGGAAAGGCTAAGAGAGCCATTGAACTCTTACAATTGATCCACTCCGACATTTGCAGACCCATGAGTGTGAAGACCCGTCAAGGGGCTTCCTATTTCCTCACATTTATAGATGATTATTCACGATATGGATATGTCTATTTGATCGCTCACCTCTATGAAGTGTTATATTGCTTCAAACACTTCTTGGCAGAGGTTGAGAATCAATTGGACAAAACCATAAAAGTTCTTCAAACAGATCGATGACGTGAATATCTTTCGAATGAGTTTCGAACTTCATATGAAGAAAAAGGAATACGCAGACAATTAACTATTCCATATACACCGCAACAAAATGGTGTTACTGAGAGACAAAATAGAACACTGTTAGATATGGTTAGGTCGATGATAGCGCATGCCAACCTTCCAATATCTTTTTGGGGGGATGCTATAATGACTGCGGCCTACATCCTTAACTGCGTACCTTCACAGTCAGTTCCTTCCACCCCTTATGAGTTATGACGTGATGAAAAACCAAATTTAGATAATCTACGCCCATGGGGTTCAGTGGGATATGTCCATGACACTTCTCACAAGTTTGGAAAACTTGGCCCTAAAGCTAGAAAGTTTATCTTTATAAGATATCCTGAAGGCTCTAAGGGTTATGTCATGTACGGACAACATCCGAATGGAGGAATGACAGAAAAAGACGTCTGATATGTTGTTTTCTTAGCATCAGAATTTTCTAGTATCGGTGACACTGGAAAGAGTCTTGATCTCCATGAGTTGGATGACCCTAATGATGTTCTACCATCTTCCAGCGAAGGGAGGGAATTAGTTCCTAACCAGGAAACCGCCGGAGATAGTAGAGATGATCATCATGATAGTGGGAGCTTTGTGCCCAATGGGAGAACACCTATAGAAGAACAAGATGATCAGATATGCCGAAGCAAACGTGGACAAATGCTCATCGTCGATTTGAGATTGAAGAGGAAGCTCTTGTGTGCCAGCTTGCTGATGATGATGAGACTACTTCTGATAAAGAAGTATTAACCTCATCTGCTAGTAAAGAGTGGAAGGAAGCAATGCAAGATGAGATGGACTCTATGAGTAAGAATCGGGTTTGGGAACTTGTCGACCTCCCTCCAGGGCGTAAGTCTATTGGAAATAAATAGATTTTCAAAGTCAAACGAAAGGCGGATGGATCAATCAACAAATATAAAGCACGACTTGTGGCGAATGGATATACTCAAAAGGAGGGTATAGATTTCAATGAGACATTCTCCCCAGTGGCGAGATTCACATCGGTTCGGCTTATTCTAGCCATTGTTGCTCATTTAGACTTAGAACGTTTTCAGATGGACGTTAAAACAACATTTCTCAATGGAGAACTAGATGAAGAAATTTATATGGATCAACCAGAAGGTTTTGAGGCAAAGGGACAAGAGCTCAAAGTTTGTCGTCACAAACGTTCCATTTATGGCCTAAAACAATCGTCTAGACAGTGGTACTTTAGATTTTATAAAACTATTATCTCATTTGGTTTTGACATGATTGAAGAAGACCACTGTGTGTATGTTAAACGTATGGCGGAAAAGATTCTTATTTTGTCATTATATGTTGATGACATTCTATTGGCTGGAAATGACATGGAATCTATCGAAGCCACTCGAGAATGGTTGTCTTCTATCTTTGAGATAAAAGACATGGGTGAAGCAAATTATGTAATAGGAATAAAAATCACGAGAGATTGCTCGAATAAACTTCTGTGTTTTGTAGACACGCCAATTTTCCCAAAATTGGACAAGTTTCAAGTTGCACCGTAACGCCTCAAAAGTGACTGTATTTCGTTAACATTTTAAGTAATTTTCCTGTCTTTCCTACTTTTTAGGGCCTTTGAGAAAATATCATAAAAGGGTTCTGCAGCACTGTTTGAAATCGCGTCAGGGACAGCCGACGCCTTTTTAGGCGCTATAAACGCGACGTTCTGAGGCGACGCAAGTCTGTTACCGCCTTTGTAGCGCAGCACATAACCGATGTTTAATGGCGTCCACCAGGCCCGCCGTGATTTATAAGTCAACATTCACGGCTGTGTCAGAGCACGCACGTCCTGACACACGGCAGAGGCCACGTTTTCAAATAGAAACGCTTCGTGTTTGTACGACGCGATTCTTAGCCGCCCTGAACACACCATGCCGTTGTCAGGCGTCAGAACGGTGTCAGAATTATAATCGCGACTAGCCAGCGCGCTGCGATTTGCGAACCACCAGTTACAACGCATCAAAGAAGAGGCGGTTGAAAAACACGACGCCCTGAGCGGACGCCTTTTGAGCCTGAATGCGGTCATGCCTGTCAAATCAATTTGACTTTATAAATCGCGGTGATTAGGGCCGACGCGATTCTTAATATCGTCGTGCACCGTAATCATCACGGTTTGGACAAGGTGATGTGACATTAGGCCGACCTCGTTAAACGCGGCGAGTCTAGTGGACGCGATTCACCCTTTTAATTGCGGCGATTGTTTTCGACGCGATTTTTCCCAGCATTAAAAGCTTGCGTAGAACCCCATTTCAGAGAGGTTGGCCATTTTGGTTGAGAGAGGAGGGAGAGTTTAGAGAGAGAAAGAGTGAGAATTTAGAGAGAGAGAGAGAGTCCCATTTCTCCCAAGCGGCGAAGCCTTGCCCGTGCGATGCCTCCACTTCCGGACCTTTGTCTCCATCGTTTGGAAGATCCCGCAGTGCTGCACGCAACGTTCCGGAGCTTCGGACGATCCTGCGTCCCGATCCCCACAAGGAGACGTCGTCATCCTGCTCGTCCATAATTGGCTTCCCGCCATCTCTCTCCTTTCTTTTAGGCCTCCCCCCTTTTTAGATAGTACACATATTGCACCGCACACACACATATCTTTTCATACCGTTTATTTAGGGGTTTTCCTTTCCGCCTCCAAGAGGTGTGTTTTCACCTTTTGAATGTCTTTATGTCCTTTCCTTTGCTGTTTACATTTACTACACGCATAGTCTGTCCTTCTTTTATGTGTTTTGTTGTCTTTTCTTGTCAGGTAACCGTACGAGCTGAATCTCTCTCGCCGGCCGGCCGGTGGAAGGAGGAGGTAGAACTTACGCCCACGTTCCCGCTTATTTAAATGGGCGAAAAGGTACCCCTTTCTTCCTTGCCCATTTTTCTTTCGGTACCCTCGTTGTACCTGGTGATCACGGTGTTTTATTTATTTGCTGTCTTTTTATCGTCTTTTATATAGTATTTTAATCTTCCCGTTTTCGCCATCTTTTCCCGATTCGTGTGGGCCCGTGTTTTTCTATCTCCCCGTAAAAACGGGAGACGAGAAACGTAGTCTACATGTTTGTCACAGGAGACTTATATAAATAAGATTCTTGAGCGATTCTGGATGCACTATTCCAAACCCATCGATACTCTAATTGATAAGAGTTGTGTTTTAAGTATCAGTCAATGTCCACAAACTAGTAAGGAAAAGAATGAAATGTCTAAAGTGCCATATGTTGCTGCAATTGGGAGCCTAATGTACGCCATGTTATGTACATGGCCAGACATTAGCTTTGCAGTGGGTCTTGTTAGTCCTTATCAAAGTAATCCCAGTCTCGTTCACTAGAAAGCAGTTAAGATAATTTTTCGATATCTCCGTGGTACTTCGGACCTTGTCTTATGTTACAAAGGAGGTGACTTAAGATTGAGAGGTTACAGCAATGCTGATTGGGCCGGTGATAAAGATGAGCACAAATCCACCTCAGGCTATGTGTTTATGTTAGGTGGAGGGGCCATTTCTTGGTGTAGCAAGAAACAAACATGCATCGCATTATCCACCATGGAATCAGAATATGTGGCTTGTTCTGCTGCATGTCAAGAGGCTGTTTGGTTACAAAGTTTCCTACAGTGATTGGCCATGACACATTTATCAAATGAGGCGGTGGTGTTGTATATTGATAGCACATCGGCCTTGGCCTATGCTAAGGACCCTAAATACCATGGACGAATCAAACACATTGACATTCGTTATCACTACATTCAGTATTTAGTTGCAAAAGAGTTGGTGGTTCTCCGACACATTTCAACAGGTCATATGTTGGCCGATCCACTAACTAAACAAATCCCGAGGGAGGCATTTGTAGCCCATATTAGAAATATGGGATTGTGTAAATTGTAATGTGCACAATTATTCATTGACAATTAATTATTATGTTTTCCTTCCTTATGTGTGTCTATGGTTGGAATACTTTACACATCAAGAAAAGTGTCACTAGGCTCTGAATGGACCCCCTCACACGGGTCATTTGCCTTGGCGCTAAGAAAGCGAGCAAGATGAGACAATTTATATCTATGGCGCTATGAGAGCGAGCAAGATATTTTCTTTTTATTGTCGCCTTAAACTGAATTAAGATGAGATCCCTCTGGATCGATCACAGGATATGAGAATCAAATCCGTGAAGCCTTCATTAAGCCGGTTGCGAGTTTTATGATAAGACGTCGTGAGACTCGGGTTAGCCGCAGTGGGAGTGGCTAGACTAAGAACCGTACGGTGTTTTTATTATTTGTATGTGACACGCCCATAATGATGGAAGAACACCGTAGCATGTGTCTCATACCACATGTGCGTAAGACGACCGTTGAAGAGAATGATGAATGAGATCTCTGTTTCATCATTGTGTGAGCTCTTGGATCATAATTTGTTGATCCATCTATACCCTTAGGACTTTAGATCTATGTCATGAAAAGGAAGCTTGATGTCGCTACTTTAGCATGCTCCTTAGGGCTATGGCTGATACAGTCCGGCGGGACATGATTAGGAAAGCGGTCAAGACTAATTGAATTGACATAAGAACTCAAGAAAGACATCCAAATATTGCACCATGTTTTGTAGCTCATACTTCGAGGGACTATATCGACTTAGTGGCGATAAAGTTGTGAGTATAAAACATTCGAGTTTTGACGTCGCTAGTTTTTAAGAGATCCAGGATGTCAAAGCTGGTGAATATTGAAGATATCTAGGGTACTACGGGATTCCTTTGGAGTATTGTGATCTGTTAGTTTTGATGATAACTTAATAGGTCACTACTCATTTGTTGTACCGACTCTCGTAAGGTCGCTCACTCCATTCGCCGTATGTAAGATTGAGAAGCAAGTGTCGAGAGATGAATTGCTCTTAGTGAGCAACTGACATTTTATAGTGCCCTCTATAGGCAAGTGGGAGATGTTAACCGATGGCAACTGCCATCGGTTGGTTGCCTAGCGTGGGCTTGGGAAGGAGACAAACCGCCAGTGCGGTTGTCTCCCATGCAAAAGAAGACTCTTTTGCATTCTTCTAGGCGCATGCAAGAGGAGACTCTCTCTGGGAAAACACATTGTGCAAGACTCTCTCTCTCTCTCCCTCACTCCTCTCCCTCTCTCTCTCTCTCTCTCTCTCTCTCTCTCTCTCTCCTCTCCTCTCTCTCTCTCTTCTCCTCTCTCTCTCTCTCTCTCTTATGCAAGACTCACTACAAAAAATTGGACTGTACTTACGGCAAAAAACCGTAAGTGTTACGTGAAATTTTGTAAGTAAAGACTTATACTTACGATCATAAAGCGATAGCGTAGCAACCGATGCTATAGATTTAGCTACGGTTTGTCAATTGTAAGTGTTACCATCAATTTTAAACCGTAAGTGTAAAATCTATATTTACACAAAATAACCGTAAATAAATGTAATATAAAACTGTAATTATTCATTCTTTTCTTATTTACAATTGTTACACTTTTGAACTGTAAGAATTGAACCGTAGCAATTTTTTATTGCAATAACAATATCTATAAATATTTCATAGCTATAGTGATAAATCTATTCTCTTTGACTATCAATTTTCATCCGTCTCACAAAATATATTTTAAGATAATACATAATTTTATGTGATTCGCCTGTATTATATCCAATCATACATACATCAATGATCCACTTATACATGCATCACTTATCAACCACAAGAAAAGACAATACACGATAATCATGATTCGATCCATTGCATAAGAAATATTCACAAAAATTTCTGTCGTATGTACAAAAAACATTGTTCATCAATCATTTGGTCAAGTTGATACATTGCCAACAAAAATGATTTGATCTCAAAATGAGTTTCAAAAAACTGGTAGTGTACCAACTGAACAGGTTGATTTCCTTCCCGAATGGTGTGCAGTGGCCAAGCCCTTGATGATCTTTCACTGCAGTGTCCAAAGCATGCTCTCACCACCCTTGATGATCCTTCACTTTGTTTACCATTTTTTTCAAAAATTGGGTGATTGCAGATTTGCAAGTACCAAGTAATATTTGATGTATACTTAGGGGTATAGTAAGACCTGACACAACAAACATATCTCCACATGAAATGATAAAATATAAGATAAAATTTAAAAAAATGATCTCATATATAAAAAGAACTACGCTTAACCTATTCAGTGCAAAATATTGCTCAAGAGGAATAAGCACCAACTCCAAACCTCAAGAAAATGGTCCAGCCTCCAAGCAAAATCCTGAGGATATACCATTTTATTTACCTTTTACTAGCACTACCATCTACTCCCAGTTCAAAAAGAACAACTGCTACCCACTTTTTTTAGATGGAGAATCTTATCATATTCTCTAAACTAATAGAGATAGAGGTACACAATAATAGAAAAAAAATTGAACAGGCGATCCATTCGCCAAGATCTCACCTATGGGTCTCCGCAATACATTATTAATTACGAGACACAACGACTTCTGTATACTACTGCCTGGATCTTTCAACGTGCACATGAATCAAACTGATAAAATGGATTAGAAAAACAGAGAAGAGAGACCAGATCCTTGGCTAGGACAGAGGCTGGCGTTGCATGGAAGCTTCATCAGTGAACATGCTGATGATATAATGGTGTTTGGCCGAGCAGAGGAAAAGGAGCTGAGGGAAATGATTAACACTATACAAACTTTTACATCTTGGTCTGGCCAAAGCATTAACAGGAGCAAATCCGGGATATTCTTCAGTAACAATGTACCATCTCTTATGCAAACTCAGTTGAAGCAAATGTCAGGTTTTTCTGATAATTCCTAATAGCTATGCTAATCATTCAAACAAATAAACTTGATTCTTACCACAAAAAAAAAACAGACAAAGATTGATTACTGAAGTTCTATATCACATACATGTATTAAAAAACTATCTTTTCATTATACAAATGCTAGGAATAACTAGTGTACAAAAAAAGATGTGAGGATGTAAGGAAAACATAGCATAAGAGATCAACAGAAGTAATGAAGAAGTCATAATAGACTTGAACTAGCTATTCACATCAGGACCACCAATAAATTATTGGAGTCCTATTTCTGTAGGTTGACTTCCTAATATGCATACAATATTTTTTTCTTGGCATCAAGACCATCAATAAACTAAACTAAAGAGTAACTAGATAAAGTGGACAACAACAAAATAACTTATAATTTTGATTTTTTCTTGGCATCAAGACCATCAATAAACTAAACTAAAGAGTAACTAGATAAAGTGGACAACAACAAAATAACTTATAATTTTGAAAATTCATCAAGGTTGTCATCAGCCAAGTTTACTGCCAACAATGATATACAATGCCATAGGCACAAAGATTACCTTGACAAGACCAGAAGTCCCTATAGTAGCAAGCTCTTCGAGGGATTCCACCTTTTCAATAACATACACCTGAACGAAGTTAATAATCTCTTCATACGTAAAAACAATGGGTTTCTCCATCCAAATGAAATGATGAATAGTTGTAGGTGTCTTAGGACTACCCTTCAAATGAAGCAAAACAAGACTGTCAAAGCAGCTGGATACACCACAATATATTCTCCATTATTTATTTATCTTCCAACAACAATTTACGAATGTGAAATGCCTTCAGTATCTTTCAACGGAGATTGTATGTTTTCCCAGAGAAGACCTCTCAATTGACCTCATGTAGTTATGTTGTATCTGCTTCAAAGTTGTTACATAAACTACATCAAATTGTGCTTTAAGGTTTTATTTTGGATAAGATGCCTTAACAGTTATGACATTCTCATTATATATCCCCACTCATTCATTGACAATATTCTGCTTTCATCTGCATTTTTTTCAGATAGAAGTATTAAGCAGCATTCGCCATCCAATATGGTCCTCCTCATGGGCGCTTGCCCTGAGTATGGATGTATTGTGTATGAGTATATGGCGAATGGCAGCCTTGAAGACCGTCTCTTCTGTCGTTCCAACACTCCTCCCCTCCCCTGGCAACTTCGTTTTAAGATTGCAGCTGAACTTGCCACCGGCCTTTTGTTTCTTCATCAGTCCATGCCTGAGCCCCTCGTTCATCGTGATCTCAAGCCCGCCAACATCCTTCTTGATCACAACTTTGTCAGCAAAATTGCTGATGTTGGCTTGGCACGCCTCGTTCCCTCCTCCGTGGCCAATGCTGCCACTCAATACTGCATGACTTCTGCTGCTGGAACTTTCTGCTACATCGATATAGAATACCAACAGACAGGAATGTTGGGCATCAAATCCGACATCTATGCACTTGGAATCATCCTTCTGCAGGTAGTTACAGGAGCTCTACCGATGGGACTTGCACATAACGTTGGAGGAAGGCAGGTTCCAAATTTAAAGGCTATTGGATCCCAGTGTCAGACTGGCCAATTGAGGAGACACTAGCTAGCTTTTGCAAAGATAGGATTGAAGTGTGCCGAGTTGCGCAAGAAAGACCGGCCAGATTTAGCAACCGTGATACTGCCAGAGCTCCACAGGTTGCAGGAATTTGCTGAACGTACAAGTTCACAATCTTATCCTCTGTTGCACTCTAGGGTGAGACAACATCACTTCTTATTTTTTTGTTCTCCCTGTCATGAACATCTTTTCGTATACCCTCGTTTCTTCTGGGATAGCATACGAGATCATGCTGTTCCTTGGTAGAACCTTTACTGGGCAAGGAGTACTGACATTTAATTCTTGATCCGAGTCTTCGCAGGGTGCTGCTAATCTCCCCCCTGCAGGAGGATCTGGTCTTCTCGGATATGGTGTAAGAAAATGACTCATCTGTGATTACGGGGATGAAAGTAGGAGTTGATTTTACATGTCTAATTTAGGATGTTGCATCACATGATGACGGGATGAGGGTGGGGAGGATTTATTTGACTTTTTATACTGTATTTGATTAAATAGTTTATTTCATGATTGATTGAACATTAAATGTAGCATTGTCAGTTTTTTAGTGTATGTGTGTGCGTCTATTGCTTACAGGGCATGTCAATGTTATATGAGTTTATGAAATTATATTATTTTTTTAATGAGACAGATTTGCGACGGATTAGCGACGGAAATTTCTGTCGCTAATGCCAATCCGTCGCTAAGTAGCGACGGATTTGCGAGAAATTTGTTTGTTCGGTTTAATCCGTCGCTAAAAATAGTGTAAGTGTAAAAGGCGATCGATTAGCGTAAGAAAAATCCGTCGCTAATTGGAGACGAATTTGCAAGGAATTAGTTCATTGCAAAACCGTCGTTACATGATTCTGTCACTAATTAGCGACATATTTGTGATAAAAATAAGGGGACGCTAATAGCAATGGACAAAATTCTGGCACTACTCCATCGCTACGCCTACCGCAGATTAGCGAGTAGTTTTTGGGACGGACGTATTCCGTCGTCAATTTGTCGCTAATCCGTCGCAAAGTATATTTAGCGACGAATTAGTGACGGATTACGTCCGTCGCTAAATTTACATTTTCTTGTAGTGTACACACACAAATTATCTGAAAACACATATCATAAACATATCCAAAAAAAATACAAAGTATCTCATATACATAAATCATCTTTTTAATACCATGCACACATAAATTATCTGAAAACACATATCATAAACATATTCAAAAGAAATACAAAATATATCACAAACTATAACAATCTAATCATCATCATAATTATCAGCAGACTCATCACTCCCCTCAGGCTCAGGCGCATGACGAGGCATATATATGTGATGGCTGAGAAGCCAATTGCTGCATGAGGGCTCACATCTCTGACATCTGACTGCGAATATTCTCTAGCTCCTGGTGATCCTTGCTCCTCTCTGCACACATATTCTGTAGCTCCTGGCGATCCATGCTCCTCTCTGCACACATCTCCTCCATCTTTTTGTTTTGATCCTGCAACTGCTGCTGCACCTGAGTGTGGTAGCTGCCTAAGGAGCTCGATCCCTCTCCCCTCCCGTACCAAGTGTGGAGCGTCTCCACCTTCCCCGCGCAATGAACACGTCCAGGCCTGTCTCATCCTATGACAGCTATGAAGGCATCCTCGGCTGAAACAGGAGCGACATCATCACTTTGGAGGGAAGGAGTCGTCATCTGTGTCATCCTCTCCTACAATAAAAAAATTATTTCATTAAAAAAAAATGTAGGACCGATTTTATTATTTTAATTTTTTTTGAATGACCGCAAAGGGTGCACTACAAGAAAAAATGAGTTTAGAGACCGATATAGCGACCGATATTTTCAGTCACTGTTCGGCTACTAAATAGTGACGAATTGTGATCAAAACTATTCAGTCGAAAAAAAATATTATAGTGACCGATTTCAGTTCGATCACTAATCAGTCACTAATTAGTGACCGAATAGTGATCGTTGAGCATTCGGTGACTGTATTTCTCCATTTTCATAAAATAGAGGAAACTTTTGCGACCGAATATTTTCGGTCACTAATCGGTCACTAATTAGTGACCGATTTTATTTCAATCATAGATTTTCACGTTTTCCCGAGTATGGAAGAAAATTTTGTGACCGATTATGTTCGGTCACAAATTTGGGACCGATTAGAGACCGAAAATATTCGGTCTCTATAGCCGACGTGTTTAGAGACTGAATAGCGACCGACATTTGTCGGTCGCTAATATTACTCTCTTCTTCCTCCGCCCCGACTCTTGCACACACACACACACTCTCTCTCTCTCTCTCTCACTCTCTCTCGCCGCCGTGGGTCACCGGACACCGTCGCCGTGCGCCGCTATGGGTCGTTGGACGCCGCCGTCACCGCCGTCGAAGCCCGAAGCTGTTGTCGTCTTCTCCTCCGGTAAGCCCTCTCTCTCTCTCTCTCTCTTTCTGCGGCGGCCGACAGTGTGGGGGGTGTTCCCGGTAGTGGGTGAGGGGGAGGGCGGCTTGGCGGATGGGGGTGCAGTGTGGGGGTAGGAGGGGGGGACTGGCGGTGTGGGGGAGAGGGGGGCTGTGTAGGGAGGGGGGGGGCTGGCGGGGGGGAGTCGTAGGCAAGGGGGGTTCTACGGGGTTGGGGGGGGGGGGGGGGCTTTGCAAGGAAGGGGCGGGGGACTTCGCAGAAGGAGGGTGGGGGGGGGGGGTTCAGTGGAGAGGGGGTAGTGGGGGTGGGGCTCTGGTGATGGGGTTGGGGGTTTCAGTGGGGAGGGGGTAGTGGGGGTGGGGCTCTGGCGATGGAGTGGGGGGGTTTCAGTGGGGAGGGGGCAGTGGGGGTGCATGGGGCTTCAGCATGTCCAAGTTAATTCCATTGCACAAAGTGCAATCATATATGTGAAATAGCGCAAATTTCATTGGTTCTTTTAGTTGTTGTACATATATGTATGCAAAATTATCTTTGATATTATTCGTATACTTTATCCCTTGATGTGCCTGAAATTATAAAACTGCCCTCAAATTAGACTTCTTATGGACTTGATGAGATCATATATCAGTCGTGCGTTTATGAGTTTCCTTATACTATTTAAGCATTACCTTTTTTATAGGTAAGATTGGAGGGCGGAGAATTGAACCTAAGATCTAGATATGTACAATGGAGGACCTAATCAGTAAGTCAGTCCTTCTATGCTACCAGTTAAGTATATAAATATAGCCACTTGGGTATACCAGGAATAGTTTTGATGATTCATAAGAGTTTAAGAGTGTATCTATAAAGTGTATATTAAAAACAAATCCATTTTTATTATTTATAGATAGCTACTTTATGTGCAATATATGTTAGTTGTTTACTTGCCTTTGTTGTTGATATATACACCGTAGTCTCTAATCCTAGCTTGTAATTTCCCATTTTGAAGGTTGAAATGAGGTCCTATGATCTAATTTGTTTCTCATTGTAAGCCCTCGTCCCCGCCATCCTCCCTCGCGCCACCGCACAAGTGAATTAAAAAAAATTATCAATTAGGGCTACCTAAAGAATAAACTCTAAATAACTATATACTCATTTCTTTCACAAGTGAGGAAAAAAAACTAAACCCACACGCCATAGCTATAGCATTCTTAAACATAGCCTATGTAAAAGATGATATGACTTGCCATGGCATCCTAAATTCTAGTGTCCTCTCCTCCTCATCAAAAAGTGAAAATACCGTATGAATACATAATATTTTATCTTTGAAAATTTCACAGAATCAATAAGTGACCTTTACATTTGGATTTTAAGTAAATATAAAAGTCTATTTATTTCTACTTTATTGTGATATCTCCAATGTCATATTACACGTACGTAGCTAGGGAATTAGTTTAGATTCTTTAGAACAATCATAATTAAGGTGAAAATAATTATGGGTACTTTCAGTACGTGTCATATTAAAACGTTGCAAGTACTAAGAATGTTATTTTCATATCTTCTTTAGCTCGAAGTGCCCCGTTGTTTACTTGGAAAATTTTCTGCCTTCTGACACAAAAAGAAAAGAAAGGAAGAAATTAGAAAACATACAAGTCTAGTCGTCCCACACGTTTGTAGAATTGTCAAAGTTCAAGATAGATCACTCGGAGTTTCTAGTTTAAAGTGTATATGGTTGGGGATTTGGTTTTTGGAATTTCAGATTTAAAGAATCTGGGGTATTTGAAAATTGGGTACTTCAGATTTAAAGGACTTAGGGTATTGAAGGGGCTGAACGGGGGTTTAAGGAGATTGGGGCCACACAAGCTTTGCCTTGGGGGGGGGGGGGGGGGGGGGGTTATGGGGCTATTAAAGGATTTAATAGGGGGTTTAACAGGGGTTTAATGGGGTTTTTGTTTACTTTCAGTTTAGTTATTAGTATTGCACTTCTTACTTTAATGCAATTCATTTACATGTATGTGTGAATTTGGTTTACTATTACACTTGTTTATATGTATGATTTTGTTTTCATTTTCTTTTCATATTTATGTGGTATTTAAATTTGATCTATGCATGCGTAGCAATTTAACACTACACACACCTCACGAGAGCGTGTTAAGCGCGTGTCAATGAACCTTCACATTCATGACTTTGGGATTGATGTGCACGAGTCTTATTTTTAATGATGAGAACGTGTATATCTAACTCAAAGTCTTGAATTGTCCTGTTTTGGACAGTCTGTGAATGTTTGATTGCAGGTAGGTGGTCATTTACTATGTGTTTGTATTATTTGTTGAAAATTTCGGGTGCATCTACTCACTCCTCTCTGATATACCTTTATTGATTTAAAATATTTTCTTAACCACTTATTAGTAAGTGTTTAAGAAAATATCTTAATTAATAAATATTTTTGGTATATCAGAGAGGTGTGGGGAGATGCTGCCGAAATTTTCAGCAAATTATACAAACACATAGTAAATGGCCATCTGAGTGCGATCAAATATTCACAGATGGGTAAAAAGTGATAATCTAAATAATATATCCTTCCTACTCATTTCGATTGCGCCGAACGATGTGTAAAAATGGTCAGGTTTAGTTTTTTCTGAGTTTGAATTTTAAAGTTATTTGTCTGTTAATATTGGTTGGGCGCAGGAAAAAAATGGCTTCAGACCGTTCATAGATGTATCGTAGAATAGTTGATCATGTGGTGTCGGTGGAGTTTAGGGTCGGAGTTGAGACTTTCATTCAGTTTGCATTGGGGAATCCAAATGTAGTAGTAGACAGCGAAGGTTGCATCCAATGTCCTTGTATGATTTGTAAAAATTTGAAGTGGAATTCATCATGGGAGGTTCAATGCCATTTATATAGAAAAGAATTTGTTGAAGGTTATATGAATTGGACATGTCATGGTGAGGAGCTCTGGTCGCACGAGACTAGTAATGTGGAAGGCACAAGTACGTACGTGGATATGGTTGTAGATGCTACTAGTCCCACATTCAATGTACATGAGGATCATGTATACGCTGAAGACGTGTCGAACAAGGGAGCCAAAAGATTCTATCAGTTACTTAAGGATGCTGATGAGCCATTGTGGGATGGTTGTCAAAAACACACTCGGTTGTTAGCGGTGTCACAGTTGCTAAACTTGAAATCTGAATTTCATATAAGTGAGAATTGTTTTGATCGTCTCCTCCTCATCATCAAGAGCATGTTACCTCGAGATGAGAAGCTGCCTCCAAGTTTTTATCGTGCCAAGAAGATGGTCAATGATTTAGGACTTGGATATGTGAAAATAGATGCTTGTCCTAATCATTGTATGTTGTATCACAAAGAGGATGCAGATAAGGTATCATGTTCTATTTGCCATCATGATAGGTTTAAACCTAAAAAGGGGCCAATTCTAGGGAAAAGATATACCTTATGCGTCATTACGATATTTTCCTCTTACACTCAGACTGTAGCGGATGTATATGTCTTCAAAGACAGCTCGACATATGAGGTGGCACGTAGAAAGAGTACATCGGGACGAGGATATTATAAGTCATTCTGCAGATGGCGAAGCTTGGACTCATTTCAACCATGCTCATTCTATCTTCTCAAGGGAGTCGCGTAATGTGAGGCTTGGTTTGTGCACTGACATATTCAATCCATTTGGAGGTTCAGTGGCTTCCTACTCCAGCTGGCCAGTGTTCGTGACACCATACAACCTTCCTCCAAGCATGTGCATGAAGCGAGAGAATTTGTTTCTGTCTTTATTGATTCCCGGTCCTAAAAGTCCTACAAAAAATATAGACATCTATCTCAGACCATTGATT
This sequence comes from Colocasia esculenta, assembly GCA_014218235.1. Taxonomy (NCBI): domain Eukaryota; kingdom Viridiplantae; phylum Streptophyta; class Magnoliopsida; order Alismatales; family Araceae; genus Colocasia; species Colocasia esculenta. Next base: position 165,443,367 of record CM024760.1, on the reverse strand, counting down.
GATGAATTGAAATTATTATGGACTGAGGGGGTCAATACTTATGATGATGAAAATTTGCTAGATATCACACAACTGATGGGCAGTACCTGACACCTTTCAGGTTTTGGGAAGGAGCACAACTGGGTGATGAGGAGCATTTTTTGGGAGCTACCTTATTGGTCGACTCTTCTTGTGCGGCACAATCTAGACGTGATGCATATCGAGAAAAATATCTTTGATAATGTGTTCAACACCGTTATGGACATAAAAGGTAAAACAAAGGACAACGGGAATGCACGTTTGGACTTGTCCATGCTTTGTAAATGTCCAGAGTTAGAACTTGTTGAAGTAAATGGGAAATCAATTAAACCAAAAGTAGTTTATGTGTAAAGGAAGTGTGTCAGTGCTGAAACAGTTGAGATTTCTGACAGTTATGTGTCTAATATTGCTCGTTCTGTCAACGTCAGTAAGGGAAAAATATATGGAATGAAGAGTCATGACTGCCATGTGTTCATGCAAAGGTTGCTACCTATTACATTTCGTGACATATTGTCGAAGCCTCTATGGGGGCATTGTCTGAGCTGAGTCGATTTTTCACGATTCTGTGTGCATCAGAACTCAGCTGAGGATGTGCAAACTATCGAACAGAATGTGGTCACCATCGTATGCAAGTTGGAGAAGAGATTTCCGCCTGCATTCTCGATTCGATGGAGCATTTACTCGTATATCTACCATATGAAGCTAAAGTCGGAGGGCCATTACAATATAGATAGATGTATCCATTTGAGAGGTATATGCGAATATTAACAATTTTCTTCTTAGAATTGCACCTTATATATGATATGTTCCCATTTGTCTTGTACATTGTTGATGTGGGTGTATGCATGACCTCAAAATGAAAGTCTGAAATAAAGCAAAAGTAGAGGGGTCTATTGTTGAGGCATACATTATGGAGGAAATCTCAAACTTTTGTTCGATGTACTTTGAAGCAGACATACAAACTCGTCGTACTGAACCTCCACATAATGATGATGGGGGGCGTGGGAATCTGTGTGTTCAGATCGACTCTCCATATTTAATCATCCTGGACGTGCCTTCGGATGTTCTTCAACTCGCATGCTGGATGACAGAGAGTTATGTGCTGCAGAGATATATATTCTTGTAAATTGTGCTGAGCTAGAGTGTTATGTGAGTAAGTGCTGAACTCACAATTTATTGTGTATATAATTTCTTTGCCTTATTCTAGCTATTGAAGGTGGTCTCCATTCATATTGCAGACAATTTGATTCAGAAATAATTCAAAGAAATCAGCATCTCAGTGATTATGAGGTTGAAAACGAACGAGAGAAGTCATTGGCCTTATGGCTAAGAAAACGCGTAAGTGTACATGCTCAAAAAGTACGAAAGATAACTTATGTTCACTTTTTAACTAGTCTTCTCTATACATAGGTTGAACAAAGTTTAATTACTGATGAAAGAGTTCGTCAGATAGCCTATGGCCATCAAAAATTGTACAGAACTATCCTAGTTATTGTGAATGGGTATAGATTTCATACAAAAGACTATGGGCAGGTAAGTCTACCATGAACAGTGGCGTATGTGTTAAAGGAAGTACATACAATGAAAGTGAATATGACTATTATGGTATTGTAGAGGAGATCTTATAGTTGCAATATCTAGGAAAAGACAATCATATATTCTTGTTCAAGTGTCATTGGTTTGATCTGAATTCCATTCGAAATGACACAACGCATGGGATTGTCGAGCTTAAACATAAGTCGAAATTGAATACTTATGAGCCATCATTTTAGCACACAAACCAGCAGGTGTACTATACAAGCTATCCATCATCTACGAACAAAGAACGAAATGATTGGTGGGCAATTTACAGAGTTAAGTCAAGACTATTCTCTAATTATGAATTGGACATGACCGATCAGACACCTGAAGAGGTCAACGCCGAATTCTTTCAAGAGACTTGTTGAAAATGTAGAGTTGACAATTCATACTGGGGAAGATGAATCTGAAGCACATTTGCTTGTCTAAAAGAAATGAGGTCGAAGAAGTCGATCCACATGAGATAAAAGGGAGTAGTGGAAGGCGAACAGATATTGAATGTGAAGGTTCTAATGAGGAGGAGAATATACTAGTGATGAATGTGAAGATGATGATGAAGATGGGGCTGAATTAGATATACGTCATCATCTGAGGAAATGGATATCATTTAAAAATGGGTAGAATTTTTCACATCTGTTAAATATATTTAAAGTTGCCCACTTTCAACACAAGTAATTGACTAATGAACATTAATTTTTTATGTTCCCTATGAAGATATGGTGCGTGGAACACGATCGGGCTCCAGTTCTAGGAGGAGGAGCAGTCGTGGGAGGGGTTTGTTTGCGGCATCAGGTATGATATTTTCTTTGATATTTTCTTTGTGCATTATTTATACATATTATCTATGCCATTTAAATTGTTACAGCTTCTAGTTCTTCCTCTGTGCCTCCTCCTTTAGTAGCAGGTATGTATATTTAAAGTTGTACTTCATTGTGTATGATTCTTATGCCATTAAAATTCTTACAAGTTCAAGTGAGTTTACACCTCCTCATCCTAGAGTAACCAGGTATGGATATTTAATTTTTAAGTATTGTATAGTCATTATTTATATTCTTGTACATTGTATATTTTTCTTTGTTATTTTCTTTGTGTATTATTTATACATATTATTTATGCCATTTAAATTGTTATAGCTTTTGGTCTTCCTTTGGCTTCCTCCTGTAATAGTAAGTATGTATATTTAAGGTTTACTTTCATTGTGCATTGATTCTGACCATTACAATTCTTACAGGTTCGGGTGAATTACACCTCCTCCTCCTAGAGTACTAGGATGTATATTTAAATTTGTAAGTATTTGTATGTCATTATTTATATTCTTGTACATTGTATATTTAAAGTTATATTTTTCTTTGTGCATTATTTATACATATTATTATGACATTTAAATGTTACAGCTTCTGGTCCTTCCTTTGTGCCTCCTCCTCTAGCAGCACGTATGTATATTTAAAGTTGTACTTCATTGTGCATTGATTCTTATGCCATTAAAATGTTACAGGCTCGGGTCAGTGTACACCTTCTCCTCCTACAGTAGCAAGTATGTATATTTAAATTTGTAAGTATTTGTATAGTCATTATTTATATTCTTGTACATTGCTTATGTCGTTATGCATTTTTGTCTAGGACCGAGTGTTTCCGCACCTCCAGCTTTTTTGGCTGGTGCATCTATGGTGCCAGAGGCAGAGGATGTTGTTAGTCTACAGGAGGGGGAGGCAGTTTTTATGAAAGCACTCTGCTGGAGGTGTAGATAAATGGGTACGTAATAAACTTTAATGTATCTTTTATTGAGGTATATTTAGTTTATAAATTCATTGTAACAAGTTACATAATTACAATGATAAAATAGAGCCCGCCAAGCGTCTCAATTCATCACAAGGACAATTCAGGCACACTTTCCTGGGCCTATTCATAGATTCAATGATTTCCCGATAGAGGTCCAGGAGTTGTTGTATCAGATGTTCATGGTATGTAATTTATTTGTTTTCTTATTCCCACATTCAGTTAACTAACTCTTATCTGTACAGAGCAATCATCGATTCACACATCGTTCGGACGAGGTGCGGTCTCAATTAGTATGGACGACCACTGCCCGATCAAATTTTAAACATTTGTTGTATAATGCGAGGAAAAATGCAAGAAAGTTTGTCAGAGTGCAGACACGACTCTTTGGAGGGAGCGCGCACCGACATGGATGAGGAGAGACTACTGGGAAGGTCTGTGCAATATATGGGCCGCAGAGAGATGGCAACAAACCTCCACAACAATGAAAGTGAATCGGGCTGCCAATCTAGAGGCCAACATGCATACAAGTGGGTCCGTCTCCTTTGCGACCCATCAGTCCAGATTGGTAAGTCATATGTTCGTATGTGATATATTTTATTTATATAGGTACTCATTTATGTAATGTTTTTTCTGTGAAATAGGAAAATTAGCTAAAACGACCTCCAACATTTCAGGAGGTGTTTGATAAGACACATAAGAAAAAGGGGACGGATCAGTACATTAGCGACAGAGCCCGAGAGGTTGCGGTAAGTATTTACAGTCTATTCACTATTTATTTTTTCTCGTTACAGATTAATATTACATTGTCAATTTTATTTTTTGCAGGAGTTGTATAGCCAACAAATGATAGAGAAGTATGTCGGGGAGGTTCGAGGAGTAGCCACAGTTAGATCCTGAGGTATGGGTTGCGACATCTGGTGCCCCAAAGAAAGGCCATGTGTAGTTTTGAGCACAGTATGGACACGAGCAGGGTGTTATTTGGCGCCTCGAGTTCAGCCTCATAGACTAGTGCAGGTGTCCGACGCTGTCCAGGCCCAGCTCTCCCAGGCCCTCTCTCAGGTTAGCATTCCTCCTCAGGCAGCACCATCGACATCAGCATGGGCCCCTCATGTAAGTAAGTTAATTTTACTTTAGCTTTTCTATTTTAACAGTCAATTTTAGTTTTGTTTTGTTTAAAAAGAAAGAACTTAATTAGGTTTGGGGGTCAAAAATTAAAAATACTAATTCGATCGACCTCCAATTTGTTCCAGCACGGTCGGGGCGATGAATGTGACTTATGCAAACTGACAGAGTTCAATTTGGACTCCCGGTTTGAGCTCGATGCTCAAATTCACATTAAACGAGTTAGTTTAAATTTAAAATGAAGAACTTAGGTTTAGGGGTCCAAAATTAGAAATACTAATCTGATTGGCCTACAGTTTTTTTCAGCACGGCCAGGGCGATAATTATGACTTGTGAAAACTGACGGAGTTCAATTTGGACTCTTGATTTGAGCTCGACGCTCAAATTCATATAAGCAAGTTAGTATAGTTTTGTTTTGTTTAAAAAGGAAGCTTAGCTATGTTTGGGGGTCCAAATTTAGAAATACTAATCCGATCGACCTCCAATTTATTCTAGCACGGTCGGGGCGATGAGTGTGACTTGTGAAAACTGACGATGTTCAATTTGGACTCCCAATCTGAGCTCGACGTTCAAATTCACATTAAGTAATTTAGTTTACTTTAAAACTGAAGAACTTGGGTTTAGGGGTCCAAAATTAGAAATACTAATCTGATTGGCTTCTGATTTTTTTCAGCACGGCTAGGGCGCTGATTGTGACTTGTGAAAACTGACAGAGTTCAATTTAGACTCCCAGTTTGAGCTCGGCGCTCAAATTCATCTTAAGCAAGTTAGTTTAGTTTAAAAAGGAAGAACTTAGGTTTGGGGTCCAAATTTAGAAATACTAATCCGATTGGCCTCCGGTTTGTTCCAACATAGTCGGGGCGATGAGTGTCACTTGTGAAAATTGACGGAGTTCAATTCGAACTTCCGGTTTGAGCTCGACGCTCAAATTCACATTAAACAAGTTAGTTTAGTTTAAAAATGAAAAACTTATGTTTGGGGATCCAAAATTAGATATACTAATCCAATTGGCCTCCAATTTTTCCAGCACAGCTAGGTCGATGATTGTGACTTGTGGAAACTAACGGAGTTCAATTTGGACTCCTGGTTTGAGCTCGGCGCTCAAATTCATCTTAAGCAAGTTAGTTTAGTTTAAAATAGAAGAACTTAGGTTGAGGGTCCAAAATTAGAAATACTAATCCGATAGGCCTCCGGTTTGTTCCAACACGATCGGGGCGATCAATGTGACTTGTGGAAACTGACGGAGCTCAATTTGGACTTCCGATTTGAGCTCGACGCTCAAATTCACATTAAACAAGTTAGTTTAGTTTAAAAATGAAGAACTTAAGTTTGGGGGTCCAAAATTAGAAATACTAATCCGATCGGCCTCCGATTTGTTCCAGGACGGTTGGGGCGATGAGTGTGACTTGTGAAAACTGACGGAGTTCAATTCGGACTCCCAGTTTGAGCTCGGCGCTCAAATTCACATTAAGCAAGTTAGTTTTGTTTTGTTTTGTTTAAAAAGGAAGAACTTAGCTAGGTTGGGGGTCCAAAATTAGAAATACTAATCGATCGGCCTCCGATTTGTTCCAGGACGGTTGGGGCGATGAGTGTGACTTGTGAAAACTGACGGAGTTCAATTCGGACTCCCAGTTGAGCTCGGCGCTCAAATTCACATTAAGCAAGTTAGTTTTGTTTTGTTTTGTTTAAAAAGGAAGAACTTAGCCAGGTTTGGGGGTCCAAAATTAGAAATACTAATCCGATCGACCTTCAGTTTGTTCCAGCACGGTCGAGGCGATGAGTGTGACTTGTGAAAACTGACGGAGTTCAATTCGGACTCCCGGTTTGAGCTCGACGCTCAAATTCACATTAAGCAAGTTAGTTTAGTTTTAAAATGAAGAACTTAGGTTTGAGGGTCCAAAATTAGAAATACTAATCCGATTGGTCTCCGATTTTTTCCAGCATGGTCAGGGCAATGATTGTGACTTGTGGAAACTTACAGAGTTCAATTCGGACTTCTGGTTTGAGTTCGACACTCAAATTCACATTAAGCAAGTTAGTTTAGTTTAAAATTGAAGAACTTGGGTTTCGGGGTCCAAAATTAGAAATACTAATCCGATTGGCCTCCGATTTTTTTCTGCACGGCCAGGCCGATGATTGTGACTTGTGAAAACTGACGGAGTTCAATTTGCACTCCCGATTTGAGCTCGACACTCAAATTCATCTTAAGCAAGTTAGTTTAGTTTTAAAAGGAAGAACGTAACTAGGTTTGGGGGTCCAAAATTAGAAATACTAATCCGATCGGCCTCCGGTTTGTTCCAGCACAGTCGGGGCGATGATTGTTACTTGTGGAAACTGATAGAGTTCAATTCGAACTCTCGGTTTGAGCTCGACACTCAAATTCACATTAAGCTTGTTAATTTAGATTAAAAGCGAGGGAATAAAATATAAAAATTTAAATAATTTATTGCTTATGGTAGTATTTAATTTTAACTTATTATTTTTATAAATCTATTGTAGGTTCCTTCTTCGAGTGGCATCGGAGGAGAAGAGGACGAGGAGGACGAGGATTCATGATTTTCTTTTCATGTTATGAATATTTTATGTATTGTTGTAGACAATTTATGTTTTATGTATTGTTGTGGACATTTTATGTTTTATTATTGTTGTGGATATTTTATAGTTTTTATTTGCACAAGTTATTTTGTTTATATATATATATATATATATATATATATATAATATATTATATATATATATATATATAATAGAGACCGATTAGTGAGTGAATTGATAGCGACCGAAGCATTCGGTCACTATTTCAGTCACTAAAATAGTGACTGACTAGTGACCGAATTATCGGTCAATATCCGCAGCCGATAAGTTCAGTCACTATTCGGTCACTATTTTAGTGACCGAACTAGTGGATAGCGACCGATAAATTCAGTCATTAGTCGGTCCCTATTTTAGTGACCGAAATAGTGATCGAATACTTCGGTCGCTGAAATTCGGTCACTATTTTAGTGACCGAAATAGTTACTGAAAAGTTGAGTCACCAGTCGGTCACTATTTTAGTGACTAAAATAGTGACCGAAGTCATCGATCGTTGATAGCGATCGAAGAAATTCGGTCACTATCAGCAACCGCTTAGTGACCGAAATTTTTCGGTCACAGAATTGTGACAAAAATTCTTCATCGACAATTTTAGTCTTTATTCGGTCACTATTCGGTCACTGACTCATTTAGTGACTGAATTGAGACCGAAATTGTCGGTCTCTAAACCCGTTTTATCTTGTGGTGGTGTTAGATTGCGATTTTTTTTAGGCTGCTATTCACCTAATTAAAATTTGAAAGTGTGCTATTTTAAAAGAAAACCCTATATAGAGCTAGTTGTGTATCGAAGCATGCATACTTGCGAGTAATATCGGTATAAAGGACGCCAAATAATGTTCATATATATGTACGTACCATGCTTGGCCATGGACAGGTGTAGCAAGGGGTAGACGCGGGGGGGTGATGTTCTGGCAGACGGCCGGCATGGGCCTAGAACGCACCTCCCTGTCCAGCCTCGTGAGATTCCTCACGTCTCCGATGAGAAGCTGGTAAGGGTTGCCCCCGTTGCCCTGCTGCCAGAGCAGCCTCTCCAGCCTCCTGGGAGTCCACCACGCCCACCGCAGCCCCCTCAGCGCCACCACGCTCGCCCCGCCCCATGCCACAGCCAGCACCACCACCACCAGCAGAGACCCCACATCCCAGCTGCGATTAATCCACTCCGACCACACCAGATCCAGGAGGGGAAGTCCTAACGCCATCTCCACCGGTGCTCTCCGGCCCACTTAGAACTACCCGCTGCTCCACCTTCACATCCTCCTTACGAGAAGCATATATGTGTGCATTAATTGTTGTCGCCATGGGTGATGAGAGAGTTCCGCCGCCTTCGTTTAGACCTCTTTGACATTCTCTCCCAACCCTCCCCGCATATCTATCGCCGTTCGAGAAACGCAAGGTGTGCGCTCGAAGAAAGCTAGATCATAGATCACCGGCCACGTCTCATGGACAGAGACCACAACTGTCTCTCATAGGAAAGGAGAAATATTTAACTTGGGCACACCCACTAGGGGTGTGTCATTTGTCTCGTGGAATTTGAAAAAGTTGGATAGGAGAGATATTATAATCTTTAAAAGACAAATGGCACACCTCTAGTGGATGTGTTATGCTTAGTGCACACCAAGATGTGCACTAAATATTTCTCTATAGAAAAATTTGTTGTATTTACTATAGTGCAGGAAGTTGACATTTGAGGTGATGCTTATACGACGTTGTTATATAGATGTCATGCGGCAATGGCGAGGGTGGCAGGGAGCGGCGACAGGTGACGAACGACGATAAGTGGCAATCGGCGATGAGTGGCAATTGACGGCGGCGGCGACGGGTGACTTGCGGCGATCGACAATCGGCAACCGATGATAGTCATCAGTTAGAGTTCAAAATACAAATCTTAGACTCTAAAATATAAATTTTAAGCTTCAAAATATTTTTTTAAGGTTTAAAAATATTAATTAAGTTTTTAATATTTGAGCTGTAAAATACACATCTTGAGCTTCAAAATGTAAACTTTGCGCTCCAAAATATTATCCTTAGGATTTAGAAATATTAACTGAATTTTTAATATTTGAGCTCCAAAATACATATCTTGGGCTCTAAAATGTAAGGTTTGAGCTCCAAAATATTACCCTTAAGGTTTAAAAATATTGACTCAAATTTTAATATTTGGACTCTAAAGTATAGACATTAGACTCCAAAATATTTACTATGACTCTAAAATATGAAATTTGGGATCCAAAATATATCCTTAGGGTTCAAAATATTGTCTAGATTTTAATAATAATTTAAGCTCCAAAATAAAGATTTTGGACTCCAAAATATAAACTACAGTTTTAAAATATAAATTTAAACTCCAAAATATTGATTTTAGATTCTGTCGTCACTAGTCGTCAGTCGCCGCTGCTTGCGGTCACTAGCTACCCACCACTAACTGTCACCATCTCAGTCCTACTGCAATAAGTACAGTGAGTCTTTCTCCTCTAATAAATAAATGATCACTTTTTGTAGCAACTCTGATTTTTAAAATCTAAAATAAAATAAAATTTTAGTTAATAAATGTGATAAATAGAATTAAATTAGAATAAAAAAGGAATAATGGAATTAAATCAATACCCATTAAGCTAAAATAGGAATGGGTTGTGTTAATGGCCCAAATACAAAGGAATGGGCCCAATTGTGAAAAGTCCATCATGGGATGGGAGCTATTTAAGTGAAATTCGCAATAAAATTAGTGGTGATTAGTAAAGGGGTTAAAATAATTATTAAATCACTCATATCTATCCTAAAAAGAGACCTAGACTTACCCTAACTCTTTACCCACGAAATTGGACCTCTCTTCCATCTTAAATAGGGGATAAATGTTAGGAGAGAATGAGATAAATAAGGAAATTCGGAATTCAATAGAAGGGAGGAGTTTTAGAAGGGTAGGACTCTATTAGCAACCCAATACACCCCCAAATCCGTCCCTACCATCCCATAGAACATGCTGGAGCTCTGGGAGATGAAGGGAAGGGCTGAAGAATGAAGGAGCAAGGAGAAGGAAGCTTGGAACAAGGGGGATTCATCTCGTTTTTCATCAAAAAACCTAGGATTTCTTATCAGCAAGAAAAGGTAGGCAATCTCTCAAGCACAAATCCTATAATTTCGGCCATAGGTAGCTTACACACCCCTCTTTGAAAGCCCCATGATTTCTCTATTTTTCGTTGGTCTATGAAGGAGTATTAAATACTTCAATCCATGTCATCTCCATGTTCCAGAACCAACATGTTTGCTTTTAATCCTTGCATGTACTTGATCCCATGCCATGCGAAAATTCTCAAAAATACTACATGCTATTAGCTTTCAAACGCCCCTAGTTTCTCTAATTTCCATCATGTATCCACTGCCAATTAATTCGTTGATCCCTAACTATACATGTTTAGGTCATTGAAAAGTAACCTAATTTAAGCATGCTTTATACGTGTCTGTTTTCTAATTACTCATGCCCAGTGATAGAACTACATGTCTAGTTTCACTTAAAAGTGGTTTCATGATATTTGGATGTTCATGTGATTTTATACGGATTTTGGAAGAGACCAGTATCATGCCATGAGGGAGGGAACCCACCTGGAAAAGGGCCAAATTCCCCTTTCTGGGCTCGGGCCACCTTCTGAAGTCGCGATGGCCCGACCCGTTGCGATCTCAGAGGGGTCACGACAAGGAGAACCGTCGCGTTCTGAACGTGACGGGTCGACTCGTCGCGACCTTCCCCGGTTCAAACCCTGGCGTCCGGTTCAATAGAATGCGACTTCAACAGAGCTGTTAGAACCTAAATTTACTTATATAACCCTACTATTTAATCCATTTAAAACCTTATTTAACCCTAATTAAGTACTGTCTTGATTAATTTCGACCTGCTAACTATTAATGAGTAATATTTACATGAAATCAAATTATTTAAAAGCCATGTGCACAATCTTTCATGCTCTTTTGATTTCTTAACACTTGCACACACTAAACATTCATGTTTGCCATGAGACCTTATTAAAATACTCAATAATGTATCTGGTAATTGAGTATAACCATTCATTTAAATTCCCAATTATTTAATAACACTTTTCTTCGTTTTTAATTGCACGCTTTGTACACCTTTACCGCTTCCCTCAGCCTTCGAGCACTCGAGGCACGTCGGACACTTGTTTTCTACACACTCTCTCTTGTATGGACCACCTCTCGTTGGGAATATTCCTGACTGACCAGAGACTCCTTGTCAGTCCTCCATAAGTCTCCTTGGCTTTGGCGCACGTCATTTTTCGACGAGCTGTTGTACCTTAAAACCGTTACACTTTTAGGATCAGCATGATCAAGTGGCCTTAGTGTGTTTCCTTCTTACCTTGGGTTCACGCCGGACCATCTAGCTGGTGTTCATAGCACGGTTAGTGGGCGGATGTGACTTCTACCAGATGGCCGGCACACGGTTGTGTGCTATGCAACTGTGACTGTCGTTGTTTATCATCGATTTACGATTACGTCCCTGACTTATCTACTATCCGTGTACTCTCATCTATTAACTTTCTCTCTACACACTCATCTTTTCTTCTATTACTCTCATCTATTCTTGGTACTCTCTTGGCCATCTATATGATTGTCTAAGATAAGAAACATGACTTATGCTAGTGCAATAGGGCCCGATCAGGTCCTGGGAGGAGCGCCCGAAAAGTGCCATTTGCCCATGGGAGTTAAAATGATTAGGATGTTGGCGTACATCCAGTGCCATTATACTATCAAGATTTAATCTATGACAATCAAAGTGCAATCTATCCAAGTGCTATTTATACAAGTGCTATCGTTACATGCTATATCGTTACATGGCCAATCCATTACCGTATTTGTTATGCTATTTTACATGTACAAGTGCTATCGTTTTCTTCCTGTCGTTACTTTACTTTGCATGGTTATACTCTCTAGTTATCCTGCCTTTAAGACATTAATCATTTAAACCATGCTTGTTTACACGAGATATTAAGTCCTACTGGGCGTTATTCGTTCATCCTGCGCTATTATTTCATGTGTTTCAGGTGAGTCTGATAGGGATTACCACACTCACGAGGAAGGGAATGAGGATGACGTTCAGGAGAGACCTGTTATAGCAACCACTGCTTAGTAGTTAGTTAGATTAGTAGTCAATTAGTTAGTATGTAATAGTTCGAATTTGAATAAAGTACTCTGGGCCCTAGTTTTAGCTCTGATTAGTGGATGTAATAGTTAGTTGATGAATTATTAATGAAGTTGAATTGTATTTGGCATTATTCAAACTGTGCAATGGTTTGATGTTTATTTATCGCTCTGTACTATTTAATAACTGTAATTCTGCTCCGATATTTCCCGTTGGGGCGTTATAATTTTATGGTATCAAAGCCTAGGTTATTCTTAAGTATAGGATGATCTAGGTTTGACCCGCCTTCACTTAGAGTCTAATTTCATACCTATGTGAGATGGGTAGAACCATGGGTAATAAGTTAAAATATACTCACACACGCACAAACTTAGTGCAAACTCATTGTCTTACATTAAGAATTTTCTTTTGAAGGAACTTAAACCATAGCAATGGCAGCGGAACCTGCACAACTCCGTGATATGCAACACACTATTCAGCAGCTCACTCAGGCATTACTTCAGGCTACTGGAGCCAATGGTAACCGCGGAGCAGAAGATCTGCACAGGAATTTCCGCAATCTGAATCCGCCTCGTTTCAGTGGGACTACTGATCCCGATGAGGCAGAGAATTGGCTGAAAGAGATTGAATGTATTTTCCGCGTGATTCAATGCGTGGATGGAGATAAGCTATTACTTGCAACATTCCAGCTTGAGAGGGACGCCCGTGCGTGGTGGGAGTCCGTCGAAGCGACTAGAGCTGATGCACAGTTTACTTGGGATGAGTTTAAGGAGCACTTCAACTCTAAGTACTTTTCTGAGAGAGTTCAAGAAAGGAAGGCCTCTAAATTTGCTGCACTCAAGCAGAGGAATCTCACAGTTGCTGAGTATGAAGCTTAGTTCTCCCGATTGGCACGATATGCCAATCACCTTGTAGGAACTGAGAGAATGAAGGCGAAGCGCTTTCTTAATGGGCTCAGGCCCGCATATATCACACAACTGGCACCACTCGACATTCAAACATATCCAGAGATGGTCTAGAAAGCACAGCTACTGGAGGATGCGACCGATCTCACTGATCGCATCAGGGGTAGAATGGTCAAGAAGGAACAACAGCCGGAGCACCAAGCAAGCCCACTAATGGTAAGAAAAGACCGTTAAGCATCACTAACGGGCCAAGCCAAGAGCGGAAGCCCAGAGTCTTCACCCCTACTGCCCCAAACAACAAGCCCAGATGCAAGCACTGTGACAAGCTGGGTCACACTGTAGAAGAGTGCTGGAGGAAGGTAGGTGCATGCCTACGTTGCGGGAGTCGAGAGCATCACATTCCCGATTGCCCCCTGTTGGAGGAAAGTGAGAAGCGTCCTATGGGACAGAAGAAGCCTGGCCGACTGCAGGCCCTGCAAGAAGTGGAGACCACCGAGGAAGGTGGAGTCGTGGAAGGTACTTTACCAGTTTTCTCTCAATCAGCTTTTGTTTTGTTTGATACTGGCGCAACACATTCTTTCATATCACAAGCATTTACTGATACATTAAATGAAAAACCTGCATCCATGGAATTTGTTTTGCATGTGACTACACCACTGGGAGAGAAAGCTCAATTAAATAAATACTTTCCATTAGCTGATGTTAAGATTGGTGAACTCAACCTTAGGGCTGACTTGATCTGTATGCCCATGGAGGGCTACGATGTCATTCTGGGAGCCGATTGGCTATCCACTTATGGGGCTATCGTTGATTGTAGAAGAGGGAAGATTACCTTTAGTGAATTCCCTAAATTGACCTTCACGGGACGTAGACACACAAGAGGCACTTGTCTCTCGTCTCTGCTATTAAGGCACAGAACATGATAAGAAAGGGTTGTGTGGCATTTATTGCCGCTATAGTGATTGAAAAGAAGGCATCTAAGATATCAGACATCCATATAGTGTAAGAATACCCTGACTTGTTTCCCGATGAGCTGCCAGGCATTCCACCTGAAAGAGATGTGAATTTCTCAATTGATCTAAAACCTGGAGCTGCAACGGTATCACACCAACCCTACAGAATGTCCCCTGCTGAATTGAAGGAATTAAAGGAACAATTGATGGAACTGCTAGATAAGGGTTTTATTAGACCAAGTACTTCTCCTTGGGGAGCATCTGTGTTCTTTGTCAAGAATAAGGACGGATCTATGAGATTATGCATCGACTACAAGCAGTTGAATCATCTCACTATCAAGAATAAGTACCCTCTGCCTCGTGTCGACGAATTGTTTGATCAGATATTAGGAGCCAAGTACTTTTCTAAGATTGACCTTAGATTGGGATGCCATCAGATGAGGATTAAAGATGCAGATATCTACAAGACAGTTTTCAGGAGCAGGTACAGTCATTACGAATAGTCATGCCTTTTGCACTAACCAATGCTCCTGCAGCTTTCATGCAATTGATGAACAGCATCTATTGGCCCTACCTTGACAAATTTGTCGTGGTCTTTATCGATGATATTCTCATATACTCAAAGACCCAAGAAGAGCATGAGGAGCATCTGAGGATCTCTCTGCAAATATTGCGGGACAACAAGCTCTACGCCAAATTGAGCAAGTGTGAATTCTGACTCGAGGAGGTGTCATTTTTAGGCCATGTTATATCAAAGGATGGTATCGTTGTCGATCCTTCCAAAGTAGAAGTTGTACTCAATTGGGAGAGACCGACCCATGTCACTGAGATCAGAAGCTTTCTTGGACTGGATGGCTACAACAGACGGTTCATAAAAGACTTCTCCAAGATAGTTGTACCTCTTACTCGCCTTACGCAAAAAGAGAACCCATTGTCCGGAGCAAGGAATGCGAGAAGAGCTTTTAGACTCTGAAGCAATGTTTGACATCTGCACCTGTCCTCGCGTTACCAGTCGAGGGCAAAGGATTCTCAGTCTACACTGATGCATCTGGAATCAGTCTAGGTTGCGTGTTAATGCAGAATGAGAAAGTGATAGCTTATTCATCAAGGCAGTTGAAGCCACATGAAGTTAATTATCCTGTCCAAGATTTAGAACTAGTTGCAGTGGTGTTTGCACTTAAGATTTGGAGCCATTATCTATATGGGGAGCAATTCATTGTCTACTCCGACCACAAGAGTTTCAAGTACTTATTTTCCCAAAAGGAGCTCAATATGAGACAAAGAAGATGGCTGGAGTCTCTGAAAGACTTTGATTTCAATATTCAATATCACCCAGGCAAAGGTAATGCAGTAGCTGATGCACTTAGTAGGAAGCCAGTAGCGTCCTTATCTTGTTTAGTCATGGGAGAGATGCAATTATTAGAGCAATTTGCCAGTCTAGATTTAAATATCGAACATAGAAGTGACCAGATGTTAGTGGCTTACCTTAGAGCTCAACCCGACATATTTGTCGAGATCAGGGAGTAGCAGGCTAATGACCATTCTTGGTCCGAGTCAGGAGACCATAGCACAGACCTTATTTCTCCATCACTGAGGATGAGAATATTATTCCAAGCCAGGATTGTGTGCCTGACAATGAAGAGTTGAAGAGAAAGCTGATGGATGAAGCCTACAAGACAAAGTATAATTCACTCAGGCGCAACCAAGATGTACCAAGACATGAAAAGGTCATTTTGGTGGCCTAACATGAAACGTGAGGTGGCTGAGCATGCTGCGCACTGCCTCACATGTCAACAAGTAAAAGTTGAACATCGTCGTCCTGCGGGTGTACTTAGACCCCTGGACATACCTGAATGGAAGTGGGAAAGTATTGGCATGGATTTCATCATGGGTTTACCTCGAACTCGTGGTGGACTTCATGCTATTTGGGTCATAATGGACCGTTTGACTAAGTCCGCACACTTTCTAGCAATTAAGAGTACATGGAGTGTAGATATTCTTGCAGCATTGTATGTAAAAAAGATTGTGAGATTACATGGAGTTCCTGTGTCCATGGTCTCAGATCGTGACCCCAGATTCACATCTAGATTCTGGAAGGGACTTCAGTCAGCTTTAGGCACCAAACTCAACTTTAGCACAGCATTCCACCCACAGACAGATGGGCAGACGGAAATAACAAATCAGATTGTAGAGGATATGCTGCGAGCCTACACTATAGATTTTGAGGGGTATTGGAATGAGCAGTTGTCGCTAATAGAATTCACCTACAATAACAGTTACCGGGCCAGCATTAAGATGGTACCATTTGAAGCATTGTACGGTAGGAGCTGTAGATCGCCAGTGTGTTTTAATGAAGTAGGTGAACAGCAATAGTTGAGACCGGACATGGTATAGAACACCAGCAGAGACATGTAGATTATCAGAGATAGGATTAAGATAGCCCAATCCAAGCAGACAAGCTATGCAGACAAGAAAAGAAGGGACGTAGAATTCCAAACTGGAGATCATGTGATGCTTAAAGTATCCCCGACCAGAGGATTTCAAAGGTTTGGGATGAAAGGCAAGCTAAGACCGAGATTCATAGGTCCATTTGAGGTATTGGATAGAGTTGGCGATGTGGTATCTCGTCTGGCACTACCTCCCAAGTTCTCAACAGTACAGAACGTCTTCCATGTGTTAATGTTGAGGAAGTACGTGTATGATACATCATACGTGATCAGCTATGATGATATCATTCTAAACAATACATACTTATAAAGAGAAGCCAGTAAGAATATAACAAGAAGATGCAACAACTTCGGAATCGATCTATACCCGTGGTCAGATACTTTGGAGAAATCATAGAGTTGAAGAAGCCACGTGGAACCCGAAGCAACCATGCGACGGAATTATCCAGAGATATTCAGTAAGTCATTATTCCTCTTAGGATCATATGAATTTGGGGACCAAATTCTTTTTAAGAGGGCGAGGATGTAGCAACTCTGATTTTTAAAATCCTAAAATAAAATAAAATTTTAATAAATAAATGTGATAAATAAAATTAAATTGGAATAAAGAAGGAATAATGGAATTAAAAGGAATTAAATCAATACCCATTAAGCTAAAATAGGAATGGGTTGTGTTAATGGCCTAAATACAAAGGAATGGGCCCAATTGTGAAAAGCCCATCATGAGATGGGAGCTATTTAAGTGAAATTCGTAATAAAATTAGTGGTAATTAGTAAAGGGGTTAAAATAATTATTAAATCACCTATATCTATCCTAAAAAGAGACCTAGACTTACCCTAACTCTTTACCCATGAAATTAGACCTCTCTTCCATCCTAAATAGGGGATAAATGTTAGGAGAGAAAGAGATAATAAGGAAATTTAGAATTTAAGAGAAGGGAGGAGTTTTATAGGATAGGACTCTATTAGCAACCTAATACACCCCTAAATCCGTCCCTACCATCCCATAGAACGTGTTGGAGCTCTGGGAGACGAAGGGAAACACTGAAGAACGAAGGAGCAAGGAGAAGGAAGCTTGGAACAAGGGGGATTCATCTCGTTCTTCATCAAAAAATCTAGGATTTTTTATCAGCAAGAAATGTCAAGCATAAATCCTGTAATTTCGGCTATCGTTAGCCCACACACCCCTCTTTGAAAGTCCCATGATTTCTCTATTTTTTCATTGCTCCATGAAGGAGTATTAAATACTTCAATCTCTGTCATCTCCATGTTCTCGAACAAACATGTTTACTTTTAATCCTTGCATGTACTTGACTGATCCTATGCCATGCGAATATTCTCATAAATACTAAATGTTGTTAGCTTTCAAACGCCTCTAGTTTACCTAATTTTCATCATGTATCCACTTCCAATTAATTCGTTGATCCCTGACTGTGCATATTTAGGTCACCAAAAAGTAACCTAATTTAAACATGATTTATACATGTCTGTTTTCTAATTACTCATGCCCAATGATAGAACTACATGTCTAGTTTCGTTTAAAAGTAGTTTCATGATTTTTGGATGTTCATGTGATTTTATACGGATTTTTAAAGAGACCAGTATCATGCTTTGAGGGAGGCAACCCACCTGGAAAAGGGCCAAATTCCCCTTTCTGGGCTCGGGCCACCTTCTGAAGTCGCGATAGCCCGACCCGTCACGATCTCAGAGGGGTTGCGACAAGGAGAACCGTTGCGTTTTGAACACGACGGGTCGACTAGTTGCGACCTTCCCCGGTTCAAACCCTGGCGGCCGGTTCAATAGAATGCGACCGGACCGTGCGTCGCGATCTAAAACGCGACAGCTACCCATGTCACGACTTCAACAGAGCGGCCAGAACCTAAATTTACTTATATAACTCTGCTATTTATGCTATTTAATACCTTGTTCACCCTAATTAAGTATTGTCTTGATTAATTTCAACCTGCTAACTATTAATGAGTAATATTTACATGAAATCAACTGATTTAAAAGAAATGTGCACAATCTTTCATGCTCTTTAGATTTCTTAACAATTGCACACACTAAACATTCATGTTTGCCATGAGACCTTATTAAAATACTCAATAATGTATCTGGTAATTGAGTATAACCATTCATTTAAATTCCCAATTATTTAAATAACACTTGTCTTCATTCTAAACTGTGTGTTTTGTACACCGTTACCACTTCCCTTGGCCTTCGAGCACTCGAGGCACGACGGACACTTGTTTTCTACACACTCTCTCTTGGCATTGACCACCTCTCCGTTGGGAATACTCCTGACTAGACCAGGGACTCCTTGTCAAGTCCTCCGTAAGTTTCCTTGGCTTTGGCGCACGTCCTTTGCCGACGAGCTGGTTGTACCCTTAAAACCCGTTACACCTTTAGGGATCAGCATGATCCAATGGCCTTAGTGTGTTTCCTTCTTACCTTGGGTTCACGCCGGACCATCTAGCCGGTGTTCATAGCACAGCTAGTGGGCGGATGTGACTTCTACTAGACTGTCGGCACACGGCTGTGTGCTGTGCAACTGTGACTGTCATTGTTTATCATCGATTTACGATTACGTCCCTGACTTATCTACTATCCGTGTACTCTCATCTATTCACTTTCTCTCTACACTCTCATCTTTTCGTCTATTACTCTCATCTATTCTTGGTACTCTCTTGGCCATCTATATGATTGTCTAAGATAAGAAACATGACTTATGCCAGTGCAATAGGGCCGATCACGTCCTGGGAGGAGCGCCCAAAAGTGCCATTTGCCTATGGGAGTAAAAATGATTAGGATGTTGGCATACATCCAGTGCCATTATACTATCAAGATTTAATCTATGACAATCAAAGTGCAATCTATCCAGTGCTATCGTTACATGCTATATCATTACATGGCCAATCCATTACCATATTTGTTGTGCTATTTTCCATGTACAAGTGATATCGTTTTCTTGCTATCGTTACTTTACTTTACATGGCTATACTCTCTAGTTATCCTGCCTTTAAGACATTAATCATTTAAACCATGCTTGTTTACACGAGATATTAAGTCCTATTGTGCGTTATTCGTTCATCATGTGCTATTATTTCATGTGTTTCAGGTGAGTCTGATGGGGATTACCACACTCACGAGGAAATGAATGAGGATGACGTTCAAGAGTGACCTGTTACAGCAACCACTGCTTAGTAGTTAGTTAGATTAGTAGTCAATTAGTTAGTATGTAATAGTTTGAATTTGAATAAAGTACTCTGAGCCCTAGTTTTTGTTGGCCCTTTTGGTGCGGCAGCAAGGTAACCTAGAGGGGGGGGTGAATAGGTTTTTCTGAAATCTGAAATCAAAATGTGAACACTTAAAAGTTTGGTTAGTGTTAGTGTGATAAAGAGTAGCAGTGCGGAAGCAAGTAAACAATCACACATAAGACACAAGAGATTTATCCTGGTTCGGCCCTTCCCACATGGAAGTCCTACGTCCAGTCCCCAAGCAACCTCTTGGGATTTCACTAACCAAGGGTACAGTCCCCCTCAAGGACACTACAACACCCAGCACCCCAGCTGGTCTTCTTCTCTTTCCCGGGCAAGAAGGCAGCCCACTTCTATTACAGGTCAAGAAGCCAATCTCCTGGTACAAACCCTAGTGCGGTTCTGCTAGACACTAACCCCTAGCTAGGTTCTATACTGTATACAGTCCTACAGCTGGACAAAAATCTTTCTTAGAAAAAAAAGATCAGACTGAGAGCTATTACAAGATGAACACTAAGAACTAGCTCACAGTCAAGGACTCTCCCCCCAGATTTACAATGAGCTCGGAGAGAGAATGAAGAGAGAAAAGAAAGCTTGAAGGCTTGAATGCTTCAGATGCTTGAACACTTCTTCTGGGCTCAGGCTCTTTCTCTCTTTTCCTTTGAGTGTATGTGGCGTTGAGGTTCCTCACTGGTTGTACACTCCTTCAAAGATATTCAGGAAGACTCTCTGCTTTTCTTCAGCTATGCTTCATCTTTTGTATGAGCTACTTGAATAGATCCGTTGAAGAGATCCGTTAGAGTTCTAGCCGTTGCTGATCTTCTCTTCATTTGTCTTAATCAGACTCTGGTGGTCTTCGAGGTCTGTAAGCATAGAATAGAGTGTTAGCATAAAAGAGTGTTTATAAGATAACAGTGCATGTTACTGTGTTTCTGCTAACATGCTGAAAATAGTAGTTCATATCTTTTCTGACAGGACTTTGAAATATGCATGCAGCTTTTTGTGCCAGAAGATATTTGACTTTTCTTTAGGTGCCAAAAAGCACTTAAACAAACTGTGTTTAAATTGAAGTGAATCTTTGTTTAAGTTACTTATCAAATCGTTATGCAAATGAGTGAATCGTTGTGCATACACAAATCGTTATGTGAAAGTGAACGAATCGTTATAAGAGAATCGATGTGATCACTTAAGAAATCGTTATAGAAGCAAATCGTTGTGATCACTTAAGGAATCGATATGAGAGCAAATCGTTGCGCTCACTTATGAAATCTTTATGAGCTTTTAACAAATCGTTATGCAATCAAATCGTTATGAGAACTAAATCGATATGAGAGCAAACCGTTGTTCTCACTTATCAAATCGTTATGCGCCTTAACGAATTGTTATTGAAGGCAAATCGATGTGAGGGAAAATCGTTGCGCTCACTTATCAAATCGTTATGGCTATTTAAGAAATCGTTGTGAGATCGATTTCTTTAACAAATCGATATGGCCACTTAGCGAATCGTTCTGAGATCGATTTCTTAACAAATCCTTAACAAATCATTATGGGCTGAAATCGATGTGAACACTTAGAGAATCGTTTGACAGAGAATCCTTATGGCACTTTGAACTGAATCGATTTATATTGAATGACATCGATTTATCTTTCTAGTGCAATCATACAACGATAATTCAATAAATTTAATATTTATTAAAAACCATGATATTAATATTTATGAATAATATTTAATTATTCATGAATTTTGTTTATCACCAAATATGAAGGTAAATATAGGAGTGGTTCAACAGTTTTGGCTCTGAATAGTGGATGTAATAGTTAGTTAATGAATTATTAATGAATTGGATTTTATTTGGCATTATTCAAATTTGCAATGGTTTGATGTTTATTTATCGCTCTGTACTATTTAATAACTGTAATTCCGCTCCGATATTCCGCATTGGGGCGTTACACTTTTATGGTATCAAAGCCTAGGTTATTCTTAAGTATAGGATGATCTAGGTTTAACCTGCCTTGACTTAGAGTCTAATTCCATACCTATGTGAGATGGGTAGAACCATGGGTAATAAGTTAAAATATACTCATACACGCACAAACTTAGTGCAAACTCAATGTCTTACATTAAGAATTTTCTTTTGAAGGAACTTAAACCATAGCAATGGCAGCGGAACGTGCACAACTCCATGATATGCAACACACTATTCAGTAGCTCACTCACGCATTACTTCAGGCTACTGGAGCCAATGGTAACTGCGGAGCAGAAGATCTGCATAGGAATTTCCGCAATCTGAATCCGCCTCGTTTCAGTGGGACTACTGATCCCGATGAGGCAGAGAATTGGCTGAAAGAGATTGAACATATTTTACACGTGATGCAATGCACGGATGGAGATAAGCTATTACTTGCAACATTCCAGCTTGAGGGGGACGCCCGTGCACGGTGGTTGTCCGTCGAAGCGACTAGAGCTGATGCACAGTTTACTTGGGATGAGTTTAAGGAGCACTTCAATCCAAGTACTTTTCTGAGAGAGTTCAAGAAAGGAAGGCCTCTAAATTTGCTGCACTCAAGCAGAGGAATCTCACAGTTGCTGAGTATGAATCTTAGTTCTCCCGGTTGGCACGATATGCCAATCACCTTGTAGGAATTGAGAGAATGAAGGCGAAGCGCTTTCCTAACGGGCTCAGGCTCGCATATATCACACAACTGGCACCACTCAACATTCAGACATATCCAGAGATGGTCTAGAAAGCACAGCTGCTGGAGGATGTGACTGATCTCATTGATCGCATCAAGGGTAGAATGGTCAAGAAGGAACAAACATCCGGAGCACCAAGCAAGCCCACTAACGGTAAGAAAAGGTTGTTAAGCATCACTACGGGCCAAGCCAAGAGCGGAAGCCCAGAGTCTTCACCCCTACTACCCCAAACAACAAGCCCAGATGCAAGCACTATGACAAGCTGGGTCACACTGCAGAAGAGTGCTGGAGGAAGGTAGGCGCATGCCTACATTGTGGGAGTCAAAAGCATCGCATTCCCGATAGCCCTCTGTTGGAGGAAAATGAGAAGCGTCCTATGGGAAAGAAGAAGCCAGGCCGACTGCAGGCCCTGCAAGAAGTGGAGACCACCAAGGAAGGTGGAGTCGTGGAAGGTACTTTACCAATTTTCTCTCAATCAGCTTTTGTTTTGTTTGATACTGGCGCAACACATTCTTTCATATCACAAGCATTTGCTGATACATTAAATGAAAAACCTGCATCCATGGAATTTGTTTTGCCTGTGACTACACCACTGGGAGAGAAAGCTCAATTAAATAAATACTTTCCATTAGCTGATGTTAAGATTGGTGAACTCAACCTTAGGGCTGACTTGATCTGTATGTCCATGGAGGGCTACGATGTCATTCTGGAAGCCGATTGGCTATCCACTTATGGGGCTATCGTGGATTGTAGAAAAGGGAAGATTACCTTTAGTGAATTCCCTAAATTGACCTTCACGGGACGTAGACACACAAGAGGCACTTGTCTCTCGTCTCTGCTATTAAGGCACATAACATGATAAGAAAGGGTTGTGTGGCATTTATTGCTGCTATAGTGATTGAAAATAAGGCATCTAAGATATCAGACATCCATATAGTGCAAGAATACCCCGACGTGTTTCCCGATGAGCTGTGAGGCATTCCACCTGAAAGAGATGTGAATTTCTCAATTGATCTAATACCTGGAGCTGCACCGGTATCACACCAACCCTACAGAATGTCCCCTACTGAATTGAAGGAATTAAAGGAACAATTGATGGAACTTCTAGAAAAGGGTTTTATCAGGCCAAGTACTTCTCCTTGGGGAGCACCTGTGTTGTTTGTCAAGAAGAAGGATGGATCTATGAGATTATGCATCGCTACAAGTAGTTGAATCATTTCACTATCAAGAAAAGTACCCTCTGCCTCGTGTCGACGAATTGTTTGATCAGATATTAGGAGCCAAGTACTTTTCTAAGATTGACCTTAGATTGGGATACCATCAGATCAGGATTAAAGATGCAGATATCTACAAGACAGTTTTTAGGAGCAAGTACGATCATTACGAATTTGTAGTCATGCCTTTTGGATTAACCAATGCTCATGCAATTGATGAACAACATCTATCGGCCCTACCTCGACAAATTCATCATGATCTTTATCGATGATATTCTCATATACTCAAAGACCCAAGAAGAGCATGAGGAGCATCTGAGGATCTCTCTGCAAATTTGCGGACAACAAGCTCTACGCCAAATTGAGCAAGTGTGAATTCTGACTCGAGGAGGTGTCATTTTTAGGCCATGTTATATCAAAGGATGGTATCGTTTGTCGATCCTTCCAAGTAGAAGTTGTACTCAATTGGGAGAGACCGACCCATGTCACTGAGATCAGAAGCTTTCTTGGACTGGATGGCTACTACAGACGGTTCATACAAGACTTCTCCAAGATAGTTGTACCTCTTACTCGCCTTACGCAAAAAGGAAACCCATTGTCCGGAGCAAGGAATGCGAGAAGAGCTTTCAACTCTGAAGCAATTTTGACATCTGCACCTGTCCTCGCGTTACCAGTCCAGGGCAAAGGATTCTCAGTCTACACTGATGCATCTGGAATCAGTCTAGGTTGCGTGTTAATGCAGAATGAAAAGTGATAGCTTATTCATCAAGGCAGTTGAGCCACATGAAGTTAATTATCCTGTCCAAGATTTAGAACTAGTTGCAGTGGTGTTTGCACTTAAGATTTGGAGCCATTTCTATATGGGGAGCAATTCATGTCTACTCCGACCACAAGAGTTTCAAGTACTTATTTTCCCAAAAGGAGCTCAATATGAGACAAAGAAGATGGCTGAGTCTCTGAAAGACTTTGATTTCAATATTCAATATCACCCAGGCAAAGGTAATGCAGTAGCTGATGCACTAGTAGGAAGCCAGTAGCGTCCTTATCTTGTTTAGTCATGGAGAGATGCAATTATTAGAGCAATTTGCCAGTCTAGATTTAAATATCGAACATAGAAGTGACCAGATGTTAGTGGCTTACCTTAGAGCTCAACCCGACATATTTGTCGAGATCAGGGAGTAGCAGGCTAATGACCCATTCTTGGTCCGAGTCAGGGAGACCATAGCAGACAGACCTTATTTCTCCATCACTGAGGATGAGAGAATATTATTCCAAGCCAGGACTTGTGTGCCTGACAATGAAGAGTTGAAGAGAAAGCTGATGGATGAAGCCTACAAGACAAAGTATACAATTCACTCAGGCGCAACCAAGATGTACCAAGACATGAAAAGGTCATTTTGGTGGCCTAACATGAAACGTGAGGTGGCTGAGCATGCTGCGCACTGCCTCACATGTCAACAAGTAAAAGCTGAACATCGTCGTCCTGCGGGTGTACTTAGACCCCTGGACATACCTGAATGGAAGTGGGAAAGTATTGGCATGGATTTCATCATGGGTTTACCTCAACTCGTGTGGACTTCATGCTATTTGGGTCATAATGGACCGTTTGACTAAGTCCCACACTTTCTAGCAATTAGAGTACATGGATGTAGATATTCTTGCAGCATTGTATGTAAAAGAGATTGTGAGATTACATGGAGTTACTGTGTCCATGGTCTCAGATCGTGACCCCAGATTCCACATCTAGATTCTGGAAGGGACTTCGTCGCTTTAGGCACCAACTCAACTTTAGCACAGCATTCCACCCCAGACAGATGGGCAACGGAAATAACAAATCAGATTATAGAGGATATGCTGCGAGCCTACACTATAGATTTTGAGGGTATTGGAATGAGCAGTATCGCTAATAATTCACCTACAATAACAGTTACCGGGCCAGCATTAAGATGGTACCATTTGAAGCATTGTACGGTAGGAGCTGTAGATCGCCAGTGTGTTTTTTAATGAAGTAGGTGAACAGCAATAGTTGAGACCGACATGGTATAGACACCAGCAAGACATGTAGATTATCAGAGATAGATTAAGATAGCCCAATCCAGCAGACAGCTATGCAGACAAGAAAGAGGGACGTAGAATTCCAAACTGGATCATGTGATGCTTAAGTATCCCCGACCAGAGGATTTCAAAGGTTTGGGATGAAAAGGCAAGCAAGCCCGAGATTCATAGGTCCATTTGAGGTATTGGATAGAGTTGGCGATGTGGTATCTCGTCTGGCACTACCTCCCAAGTTCTCAACAGTACAGAACGTCTTCCATGTGTTAATGTTGAGAAATTACGTGTATGATACATCATACGTGATCAGCTATGATGATATCATTCTAAACAAATACATGACTTATAAAGAGAAGCCAGTAAGAATATAAGACAAGAAGATGCAACAACTTCGGAATCGATCTATACCCGTGGTCAAGATACTTTGGGGGAATCATGGAGTTGAAGAAGCCACGTGGGAACCTGAAGCAACCATACACAAAATTATCCGGAGATATTCAGTAACTCATTCTTCCTCTTAGGATCATATGATTTGGGGACCAATTCTTTTAAGAGGGGAGGATGTAGCAACTCTGATTTTTAAAATCCTAAATAAAAAAAATTTTAATTAATAATATGATAAATAGAATTAATAGGAATAAAGAAGGAATAATGGATTAAAAGGAATTAAATCAATACCCTTAAGCTAAAATAAGAATGGGTAATGTTAATGGCCCAAATACAAAGGAATGGGCCCAATTGTGAAAGCCCATCATGGGATGGGAGCTAATTAAGTGAAATTCGCAATAAAAATTAGTGGTAATTAGTAAAGGGTTTAAAAAATTATTAAATCACCCATATCTATCCTAAAAAGAGACCTAGACTTACCCTAACTTTTTACCCACGAAATTAGACCTCTCTTCCATCCTAAATAGGGGATAAATGTTAGGAGAGAAGGAGATAAATAAGAAAATTCGGAATTTAAGAGAAGGGAGGAGTTTTAGAAGGATAGGACTCTATTAACAACCCAATACACCTCTAAATTCGTCCCTACCATCCCATAGAACGTGCTGGATCTGGGAGACGAAGGGAAACACTGAAGAACGAGGAGCAAGGAGAAGGAAGCTGGAACAAGGGGGATTCATCTCGTTCTTCATCAAAAAACCTAGGATTTTTTATCAGCGAGAAAAGGTAGGCAATCTCTCAAGCATAAATCTTGTAATTTTAGCTATAGGTAGCCCACACACCCCTCTTTGAAAGCCCCATGATTTCTCTATTTTTTCATTGCTCCATGAAGGAGTATTAAATACTTCAATCTTTGTCATCTCCATGTTCTCGAACCAACATGTTTACTTTAATCCATGCATGTACTTGATCCCATGCCATGTGAATATTCTCATAAATACTAAATGTTGTTAGCTTTCAAACGCCCCTAGTTTCCCTAATTTTCATCATGTATCCACTTCCAATTAATTTGTTGATCCTCGACTATGCATGTTTAGGACACCAAAAAGTAACCTAATTTAAGCATGCTCTATACGTGCCTGTTTTCTAATTACTCATGCCCAATGATAGAACTACATGTCTAATTTTGTTTAAAAGTGGTTTCATGATTTTTGAATGTTCATGTGATTTTATATGGATTTTTAAAGAGACCTGTATCATGCTATGAGGGAGGGAACCCACTTGGAAAAGGGCCAAATTCCCCTTTCTGGGCTCGAGCCACCTTCTGAAGTCACGACAGCCCGACCCATCGTGATCTCAGAGGGGTCGCAACAAGGAGAACCGTCGCATTCTGAACGTGACAGGTCGACTCGTCACGACCTTCCCCAGTTCAAACCCTGGCAGCCAGTTCAATAGAATGTGACCGGACCGTGCGTCGCGATCTAAAACGCAATAGCTACCCATGTCGCAACTTCAGCAGAGCGGGCAGAACCTAAATTTACTCATATAACCCTGCTATTTATGCCATTTAAAACCTTGTTTAACCCTAATTAAGTACTCTCTTGATTAATTTCGACCTGCTAACTATTAATGAGTAATATTTACATGAAATCAAATTATTTAAAAGCCATGTGCACAATCTTTCATGCTCTTTTGATTTCTTAACACTTGCACACACTAAACATTCATGTTTGCCATGAGACCTTATTAAAATACTCAATAATGTATCTGGTAATTGAGTATAACCATTCATTTAAATTCCCAATTATTTAAATAACACTTTTCTTCGTTTTTAAATTGCACGCTTTGTACACCGTTACCGCTTCCCTCAGCCTTCGAGCACTCGAGGCACGTCGGACACTTGTTTTCTACACACTCTCTCTTCGTATGGACCACCTCTCCGTTGGGAATATTCCTGACTGGACCAGAGACTCCTTGTCAAGTCCTCCATAAGTCTCCTTGGCTTTGGCGCACGTCATTTTTCGACGAGCTGGTTGTACCCTTAAAACCCGTTACACCTTTAGGGATCAGCATGATCCAATGGCCTTAGTGTGTTTCGTTCTTACCTTCGGTTCACGCCGGACCATCTAGCTAGTGTTCATAGCACGGCTATGGGCGGATGTGACTTCTACCAGACTACCGGCACACGGCTGTGTGCTGTGCAACTCTGACTGTCGTTGTTTATCATCGATTTACAATTACGTCCCTGACTTATCTACTATCCGTGTACTCTCATCTATTCACTTTCTCTCTACACTCTCATCTTTTCGTCTATTACTCTCATCTATTCTTAGTACTCTCTTGGCCATCTATATGATTGTCTAAGATAAGAAACATGACTTATGCCAATGCAATAGGGCTCGATCAGGTCCTGGGAGGAGCGCCCGAAAAGTGCCATTTGCTCATGGGAGTTAAAATGATCAGGATGTTGGCATACATCCAGTGCCATTATACTATCAAGATTTAATCTATGACAATCAAAGTGCAATCTATCCAAGTGCTATTTACCAAGTGCTATCGTTACATGGCCAATCCATTACCGTATTTATTGTGCTATTTTCCATGTACAAGTGCTATCATTTTCTTGCTATCGTTACTTTATTTTGCATGGCTATACTCTCTAGTTTTCTTGCCTTTAAGACATTAATCATTTAAACCATGCTTGTTTACACGAGATATTAAGTCCTACTAGGCATTATTCGCTCATCCTGCGCTATTATTTCATGTGTTTCAGGTGAGTCTGATGGGGATTACCACACTCACGAGGAAGGGAATGAGGATGACATTCAGGAGTGACCCGTTACAGCAACCACTACTTAGTAGTTAGTTAGATTAGTAGTCAATTAGTTAGTATGTAATAGTTTGAATTTGAATAAAGTACTCTGGGCCCTAGTTTTGGCTCTGATTAGTGGTTGTAATAGTTAGTTGATGAGCTATTAATAAAGTTGGATTTTATTTGGCATTATTCAAATTGTGCAATGGTTTGATGTTTATTTATCGTTATGTACTATTTAATAACTGTAATTCCGCTCCGATACTCCGCGTTGGGGCGTTACACTTTTAGTTTGAGTTCATTCCTCTTCTCTTGATGATCTATTTCTTGGGAAAAGAAAAAAAATGTCAAATAAAGACAATACCTCTTTAGACACCCTGAAACTTCTCACAGATTCAACATTTTTCCTTATTAACTTTTTTATAACAAATATTTCAAATCCATTATCTTTATCATTGTGAAAACTCAAATATTATAAAAAATACTGTTGATGTTATATGAAATATCACATATCGAATTAGTTATTGCTTAAGAGTAATTCTCGAACAAAATTGACAGATTTATATGTGGGTGAACTTAGTTTAGAATGACTAGAGATTTGAGGGGGTTACTTGATCTGTCACGTCCTAATAAAACAACATTTATTGGAAATGACAGATAATTACATGGATATGATAAGTTGTATATTGACAAATAAGAGAAGTGTTTATTACACAAGAACTCCCCACTAACAGATGAGGAGTAATATGAAAGTATTAGGTTGACTATATAAAATTACATCCTTATCATATTAATAGAAAAGTCTGGTTAGGCTCTACTCAGAGCCGATCACTCGGTCCTCTAGCCCTCATTAATCATCCCCATCTCAACCACCTGAAATGGGTAGGAATTATGAGCTAACTAGCCCAGTAGAACTCAAATCCATAGTTTCAAAGATGAATACGTAGTAGTCAAGACAAGTATAGCAAGGATATCAAAGACATGATCAAGTTATAGAACAGTAAACTTGATACACTGAAACAAACACAAGCATTAGAAAGTATAAACGGTATAAGTTTCACAATTTGCTTGTGTAACAGTAAGATAGTACAGGAATTATGATGACTACAGTCAACAGTAAATGATGTCATGCCAAACATCCAGTAGTTCTTATCATTCGTACGATCAGGTAATGAATTGGGTGCTCCTCCCAGGACCGAACCAGCCCTATTTGCACAGGCATTATAATCATTTGGGATCCAAGGATCCAATAAGTATCATCATCATAATCACATCTCACAGGGTGTTCAAACATATGAACTCTCAAGACATCAGATTTCCTGAACTCAGTTACAGAAAACAGTGGAATGGACCCAACGGAGTACCATTCGTAATTGACAGTTTCAAAGATAGTACAGTGGTGCGTAAGGTATCCCAAGTGGCAAATTTGATAGTAAAAATGACAGCAAACACCAAGGAAATCAAGAGGATAACCTAGTAAGCTATTAGGATAAACTTTTAGCAAGGGTTCGAACATGGAAAACTGCTAGAATACAAGGCAAGATAGGTACTGTCGACAGTTTGAAAGGGACTGTCGACCGATGACCACAGACAGAGCTCCGACTTGCAGGCTCTGTGGGTATCTGTCTTCAGATTTCTATATAACTCCATCACATGAAATAAAGATAGAACAGGATTAGAGGGAGATGAATCCTACCCTTTTTAATAAACTTAACCCTCGATAGTGCAACTCCAACTTTATCTAAAAACACCGAGCAGTGGTTATCAAGCTTTGCTGGTGAAATCCTCTTCCTAACCCACTGTTTCTTAGCACTTCCGGGGTGAGGTATTCTCTTCCTCACTAGCTCAGCAGTAGCAGTAGCAATAACACCACCACCACCACCGAGGACAGCTCTAACAGAACTCCAACAAGAAGAAAAAAAAACTGGAGCTGAATGACCGGAGCTAGAAGAAGAGGGTGAAATACTTCATATCCGGCCCCGTAAACCCTTATTTTTAAATGCATGTAACTTCCCATGCCTGAAGACACGTAAATACCCAGGTGTCCTGGTAAAATTCCTGATGTTTTTACCATTGCCACGAATCGCATGGTAATTTTACATTTAACACGTAGCTATTTAACATGCAAGCCTATCCGTTGAGTGTGGTGACCTCACAAGGCCCCTCCACGTACCCCCTATAAATAATCCTAAAATCACCTTCGTAATTCTTTCATAATTCGGCTGGTACATTATTCCTTATGCTAACATGTTCAAACAATGTCTGTTTGAATTAAAATTGCAGATGTAAGCTAACATGATAATTTTTACAAATTACAGTGATTTTAGCTTGATTTTAGAATTTATTTGGTACTGGGTGAAATTGATTCATTAAGGCTTATAACGATTTGTGTTGCCAGAGCATGATTGTTAAGAAATCGATTCCACATCGATTTGCCTTCATAACGATTTGATAAGTGAGCGCATCGATTTCTTAAGAAATTGATCCCACATCGATTCGCTAAGACTTATAACGATTCCTTTAACGGTCGGAACGATTTGTTAAGGAATCGTTCCCACAACGACTCCTTTCACATCGACTTCTTAAGAGTTCACAACGATTCCTTTTTTTTATCATAACGATTATTAGGAAATCGTTCTCGCATCGGTTTCCACATCGACTCCCACATCGACTCCTTCAGCGGTCAGAAATCGTTCTTCACAACGATTCATTAAGGAATCCATAACGATTCTCACATCGACTCCTTAAGGAATTACACCGATTCTTTTAGAGATCACATTGACTTGTCTTTCATATCTATTTGTTCATAAACTTGTAGCGATTTACCTGTATATGAACAACGACTGTACAAGTCATATTCCCAAGAATTTCTCTTGAATATTTTGAGTGTATTTTATTATTATTATTATTATTGTTGTTTATTAAAATAATCAAATAACCTTATTATTCATATTTTCAGTGAATATAAATTCTCAACATATTACACTCTCTCTCACTAAAAGAAATTTGGTCCTCCAAATTTAATTTATATCAAAATAAGATTATTGACCTGAGAATAATTCCGGATACTTGGTTCTGACAGTTTCTTCCATTTCCCATGTTGCCTCTTCTTGTCCCCGTTTACTCCACTGAATTTTGAGCAATGGTATTTCTTTGTTTCGGAGTTGCTTGATTTTGCTATCAAGGATTTTTACAGGTCTTTCCTCATATGCTAGATTTTCTTGCAACTTCAGACTTTGATATTCAATAACATGATCTGGATCATATACATATTTTCTTAACATGGATACATGGAAGATATCATATATATTGGATAATTGCGGTGGAAGTGCTAGTTGATAAGTTACTTCCCCAACTCTTCTTAAGATCTCAAATGGTCCAATGTATCTCGGACTCAATTTTCCTTTGACACCAAACCGTTTAATTCCTCTACGGGGTGATACTTTAAGGAACACATGCTCTCCTTGTTGAAATTCTAACTTTCTTCTTCTCTGATCGGCATAGCTCTTTTGTCGATCCTGAGCAGCTTTCATCCGATCTTGAACTAATTTAATAACTTCAGTAGTTTCTTGAATCATTTCAGGTCCAAGAATATGGGATTCCTTTAGTTCTACCCAACATAATGGTGATCTGCACTGTCGACCATATAGAGCTTCAAATGGTGCCATTTGAATAGTGGACTGGTAACTATTGTTGTAAGCAAATTCCATTATTGACAAATGTGTGTTCCAGTCACTTCCGAATTCAAGAATACAAGCACGGCACATATCCTCAATAATTTGGTTTACCCGTTCAGTTTGTCCGTCAATTTGAGGGTGAAATGTTGTACTGAACTTTAACTTAGTTCCTAGAGCATCTTGTAGTTCTCTCAAAAAATGTGAGGTAAACCTTGCATCACTGTCAGAAATAATATCTCCTTTCATATTACACCACCAGAAATATTTCTTCAAATCTTGGTACATTTTGACAGTACCAGGATGAATAGTATAGTGGGATCGATGAGCTTCTTCTAAGATTTGCTTCTTAATTTCAGGATTATCTGGTACACACAACCTGTTCCGAAATTGAAGATTTCCATGTATATCTTCATTAAAATCAGGTCTTGAAGCTAAATTCTCTCTAATTTCCACCATTACAGGGTCATGATCTTGTAGACTCTTGATCTGCTTCAGTAAGTCAAGCTGAATAGACAAATTATTAATCATAACTTTTTCTTCTTGTGATTCAGCTTTCAAACTTAATGTGGAAAACTCTTCTAGCAACTTCCATTCTTTAACTTGTAGTTGAAACACTTTGACTATTGGATTTCGGCTAAGTGCATCAGCTACAATATTAGCTTTTCCAGAATGATATTCGAGTTTGAAGTCATAATCCTTAATATACTCCATCCATCTTCTCTGTCTCATGTTTAATTCTTTCTGTGAAAATAAGTATTTAAGACTCTTATGGTCAGAGTATACAATGAACTGATTATCATATAGATAATGTCTCCACAGTTTCAGAGCAAATATTATTGCAGCTAACTCCAAATCATGTACTGGATAGTTCTTCTCATGAGTCTTCAATTGTCTTGATGCATAAGCAATAACTCTTTTATCTTGCATCAGTACACATCCCAATCCAATACTAGAAGCATCAGTGTAGACTTCAAATGTTTTTCCTTCCACTGGTAAGGCTAAAATCGGTGCAGATGACAAACAATTCTTTAAAATTTGAAATGCATACTCACAATTTTCATTCCATTCAAATGTTATCCCTTTTCTAGTCAATTGAGTGAGTGGTGAGGCAATTTTTGAAAAATCCTTGACAAACCGCCGATAGTAACTAGCCATACCAAGAAAGCTTCTAATTTCAGTGATATTTTTGGGTTGTTCCCACTTTTGTATAGTTTCAACCTTTGAAGAATCAACTGACAAACCCTCCTGAGATATAATATGACCCAAGAACATCACTTGTTTCAACCAAAATTCACATTTACTGAATTTTGCATACAATTGGTGATCCCTTAATAATTGCAAAGTTATCCGTAAATGTGTCTCATGTTCTTTCATACTCTTGGAATAAATCAATATGTCATCAATAAACACAACTATAAACTGATCCAAGTAAGGTCTGAATACATCATTCATCAACCTCATAAAGGCAGCTAGTGCATTAGTTAGACCAAATGGCATTACTACAAATTCATAATGCCCATATCTCGTTCGAAAAGCTGTTTTATAAATATCCGATTCTTGGATTCTAAGTTGATGATACCCCGATCTCAAATCTATTTTAGAAAAACACTGATCTCCTGACAGTTGGTCAAACAGATCATCTATCCTTGGAAGTGGATACTTATTCTTTATTGTCAATTGATTCAATTGTCGGTAGTCTATACACAATCGCTTAGACCCATCTTTCTTCTTTACAAATAGCACTGGAGCACCCCAAGGCGAGGTACTAGGTCTAATGAATCCTTTTTCTATTAGCTCTAATAATTGTCTCTTTAGCTCTTTCAATTCTTCCATTGACATTCTATATGGTGTTCTGGAAATTGGCGAAGCTCCCGGTGTTAACTCAATTGAGAAATTTACTTCTCTGTTAGGTGGTAAACTAGGCAGCTCCTTAGGGAAAACATCAAGGAATTCCCTAACCACTGGTATTTCTTCTAATCCAACAGTATCTTGATTAATTAAAGTTACAGATGCCAAGTATCCTTGGCAACCCTTCTGCATTAACTTACAAGCTTTAATTGCAGATATCAAGGGTATCTCCTGGTTATGGGGTCTATCAAAATTTATGGGATCAATTCCTTTTTCTAAGAATGTGACTTGCCCCAACCGGCAATCTAAATTGGCATGGTGTTTGGACAACCAGTCAGCCTCAAGAATCACATCATAATCTTCCATTTCCAGACATATTAAATCTCCTGGTAAATTCCATCCATCCACTAAGATTTGACTATCAGGATAATATTTTTCAAGTTTCTTTCCTTCACTTAGAGGAGTTGCAACTTCAAATTGCAGAGATAAAGGAACTGACTGAATTTTTAATGATTGAGCAAATTTACTACTGATAAATGAATGTGTAGCTCCTGAATTAAACAATATATAAGCAAATTTAGAATTTACTGACAATGTACCTTCAATTAACCCACCCTCCTGTGGAATTTCAGGTTTCACATCCTGAATGGCTTGCAATCTGCCTTGTTTAACCCGAGAGTTTTGCTTTGGTGGAGTAATCATAGGCATTGGACAGTCCGGGATTCGGTGTTGTGTACTTCCACATCGAAGAAAAGCACCTAGTTTCCGCCAACAATTTTCAATTTTGTGCCCAGTGCGATGACAATGCTTGCACATTTCCTTATTTCCTGTAGGGGCTTTTTCAGTCTTCTTATTATTATGTGGGAATTTCAGAACATTTCCAAAATCATATTTCCTCTTTCGATCAGAGGACCCTTCTCCAGATCTTCCCAAAATTCTGTCTACAGTATCACTGGCAGCTTCCAGAGCTAAGGCTCTCTTCACCATCTCCGAATAACTCGTGATTAGGTGTGGGGTAAGCTGCATAATAAAATTGGGATGTAACCCATTCATAAATCTCTTGGCTTTTAACCTCTCAGTGCTAATCAGATGTGGTGCATACTTGGACAATCGGGCAAAACGAGCTTCATACTCTGCTATCGACATCTTTAACTGTTTCAAACTTGCAAATTCATTAGCTTTCTTTTCTTGCACCACTTCAGAAAAATACTGCTCATTGAACAACTCTACGAACTCATCCCAAGTGATCTGATCT
Source organism: Colocasia esculenta (assembly GCA_014218235.1). Lineage (NCBI taxonomy): Eukaryota > Viridiplantae > Streptophyta > Magnoliopsida > Alismatales > Araceae > Colocasia > Colocasia esculenta. The sequence goes on along the minus strand of CM024760.1, from coordinate 165,407,633 downwards.
ACATCTTCCATACTGGCTTTTACAGTTTCCCACCATGCACGAGCATCACAGTCCAGCTGAAATGTCACTAGACGAATTTTCTCTTCCTCAGTACACTTAATTACCTCAAATATCCTTTCCATATCCTATAACCAATTTTCTGCCTCATCCGGGTCTGTACTACCCGCAAATCTTGGTGGATCTAGGCTTCGGAAATCCTTGAATAATCATGTTCCATTATGACTGCTATTCTTGGCTACCATCCTCATTACACGGGTCAGGTCATGCATAGAAGTTTCCATTTTTCTCCAATTGTTATTACCTCCTTCCATAGATAGTTGTGAAATATCTGAAACATTAACCATGTATATATTAATTTTCACATTCAATCTATACACACATCCAAATTTACATTGCACAACGTCCAAGAAACAAGTCAAACATTTATATCATAGTATGCCTTTCCTTATCCACAAAATTTACAACTAGGCACTACTGCCTTTCCCACCTTTCCAAATTTCTAAAAGAAGATTGGCTCATCCACTAACCTCTCACCTCACATTTTTTTTTTTCAAAAGTTACTATACAACATCTACTAAACAAACTAAACAAAAAGGAGAGGTTACAAAGTAATTTGCCTATACCCATTTCTAACTCTGGGTAAGGTCTACAACAGTGTTCACCACTAGAGGCATTGGTGGTTATGCTCCACCATTTCCATAAAACAGTTCCCGTGCAGCATCCGCCATGATTTCCTGATATCCCTCAAATTGATGGAGTAGTAACTCCTGCCCCACCTTCAATTTGTCCAACTGATTTATGACTTTGGTCATGGTATTCAGGGATGCGCAGGGATAACCCGCCAGGAAGGCACTCGCAGTTAAGATAAGTACTTCCTCCTTAACTTGTATGTGTACTTCCCGTTGCGCTTGGGCATAGATCTCCAAATCTTGCCTAAGCATCTCCATCACAATCAGCAACCTCTCTTGAGCATTGGTGGCCATTCTGAAACAAACACAAATTAAATACTTATATAATTACAAGAATCAGGTTATCTAACCCCAAATTTCTACCCAAGCTCACAGTTTATCCCTAAGTTTACCAGACAATGCTCTGATACCAACTTTATCTGTCACGTCCTAATAAAACAACATTTATTGGAAATGACAGATAATTACATGGATATGATAAGTTGTATTTTGACAAATAAGAGAAGTGTTTATTACACAAGAACTCCCCACTAACAGATGAGGAGTAATATGAAGTATTAGGTTGACTATATAAAATTACATCCTTATCATATTAACAGAAAAGTCTGGTTAGGCTCTACTCAGAGCCGATCACTCAGTCCTCTAGCCCTCATTAATCATCCCCATCTCGACCACCTGAAATGGATAGGAATTATGAGCTAACTAGCCCAGTAGAACTCAAATCCATAGTTTCAAAGATGAATACGTAGTAGTCAAGACAAGTATAGCAAGGATATCAAAGACATGATCAAGTTATAGAACAGTAAACTTGATACACTGAAACAAAACACAAGCATTAGAAAGTATAAACGGGTATAAAGTTTCACAATTTGCTTGTGTAACAGTAAGACAGTACAGGAATTATGATGACTACAGTCAACAGTAAATGATGTCATGCCAAACATCCAGTAGTTCTTATCATTTCGTACGATCAGGTAATGAATTCGGGTGCTCCTCCCAGGACCGAACCAGCCCTATTTGCACAGGCATTATAATCATGTGGGATACAAGAATCCAATAAATATCATCATCATAATCACATCTCACAGAGTGTTCAAACATATGAACTCTCAAGACATCAGATTTCCTGAACTCAGTTACAGAAAACAGTGGAATGGACCCAACGGAGTACCATTCGTAATTGACAGTTTCAAAGATAGTACAGTGGTGCGTAAGGTATCCCAAGTGGCAAATTTTATAGTAAAAATGACAGCAAACACCAAGGAAATCAAGAGGATAACCTAGTAAGCTATTAGGATAAACTTTTAGCAAGGGTTCGAACATGGAAAACTGCTAGAATACAAGGCAAGATAGGTACTGTCGACAGTTTGAAAGGGACTGTCGACCGATGACCACAGACAGAGCTCCGACTTGCAGGCTCTGTGGGTATCTGTCTTCAGATTTCTATACACTCCATCACATGAAATAAAGATAGAACAGGATTAGAGGGAGATGAATCCTACCCTTTTTAATAAACTTAACCCTCGATAGTGCAACTCCAACTTTATCTAAAAACACCGAGCAGTGGTTATCAAGCTTTGCTGGTGAAATCCTCTTCCTAACCCACTGTTTCTTAGCACTTCCGGGGTGAGGTATTCTCTTCCTCACTAGCTCAGCAGTAGCAGTAGCAATAACACCACCACCACCACCGAGGACAGCTCTAACAGAACTCCAACAAGAAGAAAAAAAAAACTGGAGCTGAATGACCGGAGCTAGAAGAAGAGGGTGAAATACTTCATATCTGGCCCCGTAAACCCTTATTTTTAAATGCATGTAACTTCCCATGCCTGAAGACACGTAAATACCCAGGTGTCCTGGTAAAATTCCTGATGTTTTTACCATTGCCACGAATCGCATGGTAATTTTACATTTAACACGTAGCTATTTAACATGCAAGCCTATTCGTTGAGTGTGGTGACCTCACAAGGCCCCTCCACGTACCCCCTATAAATAATCCTAAAATCACCTTCGTAATTCTTTCATAATTCGGCTGGTACATTATTCCTTATGCTAACATGTTCAAACGATGTCTGTTTGAATTAAAATTGTAGATGTAAGCTAACATGATAATTTTTACAAATTACAGTGATTTTAGCTTGATTTTAGAATTTATTTGGTACTGGGTGAAATCGATTCATTAAGGCTTATAACGATTTGTGTTGCCAGAGCATGATTGTTAAGAAATCGATTCCACATCGATTTGCCTCCATAACGATTTGATAAGTGAGCGCATCGATTTCTTAAGAAATCGATCCCACATCGATTCGCTAAGACTTATAACGATTCCTTTAACGGTCGGAATGATTTGTTAAGGAATCGTTCCCACAACGACTCCTTTCACATCGACTTCTTAAGAGTTCACAACGATTCTTTTTTTTTATCATAACAATTTATTAGGAAATCGTTCTCGCATCGGTTTCCACATCGACTCCCACATCGACTCCTTCAGCGGTCAGAAATCGTTCTTCACAACGATTCATTAAGGAATGCATAACGATTCTCACATCGACTCCTTAAGGAATTACACTGATTCCTTTAGAGATCACATTGACTTGTCTTTCATATCGATTTGTTCATAAACTTGTAGCGATTTACCTGTATATGAACAACGACTGTACAAGTCATATTCCCAAGAATATCTCTTGATTATTTTGAGTGTATTTTATTATTATTATTATTATTTGTCATTTATTAAAATAATCAAATAACCTTATTATTCATATTTTCAGTGAATATAAATTCTCAACATATTACATGATCAATTTTTCAAGATTATGGCAAAAACCACTAAATAAATAAATACATATATAAGGAGTTTGTCGGGGTCTTTTTTTTTCCATCGATCACTGGTTCATTTCTATTTCTCATAAGTCATACGGTCGGAATTTCGAGATTACGAGTTCCATTTTGCAGCCCTGGTGTAGGAGGGGTGGATGCAGGTTGGAGGGTTGCTTCAATGGGGAGAGAGAGAGAGAGAGAGAGAGAGAGAGAGAGAGAGAGAGAGAGAGAGAGAGAGAGAGAGAGAGAGGAGAGAGAGAGAGAGAGAGAGAGAGAGAGGAGAGAGAGAGGAAGAGAGAGAGAGAGAGAGAGGAGAGAGAGAGAGAGAGAGGAGAGAGAGGAGAGAGAGAGAGAGAGAGAGAGAGAGAGAGAGAGAGAGAGATTTCTTAAATTTCTTAGGATAATTAAGTGTTTAATTTTGAAAGTATTTTCTTTAAATGCCTCTTAAGCATGGGAGTAATGGTGGAAATTAATTTGAGGTTGTTTTCGTGTATTATAAAGAAATGAAGGACTCAATTGGATTTAGGAAGACTACATGCACTTATTTATAAAAAAATGCCACCTTACCCATTCATATCCCATTAAAATATCCATTTTGTATGTAAAATTTCTAAATGTGTCATAATAAAAAGAAAAAATTAATTATAAGTCTTTATCAGAGGGGAACCTTAACTGCAGATCCTATTAGAAATGTCTATACAAAAAAGTCTAGGAGTTCATTTCTGCTCCCTATTTATTTGGGATCTATGCAAACAATATCTGACTAATATTTTCTGTCCTCTGATTGTGAGCATCTGTTATTTTAAAGCTTTTTAACTTTTATTTTAACACCTTTGAAGTTACACTTTAAATTATATCAATAGTTATTTTAAATCTCACATATTTTAGCCGGTTTCCTCTTCTTCTTTAACAAGTTTCTTCTTCTACTTTAACTACTTTACGGACCTACTTTAACACACTATAACTATTATTTTAACAAATAACAACTACAACTTTAACAAACTATAACTACAGTTTTAACACATTGCAACTGCTACTTTAACGAACCAGATACTGTTGAGCAACTACCCCTAAGAAATTTAGAGATTTTCTTAATATTTATTAACAATGTTTTTGCTATGACAAATATTTAAATATATATTTTTCAAAGTAGATATACCACAAAATTCTATACAGATAAAAATTCATGAACACTCAAAGTTTCTAAGGCCACAGACTACTTCTATAGCCTACTGAATCCGACTGATGCCTTTGACTGCAAAATCCGACTCCTTCAGAAACTCAGTCAAAAGTCTTGAAAATCTTCTAAGTCCACAACTTTGCATAACATTCGACTCATACAGTCAAATGTTTCCCTACTCTGTATTCGACTCATACAGCCGAATGTTTCCTTACTCTATATTCGACTGACTCATACATTGCATAACATTCAACTCATACTGCCGAATGTTTCCTTACTCTATATTCGACTGACTCATACATTGCATAACATTCGACTCATACAGTCGAATGTTTCCTTACTCTATATTCGACTGACTCATATGTTGGGTTCTCATATTGGAGAATGTTGGCATACAACAAGTGCTTAAATGTTTTTGATGATGAGCAATACTAATTGATGCTATGTTTGCTTTTAATGATGAACACTTCATGAACAAGACAAAATTGATGTGTTATGAATGTGTGAAACATGATGAGAATGACAAATGGATGCAAATGAAACACATGTTTTATATGTTCATTATATTCCACTAATTATGTCTTATAATGTAGGTGTGAATGTACACAAGACAAAGTCCAAGATCCAAGTGTAAAAGAACAAGACTTGTGCTTGAAATAGTGCACCTGTCGACAGATGACTTTCGCCTGTCGACAGATATGCACAGAAATGTTCTTCCCGGAAAGGCCAGTCCTCTGGTGTTTGTAAACCTGTCAACACCTGTCGACAGAGGCAAGTCGGCTGTCGACAGACGGAGTTTTGGGAAGATCTAATGGCCGGGATATGATCTATATTTTGGTGTTTCCTTTTAGCACGACTCTCTATGCTTGGACACCACTATATATGGATCATATGAGGCTATTTTCGCAGCAAGAGAAGCCACCATACCGAAACCCTAAGCAAAGGTCAAGAAGAAGGCTCTCTTCCTGCTGCTCTGCTTCAGAAATCCAGATCGTTCAAAGAGAGATCATCTCGTACAAAGAGTTGAAGCCGGTTCGTTCTGAAGTCAAGCTTCTCCATCATCTCGTGGTCTTCAACGACGTGAAGCTTGAAGTCTTCCAGACGAACTCTCTGAAGAGTTCTTCATCTAAATTAATCTCTCATCTCAGAACTCTTCCTTCTTTCTACTTCCATATACATGTGTGTGTGTATTGATTGGATATCAGTACGTAGTGTTTGTGGAAGTGTGTGGATTGTTGTTCTGATTGCGTGTTTGCATCAGACAACGTGTGTGTGGTGAGTTGGTCAGATCAAGGCTAGAGGATCTGATCTTTTGTGGACTTGATCTAGCGTGTGTGTGTGTGGTTGAGCCAGTGTGCTCGTGTGTGTGTTGTACTCAACTTTTGAGTAGTGTGTCCTCACTGTGTGGGGGGTGGACGTAGGAGTCACGTGGTGTGATCTCCAAACCACCTAAAAATCTCGTGTCCACTGTGGTTTGATTTGTGGTTTGCATTGTATTGCGGTAGATGCATGCATAGGGATTTCGTTTACACACTACTTGTTAATTAGTTCACACACATTACATCATATCAGAGGGGTTTTAATTGAGTAGATCTATTAATCCAAAGTAATTTTTTAAATTGCTTAAGTTTCCGCTGCAAATCTATTCAACCCCCCCTTCTAGCTTTGCCATCACCGAGTATCCGATCCTACATCATACATTGCATAACATTCGACTCATACAGCCGAATGTTTCCCTACTCTGTATTCGACTCATACAGCCGAATTTTCCTTACTCATTATTCGACTAACTCATACAGCCAAATTCCTTTGAAATCACTACAGTATTCGACTACTGTAGTCGAATTACTTTTGTTCTTTTCCTGAAATCGAATTATCTGTTCTTGTACATTCGACTTCACTGTCAATTTTGTTCTTGGTACTTTTTACCTCATTGTCAGTTCTGTATGTCTTGAAATATAAAAGACTATCAAATCTATTTTGATTCTTAAGTATCCTAGACATAATTTCCTTATAAGATGTTTGTTGTATAAATATCTTACTGAAACATCAGAATATTATTTTTTATATATTCTTCTGACAGGACATGACACATTATATTTAAAATATTTATCCTGTGCAAAATCATGTCTTAAATGCTTTCTCTTTCTGAGATTTATAAGTCTTGATGTCCTTGCTTCAGTTTATTGGACTCATAAGACACAAAGCATTTATGAATATCTCAGCGCATGGCATCTGACTGTCTCACCTCCCTCTGACAGACCCATGCTTTACCTTTTTAGCATAATCTGTCTGTCTGCTTTTCTTTTATGAAAGGTTTGTGAGATACTAGGTTCCATACTTTCTTTTGTCCTAAAACTGACCCACCTACCACAGAGGTATGGAGATACGTTTCTCTTTGTCTTGTCCTTGTAACAGGCATTAATTGGAGCATGTGTTTAGCATGTCTTTCTCTCATACCAGCTTTACAAGAGCTTATCTTCCAACTGTAGACAACTGCTCCTCTTCTGAAGACCTTGGGAAGATGCAAGTTTCAAGATCTCCTGGACAAAGTCTTCAAGATCCAAAGGATCCCAGAAACTCTCCTCAAACGGCTAATTTGAAAACAATCACCAAACTCCAACGGCTATCTTCTTCAAACGGCTATATTTTGAGGATTATAAAAGAAGCTCAATAGAAAGACTAAATAGACATATACAGACTAGATACACAGTGTGCATGCAAGTCAATTCTCCTGAAAAGCTTCATTCGAATCATTCAAAGCTCTCTCTCTCAAGCCTTCCTGCTAGCAACAGTCGGAGAGCTCCACTTCAGAAAATTCTCCTCTGAAGTTCTGTGTTGGGTGGGAATTGTAATTGTCATATTTTTTTCAAGTCCACCCTTGTTGCTTCAGATAGGATTTAGCTTCATTTCTTGATCTTTTAGTCCTACTGAAGTCAGTGTGTGTTTGTGCTCAGATTTGAGGCAAACACACAAGTGTTTTAATTCTTCTTCTGTTGTAATCTCTACAGAAGGTAGTTCTGCATTGCCCCTCCTGTGAAGGGAAGGCCTTGTGAAAGGCATTCTTTGTACCCCTGTTTAGGGAAGACTTGCTTGGGAGCAAGTGGGTTTGTAATTCCTCTCAAGGGTGAGAGAAGGCCAATTTATTGGCAGTTAGTGGAAATCTCAAGTGGTTGACTTGAGGACTAGATGTAGGACTTCCATGTGGGAAGGGCCGAACCAGGATAAAACTCTTGTGCATTTCTTTGTGTGATTGTTTCCGCCTAGTTTACACTTGAATCACACACACCACACTAAGTACTAACATATCTATCTAGTGTTGTGTTTTTCAGAAGAAAGTTTTAAAAGATAAAAAGTCCTATTCACCTCCCTCTAGGACTGCTTGTTTGCCATTTCGATCCAACAAGTGGTATCAGAGCGAGATCTTCTCAGAAGAATCTAAGAGATTTGAGAAGAAATGGAATCTGAAGCTCACAACTATGAAGGTCAAACTATCACAAGGCCACCATTCTTTGATGGTGAAGATTACCAATACTGGAAGATGCGAATGGAGTGCTTCATCAAAGGTACTGACTTCGACTTATGGCAGGTAATAGAACAAGGTGACTTTCAAATCGTTGGTGAAGCTTCTTCCTCTAGTCTTTCCATTGCAGACAAAAGAAATATGTCTTTAAATTACAAGGCAAAAATTATCTTTGTTGTGCTTTGTCTAAAACAGCTAAGGAAATGTGGGATAAACTTCAAGTAACTTATGAAGGTACAGATAGGGTTGAACAAACAAGAATAGATATACTTGTATCCCAATATGAACAATTCAAAATGCTTCCTAATGAAAATATAACTCAAATGTATAACAGATTTTCAAACATAATTGTCGGACTAAGTTCCTTGGGAAAAGTCCTAACTAATGAAGAAACAATTAGAAAAATCCTAAGATCTCTAACAAATGTATGGACCCCTAAAGTTACAGCCATAGAGGAAGCCCATGACTTAACCCAATTATCTATTGATAAATTAATAGGATCCCTTATGGCTCTTGAAATTAATATGGAAAGATTCTCTGAAAATTCTTCGAAAAAGAAAATGTCAAATGCTTTGAAGATTGCAGATTCCTCCTCATCTGAAGATTCCAAAGAAAAATCAGATGACAGTGATGATGAGGCAATGCTCTCAAGAAAGGTGCAGAGAATTCTGGCAAAGAAAAAAAAGTTTGGGTCGAAGAGATTCTTCAAGAAAGAAAAGAAGAAAGAACCTACTTGCTATGAATGCAATCAGTCAGGACACTACAAGTCAAAATGTCCCAAGCTTAAGAAGAAGGATCAAGCAAAAAAAATCGACAAAAAGAAAGGCAAGGAAAAGAAATTCAGAAAGTTCAAAAAGAAGGCAATGGCAGCAACATGGGACAATGAAGAAGGAACCAGTTTAGAATCCTCCAGCTCAGAATTCGAAGAAGAAGAGAAGGCAAATCTAGCCCTCATGGCAGGACTAGAGCAGGTAAACTCAGAAACCTCCTTTTGCTTCATGTTCTGAATCTGATTTTGATAGCCTTGAAGATGCCTTCAATGAACTTTATGATAAATATAAGACAATATTAAAACAAATAAAAATAGTTAAACTAAATCTACTGAACCAAGAAAAAGCTAACACCTTTCTTAAAAATGAAACAGAAATATTAAAAAAAAGTTTAAGTGAAATAAAAAGAACTAATGAATTACTGTGCGAAGACTTAAAAAATAAAAATAGCAAAATCTTGGAAATTGAATCAAATCTTAAGGAACTTAAAGATGAAGAAAAATTGCAAGAAGAAAACAATTATCTAAAAGCCACTATTGAGAAAATTTCCAACTGCAAAACCTCATTATTTGTTAGAATCAAAGGAGCTAGGTCAGGAAAGAAGAAGTATGGATTAGGATATACACCTCCACCAAACGAAGAAGAAATTATTCGACCTCAAGTATATCCAACTCTTAAGTTTGTAACAGAAAAAGAAATCAAAATCTTAAAAAGGTAAACCAGCATGTTTACAAACATAAACAGAAATTCAGCAATAATACACATAAGAGAAATGCTTTTTATCTGTGTTGTACTAATTGTAACCAATTAGGACACACTGTTAGCATATGTACCACTAGGCACTTGAGATGGATTCCTAAAACTAACCATCAAGGACCCAAGAAAATTTGGGTACCAAAAGTTACAGTTTAGCTTTGTTTGCAGGGTCGGCTGAGGGCATCCAAATGGTATCTGGATAGTGGATGCTCAAGGCACATGATAGGAGATAGAAAGCTATTTACAACATTTAGAAGTGAAGTTGGTCAAGTAACTTATGGTGACAATGGAAAAGGAAAAGTACTAGGATGTGGAACAGTTGGTACTAAGGAAAAGAATCTGATTGAAGATGTTATGTATGTAGAAAGACTAAAGCATAACTTAATTAGCATTAGTCAGCTATGTGACAAAGGGCATACAGTGAATTTTCAGAATGATAAGTGTATCATCCAGAAAGATAACAAGATAGTTTTTGAAGCTCAAAGGGTAAGAATCTGTACACTCTACAGTTAGCAGAATTAAGAGAAGTAAATTTGTGTCTTGCAACAACCAAAAGTGAAGAGTCTGAGTTGTGGCACAGAAGGCTTGGTCATGCAAGCACCTCAATGATCAAGAAATTAATAAAGCATGATCTGGTTGAAGGTCTACCTAGAATGAAAATCAAGAAATATGGAGTATGCTCAGCTTGTGCAAAAGGAAAATAGACTAAGACTTCATTTCAGTCCAAGACAATTGTTACAACTTCCAAGCCTTTCGAATTAATTCACATGGATCTATTTGGACCTATGAGGACAGTTAGTCTTGGAGGAAAAATCTATGGCTATGTATTGACTACTCAAGGTACACTTGGGTATCTTTTCTAGAAGCAAAATCTGAAGCATTTCTGAAATTTAGTAAGATAGTTCAGAAAAATCAGAAATTTCATATTACAAGCATTAAATCTGATCATGGAGGTGAATTCAAGAATGAAGAATTTATGGAATTCTGTGAAGAAAATGGAATTGAACACAATTTTTTAGCACCTAGAACACCTCAACAGAATGGAGTAGCAGAAAGAAAGAATATGACACTGCTGGATATGGCCAGAACAATGCTGAATGAGTATAATTTACCAAAATATTTTTTGGCAGAGACAGTTAATACAGCCTGCTACATTATCAACAGATGCATGATCAGACCTATTCTAAAGAAGACTCCTTATGAACTATACAAAGGAAAGAAGCCCAACATCAGTCATCTCAGACCTTTTGGCTATAAGTGTTTTATTTTAAATAATGGTAAGGACAATTTAGGAAAATTAGATGCTAAGAGTGATGAAGGTTTCCTGTTAGGATATATTTCAATACCAAGAGGTTATAAAGTGTTCAATAGAAGGACATTAACCATAGAACAATCTGTGCATATACTATTTGATGAAACTAACCCTTCTATCAAAAGGATAGAAAAAGAAGAAGAATGTGTTGATGATCTTTGCAGGGATTTAGAAAAGACCTCTCTTGAAGAAGAAAGTAAAGATGAAGAAATAGAAGATCCCCCATTAGAAGATCTTCAACAACTAGAAGAACCACAAGAAGGGCTACCTAAAACACAGGCATCACCGAGATCATCCAAGAGAAAATATTATAAGTGATCCTCAAGATAGAGTAAGAACAAGAGGTATGCAATTTCTTGTGACTTTTCTGCTTTAGTTTCTCAAATAGAGCCTAAGACAATCAATGATGCTCTGGGAGATGAATCTTGGATCCTTGCTATGAAAGAGGAACTTAATCAGTTCCAACGCAGTGAGGTTTGGACTCTTGTACCTAGACCTACTGACCATCCAGTTATTGGAACCAGATGGGTTTTCAGAAACAAAATGGATGAATCAGGGGTAATTACTAGGAACAAAGCCAGACTTGTGGCTCAAGGATACTCCCAAGATGAAGGTATAGATTTTGATGAAACCTATGCTCCAGTAGCTGGATTAGAGGCAATTAGAATTTTATTAGCATATGCTTGTTCTCTTACTATTAATTTATTTCACATGGATGTTAAAAGTACTTTTCTGAATGGTTTTATTAAAAAGGAAGTGTATGTTGAGCAACCACCTGGTTTTGAAGATACTAAGTATCACAATCATGTTTTTCGTTTAAAGAAAGCACTGTATGGTCTGAAACAAGCTCCAAGAGCTTGTTATGAAAGATTAAGTGCCTATCTTATATCACATGATTTTGTAAGAGGTAAAATAGATAGCACTTTATTTATAAAGAAATTTTCAGATGGAATCTTAATTGTACAATTTTATGTTGATGACATTATCTTTGGTTCTACTAATGAATCACTCTGCAAATTCTTTGAAAATTTAATGCAAAGTGAATTTGAAATGAGTATGATGGGTGAGCTGAATTATTTTCTTGGGTTGCAAATCAAGCAGACCAAGGAAGGAACTCACATTTGTCAAACCAAATATATTTCAGATTTACTTTCTAAGTATGGTTTTGACAAGTGTAAGCCTTTAGGAACACCCATGAGCTCAGGCATTAAGTTAGATAGTGATCCTCTTGGTAAAAAGGTAGATCAGAAGCTCTATAGAGGAATGATAGGATCACTACTCTATCTCACTGCAAGTAGACCAGATATAATGTTCAGTGTTTGCCTTTGTGCAAGATTCCAAGCTAATCCAAAAGAATCACATGTTCATGCAGTTAAAAGAATTTTTAGATATCTTATAAATACCAGTAATTTAGGCCTATGGTATCCCAGATGCTTAGATTTCAAGTTAATTGGTTATAGTGATGCTGACTATGCTGGATGCAAAATAGATAGGAAAAGCACCAGTGGTACTTGTCAAATTCTTGCAGGTTGTTTAATATCATGGTCTTCTAGGAAACAAAACTCTGTAGCTTTATCCACCACAGAAGCTGAATACATTGCAGCTGGAAGTTGATGTACTCAACTCTTATGGATCAAGCATCAATTGGAAGATTATGGTCATCAGCTTCAAGAAATTCCAATGCTTTGTGACAACACAAGTGCAATAAATTTGACCAAGAATCCAATCCAGCACTCAAGAACGAAGCATATTAAGGTTATACATCACTTCATCAGGGACCATGCAAGTAATGGAAATATTTCACTTGAATTTGTTTCTACAGAAAATCAACTTGCAGATATTTTAACAAAACCTCTTCCTGAGGATAGATTCACATCTATTAGAAGAGAAATAGGTATGTGCAACCGTGATTAAAATTACCAAATCAAAATTCTGCTTGAATTATATGCTAAAATACTGTTGTATGAATTGTCTGTGAAAAAAAAAAATCATCCTGAAAAATTTCTAAGTCTGACATTCGACTCATGTATTATTGTTGCATTCGATTGATGAAGTAACAATGCATTCGACTGATGCAGTCGGATACATAATTCGACTCTCTAAGAAATCGTGAAAAGGTGCTTAATATTTAAAATTATGTAACTGACACCTCATTAAGACGCGTCCTTTCATGTCTTAACGGTCAAATCACTTAACTCCGACCGTTCATCCTGAAATATAGGGCCAGTTACTTTTCTCTTTCCATATAAGCAAACCCCTTCTCCCTTTCGAAAACACTCTTTCGAAATCTGTCTTCTTCTGCTCTTCGCACCTTCACTGTTCTCCGGCAAAGGACTCTCAGAAACCATCAAGAACCTCATCTCTCCGGAAGAAAGGTAGGTTCTTTCATCTCTCCTGTGTATTTCTCCCTCTCCTTTGATAATTCCCTGAGCCTTTTCTGTTTCTATCTTCTAGATGGCTTCATCTAGGGTTCCATAGTCTGTCCAGTTGACCCCTAATCAACTCCAACGCCTGGCCAAGATACCAATCTGTCATGAAAAGGCTGTTGAGTTTTTCCATCTGAGTGGAAACCTTTCATGGGTAGAAGAGACCCTAAATGCTATGGGATGGACCAAGCTCTGTCAGATTTCCGAGCCCTCTGTAGCAAATGCAATTAGATCATTCTATGCCTCTCTACAAGTTTCATCCGGAAATACTGTGGTAGGATATGTCAAAGGTACAAAGATCACCATTTCAGAAGAGTTGTTGGTTGAGATGTTGGATTGTTCAAGTTCTGGACACAGGCTTAGTGAATTCATTCCCTTAGAAAAGCAGAAACTAGGGATTATTGGCAGTCTGGGGACTATCACCAAAAGGGGACTTCAAGTGAATGAGTTGTCTGCTGAAAAGAGATTAATCCACTCAGTAATCACCAACATTGTGACCCCTAGAGCAGGAACTCACTCCTCCATTTCTGCAAGAGATGGAAATCTTTTATTTTAGGCAGTTCAGAGGCACCAAGTAAATTTGCCAGCAGTAATTTTAGAAAAAATGACTGTTTCCAAAGACCTGCAGGAATCCCTTCCCTATGGATCTCTGCTCACTCTCATTTTCAAAAGATTCTCAGTAGATCTTTCTAGAGATTGTTTTTTGGAACCAAAGAGAAAATTGGAATTTTCAAAAGATTCTCAGCCGAATGTTTCCTTACTCTATATTCGACTGACTCATACATTGCATAACATTCGACTCACACAGCCGAATGTTTCCCTACTCTGTATTCGACTCATACAGCCGAATGTTTCCCTACTCTGTATTCAACTCATACAGCCGAATGTTTCCTTACTCATTATTCGACTAACTCATACAGCCGAATTCCTTAGAAATCACTACAGTATTCGACTGCTGTAGTCGAATTACTTTTGTTCTTTTCCTGAAGTCGAATTATCTGTTCTTGTACATTCGACTTCACTGTCAGTTTTGTACTTGGTATTTTTTACCTCATTGTCAGTTCTGTATGTCTTGAAATATAAAAGACTATCAAATCTATTTTGATTCTTAAGTATCCTAGACATAATTTCCTTATAAGATGTTTGTTGTATAAATATCTTACTGAAACATCAGAATATTATTTTTTATATATTCTTCTGACAGGACATGACACATTATATTTAAAATATTTATCCTGTGCAAAATCTTGTCTTAAATGCTTTCTTTTTCTGAGCTCTATAAGTCTTGATGTCCTTGCTTTAGTTTATTGGACTCATAAGACACAAAGCATTTATGAATATCTCAGCGCATGGCACTTGACTGTCTCACCTACCTCTGACAGACCCATGCTTTACCTTTTTAGCATAATCTGTCTGTCTGCTTTTCTTTTATGAAAGGTTTGTGAGATACTAGGTTCCATACTTTATTTTGTCCTAAAACTGACCCACCTACCACAGAGGTATGGAGATACGTTTCTCTTTGTCTTGTCCTTGTAACAGGCATTAATTGGAGCATGTGTTTAGTATGTCTTTCTCTCATACCAGCTTTACAAGAGCTTATCTTCCAGCTGTAGACAACTGCTCCTCTTCTGAAGACCTTGGGAAGATGCAAGTTTCAAGATCTCCTGGACAAAGTCTTCAAGATCCAAAGGATCCCAGAAACTCTCCTCAAACAGCTAATTTGAAAATAGTCACCAAACTCCAACGGCTATCTTCTTCAAACGGCTATATTTTGAGGATTATAAAAGAAGCTCAATAGACAGACTAAATAAACATATACAGACCAGATACACAGTGTGCATGCAAGCCAATTCTCCTGAAAAGCTTCATTCGAATCATTCAAAGCTCTCTCTCTCAAGCCTTCCTGCTAGCAACAGTCGGAGAGCTCCACTTCAGAAAATTCTCCTCTGAAGTTCTGTGTTGGGTGGGAATTGTAATTGTCATATTTTCTTCAAGTCCACCCTTGTTGCTTCAGATAGGATTTAGCTTCATTTCTTGATCTTTTAGTCCTACTGAAGTCAGTGTGTGTTTGTGCTCAGATTTGAGGCAAACACACAAGTGTTTTAATTCTTCTTCCGTTGTAATCTCTGCAGAAGGTAGTTCTGCATTGCCCCTCCTGTGAAGGGAAGGCCTTGTGAAAGGCAGTCTTTGTACCCCTGTTTAGGGAAGACTTGCTTGGGAGCAAGTGGGTTTGTAATTCCTCTCAAGGGTGAGAGAAGGCCAATTTGTTGGCAGTTAGTGGAAATCTCAAGTGGTTGACTTGAGGACTGGATGTAGGACTTCCATGTGGGAAGGACCGAATCAGGATAAAACTCGTGTGCATTTATTTGTGTGACTGTTTCCGCCTAGTTTACACTTGAATCACACACACCACACTAAGTACTAACATATCTATCTAGTGTTGTGTTTTTCAGAAGAAAGTTTTAAAAGATAAAAAGTCCTATTCACCCCCCTCTAGGACTGTTTGTTTGCCATTTCGATCCAACAGATACGTTAACTGATTTTCTCTATTGTTTTAATAAGTTTTCTCTTCTTTAACAAGTTTTATCTTTTACTTTAACTGATTTGTTCTTCTATTTTAACTGATTTTCTCGCTTATTTTAAAACCTTCAAATTTAGACTTTAAGTCATACCAAAAATGAGTTTAAATCTCACACACTTTAAGTCACCATGACACATACTTTAACTACATTGAACTCTCACTTTAACGTCTTCGAACAGTTACTTTAATTTCTTCAAACTTGGACTTTAATTTTTATTAACAGTTACTTTAAGTCCCACACACTTTAACTCAACTATTACATATACTTTAATAACTTCAAACTCTTACTTTATCACCTTAGAACATAGACTTTAAGTCATGTTAACAGTGACTCAAGTCTCACACGTTTTAACCAACTGTCACACATATTTTAATGTTTTCAAACTCTTACTTTAAAGCCTTCAAAGTTAGATTTTAAGTTATGTCATCAGGTAAACTTTAAATCATATCAACAATTATTTTAAATCCCACATGCTTTAACTCACTATTAGGCATACTTTAATAACTTCAAACTCTTACTTAAATGCTTTAGAACTTAGATTTTATAAAGTCATGCCAATAGTTACACTACAAATCATATCAACAGTAACTTTAAATCTCACATGCTTTAACTCATTGTCACATAAATTTTAACAACTTCGAACTCTTATTTTAAAGCTTAGAACTAAGACTTTAAGTGTTTTTAAAATATGAACACAAATGGCACAAAAGCAGACGAAAGAGTAAAACGGGAAAAAAAAAAAAAAGATAGAATCTGTCTTTTTAAGGATTGATGGACTCATTAATAAAGTCAACAAAAAGAGAAACTATTTGGGACACCTTTTTCTAATAAGGATTAGGAAATAAGTCCTCTCTCTGACATGGAATTATAATTAATTTGCCCTAATATATAAAAATGAATCAAACTAGAATAATATATTTGTTTTGTTATTCAAAAGATCAAATTTGTCATCTTCAACAATACTTTGGTTACATATGCAAACTTATAATGTCAAAATACATACTTTGCAAGAATAAATAAAAATTAACTTACACTTTTTTTCTTTTTCTCCCTTAAAGTGCATTCAAAGGTAACTTACAACACTGCAAAGATCGAAAAAAAAAAAACTCACTTTAACATGAATACAAGATGTTAATGTACTGTTGTATTAAAAACTTATTGTATGATATTTTATTATTTTATCTTTGGGTTTATTCAACATAACTTTTACCATTATAAAAAGGGAGATTACGTGTACATGTATAAGACATGCACTTATTATAATCTTCTTACTTTTAGTCTTCACTCTATGACTCTATTTCATTTTTATTTCTAGAAAAAATATATAATTTTCATCATGAACTTTTCCAACACAAATTACTCAGGAATCTACTCGTCCTTAGTGCAAATATGCTACAAGTAATTGCATTTCTGATTGTATTCAATCCCGGTCAAGAAGGAACCTTTGCAATGACAAAGGTTGCAATACAAATATTGGAATTTTCCAACTATTGTCTCATTTGTTCGCTTTATCAATGCCGGTAAAACCTTCTATTCTATGCCTTCTTTCTTCAAGAAAAATATTCTCTTTTAATTTTTTGGAAAGTGAAAAAATAGTATGTATACTTACAATCTCAAATAAAAACATAATAATATGCATCATCAAACCAAAGAATGAATTTAAAGTTGCAGATTATTGCATGTAAAAAATTCTTAAGATAAATACCGTAAATATGCCATCCATTTTTTCCCATATTCTCTTGGCTTTTTATTATTCATTTAGGGATATGCCCTAGTGCTATTGTAACTTTTCTTTATCAATAATATTCTACCTAGGTTCTACATTGTGCACTTTCTCGATGCAAATTTCAGATATTTTATATTAAGAAAAATATGCCATCTTTGCTAGGACATTATTAGAAATATCAATATTTAATCTCAAATGTTGGGAAAATGGCACTTTGGTTCATTTCTATTAGAAAAAGTAGATGTTTCTTCCAAATTATGTTATTTCCATTAGTTGAATACTCTTTGACAAAAGTATCTTTACTTTTTTTTTCTTTTCTAAAGGGGGTACTTTTTAACACCATAGTTTTACACATGGGTGATCATTTCCCTTCATGGGTTACACTGGATCATGGCTGTTTAGATGTGTGGTAACACCATATAATATCGATGACATTTTTTCAACTTTTGAGATTTAGCAATGATACTTCTAAAAATATTTAGCAAAGTTGACATATTGCAATATTTGTTATAAGAATGGTTCATAAGTAAAAACCCGTTTTATAAGACACAACTGTCATTGTAGAAAGCTACTAATATATAGCCACTTAAACATAAAATTAATGTAGAGCTTTCTATTTTCGTAATGAAAATTAGTTTTAAATTTATCTTAGTTTCCATCTTCAACTTTATTTACAACACTTGATAAAAGTTAGGGCTACTTTGATAGCCTTATAAGTCTCGATAACTACTACTTATCAAGTCTGTTAATTCAATGAGTGATTTGATAATATAGATAGTTTTGGAGACTTTATTACTAATAAATATAAATAAGTCCTAATAGTTCTGTCTCACATTCTTAGACATGATAAAGTTATCTGTCTTGATAATTTTATCTATCAAATAAAAAACCTCATAAATTGCGATATCTCATCTAATCCAACCCTAATCTGGATTACTTCTAGCTAACCACACTAGATGTCAACTGATCCTTTTCTAATCCAGTCATTGTTTGCTTACTTCATTGAGATTCGTACCTATGCTCTAAACTAATCTTTGGAACTCTTGGCCAATTACGTGCTTAAATGAATTGTCAGCAAGAGTATTAAGTGAGGTCTTGGACCCAAGTTAACCAATGCTAGTTAGGGGGTCCTAGTCTGGTTCCGAGAATATCTCGAACACTTCTAATGGCCAACTGGTACCAACTGGGAAGTGATGGCTGATGTTTTGGCATGACACCTCATGTATTACACGTGCATGCTAGATTTACTTGCTTGACAATTCAATACTATTTATTTACTTGTGTGATAATCATGAAAAGTGTTTAGTGACTAGCCTTTTGTGATTATTTAGTTTCACTTTGATCATACTCAATATCTTGATAATTTTGTGTATTCTTGTTTAAGTGAATTATTGTGCATAGTACTCCTGTGTTTTACGCTCATCGTTATTGAATTCCTATTACTATCATCCTTGTATTTCAATTAATTCTATTAACTACTTGCATACGCTTTTGGAATGATTAGAGGGTAATCCTACTGGGCTTTTGGCTCATTCTATTTTACTAACATTTTTCAAGTAAAATGTTATATAATGTGGGAGGGATGTGCACAGAGTGATGACCCCATGATATAGTTGAGTCTTATAGAATAGTGTACTTGTGTTTATTCACTTTTGGTTAATGTAATCTAAGAGTTTAGTGAGTATAAGTAGATGTGTATCTTTGTAATATTCAGTTAAATAGTTAATGAACTTTTAAGCTTTAAATGCTATGTACTAGTGCATTTCTGTATATATCTTTGTTTATCTATCACTTCTCGATATTTGTCCACTGCTATTAAGACATGACAGATAAAGTGGTATCAGAGCCTAGTTTGGATATCTATAATATTAGGATTATCAATCTTCAACATCCTAGAAAACTTGTGAGGATGGGTAGAAAGCCATGGGGTAAGTTAGAATAACTCTAGTTAATTGGACCTCTTAAACACTACCTAGCCATCTTAAATATCTAATAGTGCAAGGTAAATTACAACTTAACCATGGAGGGTGATAATGCTCATTGGAGAGAGCTACAGCTTACAGTTTAGGGATTGGCTAGAGTTCTTAGTACCATTGTCCAAAATGGAAATCACTAGAGTAATGGGGAAATATACAAGAATTTTAGGAGTATGGACCCGCCGTGATTTGTGGAAAGTGCCAACCCTGATGACATAGAGAATTGGATCAAAGAAATAGAAAGAAATTTCAAGGTAACCCTGTGTCCGAAAGAGGACAAGGTCAGGCTACCTACCTTCCAGCTAAAGCAAGACACACGAGCCTGGTGGGAAGCCACCTAGGTTGGATTGACAATGAAGAATGTTAAATGGGCTGAATTCAAAGAGCTCTTTAATGATCAGTACTTTTTAACAAAAATTCAAGAGAAGAAAGCCATAGAGTTTGCAAACCTAAAGCGGAGAATGATGATAGTAGCAAAATATGAAGCTTAGATCTCTAGACTATCCAAGTACACCCCACACTTGGTTTCTACTGACAAACTAAAGGCCAAAAGATTTCTGAATAGGTGACACCTAAGTACATCACTCAGCTAGCACCTATGTTGATCACGACCTACATTGACATGGTAAAGATGGCATTAGCCCTAGAAAGTGCAATGAAAATGCAAACAAGATCAAGTTTAGAGTAGGAAACAACAAGAAGGAATCGATGCCTATTCCAGACGAAAATAAACCCAAGAACGGCAAGAGAAATTTTGAAGAAAGAAACAATCAGTAGCAGCCACATAAGTAGCCAAGACAAAGGAATAACAATTCTAAAGTAGAAAGAGGATCATGTGCACATTGTCAGAGATTTGGGCATAAAACTAAGGAATGCTAGAGGAAGCTTGGGGAATGCTTAAAATGTGGAAGCCAAGAACACCATATTCAGACTGCCTGCAAATCAATAATCAGCTAGTTCCACTTCAAGGCAACAATTGGAAGTCAGGCAAACTGCAAGCCCTGGGAGAATTACCTCAAGATCAAGAAGGGGGATCATCGATGGTACTCTCACCATCCACTCTAGGCCTGCCCAAGTTTTGTTCTATTTTGGTGCTATACATTCACTTATCTTCTACACTTTTGCATACTCCTTGCATGTGAAACCTATTCCTTTGCCTACTAGAATGAGTATAATAACTCCCATTAGTCCTAAAGTTAATATTGAATTCTACTTCCCCTCCAGCACAATACCCATTAAAAATTAGAACTTTTTATAGACTTAATTTGTCTTGACATTGATAGATGTGATGTGATCTTAGGGGCAGATTGGTTATCCCAGCATCATGTTAAACTCGATTGTCGACTAAGACAACTCACCTTTTCGAAAAGGAATGTACCTGCTCTATCTTTTTCCATTGCTCTAACTCCAAACATGCAATCCTCATCTCTGCCCTCCAAGACAAGAAATATTAGGGAGAGATTGTATACCCTATTTAGCCTCAATAGTAAAAGTGGAATCTCCAATCCCAGAACTTGAAAAGATACCTGTGGTAAGAGAGTTTCCGATCCTATTGTGTTAACACACCAATTTTCCGAGTCTACCCCCCTAAAATAGAAGTGAGCTTTTCTATAGAGCTAATCCTAAGAGCTACCCCAGTATCAAAGGCACCTACAGAATGTTTGTAGCCGAGATAAAGGAAGTTGAGAAACAATTGACGAAGCTATTAGAAAAGAGATTTGTTAGACTCAATACTTTGCCATGGGGAGAATTATTTTTATTTTTAATAAATAAGGATGGATCACTGAGATTATAGACAATTAATAAATCAATTGATAACAAGAAAAAGTATCATTTACAAAGGTTTGATGATTTGTTTGATCATTTTTTAGAGCTCAATATTTTTCCAAAATTGATTTGAGATTGGGATACAATCAATTAAGAATTAAAGAAGAAGATATCCACAATATAGCCTTCAGAAGTAGATATGGATATTATGAATTTGTGCTCATGTCTTTTGGATTAACCAATGCTCTAGTAGCTTTTATGCAATTGATGAATAACATATTTAGACCTTATTTGGATCAATTTGTGGTGGTATTCATTGATAATATCCTAATATATTCTAAGAGCAAGGAAGAGCATGAGTCTTACCTGAGAATGACCCTACAACTACTAAGGGAACTCAAATTATATGTCAAGCTTAGTAAATGTGAAGTTTGACTAGAAGAGATAGCATTTTTGGGACACGTGATATCAAAAAAAGACTTATCTATAGATCATTTCAAGATTGAGGCCATTCAAAAGTGGGGAGACCTAGTAATGACTCTGAGGTTCGAAGTTTATTGGGCATAGCAAGCTACTATCGAAGATTTGTTAAAGACTTCACAAAAATTAGCTTGCCACTAATATTGTTAACTAAGAAAGACACTCCATTTGTATGGGATGAAAAATGTAAAAATAGTTTCTAGAAACTGAAGAATTCTCTGACCTTTGCTCTTGTACTTATATTACCCAAATACGAAAAGGAGATTGAAGTACACATTGATACCTCAAAGGTTGGTTTCGGCTGCATGTTAATGCAAGATGGTAAAGTTGTTGCTTATGCTTTTAAACAATTGAAGACACATGAAATAAATTATCTTGTGCATGATCTGAAATTAGATGTTATGGTATTTGCTTTGAAGATATGGAGGCACTACTTGTGTTGAACCCGTTTCATTATACGCTATGATCACAAGAGTTTGAAGTATTTATTCTCCAAGGACTTAGATATGAGACAGAGAAGAGGGTTGGAGTACATCAAAGACTTTGATTTCTCAATCCACTACCAACCAGAAAAAGGGAATGTGGTGGCCGATGCACTTAGCAAACACCCGATGGGCCAGTTATCATGTATGATAAGTAGGGAATGGAGATTATAAGAACAATTTTTAGCATTAAATCTAAACATAGATACTCCAAAAGATCATGTCATGATCTCCAGCATTTGAATCCAATCAGAAATCCTGAAGGAAATTAAAGAGAAAATAGACAATGGTCATGCACTAGTAAAAATAAAAGAACAATTGGATGACAGATCTGGATTTCATGTAGACAATGAAGGAAAGCTTATGTTCCAAGACAGAGTATGCATGCAAGACAATCCAAGAATTAAAAGGAAGTTATTAGAAGAAGCCCACATAACCCATTACACTATTCATCTTGGAGCCACAAAGATATACCAAGACTCAAAGAGGACATTCTAGTGGAACAACATGAAGAGGGAGATAGTAGACTTTGTCTCCAAATGTTTGACTTGCCATAGAATAAAGGCAAAGCACTAACAACTAGAAGAAAAGTTGAAACCCCTGACAATGTAGGCATGGATTTTATTACAGTACTACCATGGACTAAAAGTGGGAATGATGCTATTTGGGTCATCAAAGGTCGATTGACCAAATCAGCCCATTTCTTGCCTGTAAAGACCAATTGGATAATGAGTGTTTTGAATGCCTTATATTCATTGGATCGAGATGGCACTATAGATGTCCTAGACGGGGGGTGAATAAGACTTCTTGCGCTATTAAAATTAATCTGAAAATATATTACACTAAATAAAGTTGTTAGTATTTAGTGTAGTGTGTGTGAAACAAGTGAGGACTTGGCAGAAATAATCACACAACTTGCACAAGAGATTTTATCTTGGTTCGGCCCTTCTCACATGGAAGTCCTAGGTCCAGTTCCCAAGTAACCTCTTGGCATTTCACTAAACTACCAAGAACACGTGGTCTTCTCTCAACCTGAGAGGTATTACAAACCCACTTGCACCCAAGCAAGTCTTCCCTTTATCAAGGGGTACAAAGACCACCTAAACAAGTAGGTCTTCCCTTCACAAGAGGGGCACTGCAGGAAACAAATCTCCTGCGGATTGTCTAACACAGAAATAAAAAGCACTAGTGTGTCTGCTCAGAAGAATGAGCAAACACAGAGAATCAGAAAGAGATACAAAAGGAAATTGGAGCTCTAACTCTTTCTGAATCTAAGTGGGTGGACTGAGAAGGATCTACAGCTACAAACTGCCACCCAACAAGAAAAGACTTCTAAAGAACTAGAGAGCTTGGAAGTCGAAGAGTAGAAACAGCAGCTCTCTTTCTTCTTTTCAGTAGAAGGCCTATGGTGACTCTTGCGATTTCTGAATGGAGTTCAGTGTCACTGGTTGGTTTGTCCGTCGGTGGGGTGTGTCTTCTTGTTCAAACTTTAGCTTCTATATATGAGCTTCAAATATCTTCCCGTTTGAAACTGACTGTTGGAAGCTAGTCGTTGAAAGATATCCGTTTGAAAAGAGACTATGAGCTTTCTAGGTTGTCCATCAGATCTTCAGCTCTTTAGAGTCTCAACGTCTTTAGGCTATGTAAGCAGCTTCATGGCTTGATAGATAGCTTCATTAATGTTCCATACTCAAGACTGAAAGTTAAGCATGCTTCATAAATGTTCTGCAAGCCTGGAAGGACAAGACAGACAAAGATACCTCCATACTTTCGGAGTTAGGTGAGATAAAAATATATAAAGCATAAAAGAGTTCAGACAGACAGTTGTTCAGAACATTTAAAGATAGACAGACAGTTGTATGGGGAATACAAGGACTTTTCCTGAAAGTCATGGAGTTTTGACAGTGTTAGGTGAGCTCTGACAGATAGCCCATGCTGCTTATACCTACCATCACATTTACTTCATAGTAACTGTCAAATGAAAAGAACTGAACTTCTGACAGCAAGCAAGAGATCACATTGTATAATTATTTCAGATCTTAACAAAGATATTTTATATGGTCATTTTGAATATAACTTTTTCTACCTAACAGAATATTTAAATGGTGACAGCAAGAAGAACATCATTTTGTAAGACTTATAAGTGTCATTCATTTTGTAAAGGATCTCATAGAAATAATGAAAGCCAATGAAATAAACAAGATTAAGATTTCATGGATTCTGTGGAATGACAGATTAACACAAGTATTATTTAAGTACAAGTACACATGAGTTGATATAGGATACTTCGACTCTCCTGAAGTCAGAGTCAAAGACAAGAGATGCATATAGATCTCGACTAGACAGAAGTCGCAGTTAGACATTGATTACAAACTTCGACTTTTGTAGAGTCGGAGTGCAAGCAATAATAGACTTCCACTTCCAAGGAGTTGGAGTCTACCTTCACAATTAGTAGGAACACATGATACCTTTCATGTTTCAATGCTCCGAAATGTGTGTACAACCCAGCATATGACATTCAATTTGAAGACCTAGACTTACAAAAAGACTTAACTTATGAAGAGTAGCACGTGAAGATCTTGGACCATAGGGCTTCTTTGGTAATGGGTTGGGTTAAAATTAACTTTAACCCAGAACTAAAGTTAGCCTACTTTTAATTCACTTTTACTTTGTTTGCAACTGAGTTAACTCATTTGACTATAGTGAGTTAACTTATTTTTCTCAAATGTACTTTGGTAAAAAAAAATGAGTTAACCTACATTGGGAAAAGAAAAAGTAGCAATTAATGTTGTGTACCGTGAGGACAAAAAGGTAGTTAACTCAGTGGATTAACTCCAACCCACCTCCAGAGGTGGGTTGGAAAATTGTGAGTTTACTCACATTTGACCCATCTTTAATCTAACTCATTTGAGCTAACTTTGTAATCTTTCCAAACTACTTTTTGAGTTAGTTTTGAGTTAACCTTGAGTTAACTTTAATCTAACTCATTACCAAAGAGGCCCAGATTTCGCAACTAAGGAAAAAGAGCATTCTACTAGTTCAATGTAGGTCAAGATGAAGCTACTTAGGAATTAGAAGAAACTATGGCGACCAAGTATCTAGAGCTATTCGAAGGTTTATCATGTCCATGAAACTAATTTGCATTGAATTTAGAAAACAAATTCTTATAAGTGGGGGAGGATGTAATACCCCCAAAAATAAATAAAGTATATGCACAATTAGAAATAGTTTGGAGAAAGTTATATCTCTATTTACCTAAAGTTTAGGGTTTAAATTATAATTGACCAATTTTTGGAGACTCTAGTTAAACTTCTAGAAGTCTTCAGAACTATCTTCAAAACCCCAGATGAAGGTCATTTGAGTAAAGATTAGCCAGATCAAGAGGTGGAATACATAAAATTATAATTTTTAAAACATGAGGGTTAAAAAATAATAGGTAAATGTTATGAGGGATTAAATAAAATTTACAACAAGATATCTAGAAACTCTAGGAGGACCCTAGAAGGCCCTAACCCCAGCCTAGAAGGCTTTAACCCTACCCAAAAACTTCTAGTCTTAACCCTAACCTAACTAGGGTTAACCTAACCCAAGTTTAACCTTAGATAAACTCAAGTCCCCAACCACCATAGACCCCTCTCAAACACCCTAGGGAGTCCTATAAATATCAAACCCCCCCCCCCCAGCCCTCCTTCCTTTCCCCTCAGGCAAGCTTCCCAAGCTCTCAAGCAAAGGGAAGAGAAAGGAGGAGGAAGGCCCCTAGTTGTAAAGAGCTTCTGGAGACTTCAATATTCAAGTAGGTTCTTCTAATCCTTCCTAAATCATTAGTTAGTTAGTTAATGATCTTAGTTTAAATGTGGTTTCATGTATTTTTCCCTTTCCACGTTCTGTGAGTCTTTCTGTGTCTTTGAATCTTTCTGATTAGGGTCTTGTATGGCTTCCTTCCAATTCATGTTCTTTTGATAATTCATGCTATTAATTCCTTGATCTCTTTGTTATGTTAATTCATTAATGAGTTTATGTTAATACATGGAAGCCATGATCATGTGCCTAATTGAGCTTTAGTTCATAGCATTTCTTGATCTCCCCTGCCATGTTAATCTTAAACCCGATTGTCCTATAGAAAGATATATTGAAAGCTTGTTATAAACCTATTTCATTTAGGGCCTAATTACCATAGATAAGTGTTATTGCCTTTTAAACCCTCAACATTAATCTCAACTTGTGCTCCTTTAATTCAACTCTAATCTGGATTACTTCTAGCTAGCCATAGTAGATGTCAACTGATCTATATCTAATTCAATCATTGCTTGCTTACTTCATTGAGATTCTTACCTATGTTCTGAACTAATACTTGGAACTCTTGCCCAATTATGTGCTTAAATGAATTGTCAGCAAGAGTGTTAAGTGGGGTCTTGAACCCAAGTTGACCAATGCAGTTAGGGGGCCCTAGTCTGGTCCCAAGAAGATCCCGAACACTTCTAATGGCCAACTAATATCAACTGGAAAACGATGGCCCAATGTTTTGGCATGACACCTCAAGTGTGTGCTAGATTTACTTGCTTGACAATTCAATCTCATTGATTTACTTGCGTGAGAATCATGAAAGGTGTTTAGTGGCCAACCTCTTGGGATTATATAGTTTCATTCTGATCATACTTAATATCTTGATAATTTCGTGCATTCCTATTTAAGTGAATTCTTGTGTATATTACTCCTATGATCTACACCCATTATTATTAAATTCCTATTACTATCATCCTTATATTTTAATTAATTCTGTTAACTACTAGCATATGATTTGGAATGATTAGAGGGTGAATCCTATTGGGTTTTTGGCTCATTCTATTTTTACTAACATTTTTCAAGTAAAGAGTTGGATAATGTGAGCGGAATGTTCGCAGAGTAATGACCCCATGATATAGTTGCCTTATACAATAGTGTGCTTGCGTTTATTCACTTTTGGTTAATGTACTATAAGAGTTTATTGACTATAAGTAGATATGCACGTACTTTGTAATCTTCAGTTAAATAGTTGATGAACCTTTTGAGTTTTAAATCTTGTGTACTAGTGTAATTGCATATATATCCATGTTTATCTATCGCATCATAATATTTTTTCACTGCTATTGAGACGTGATAGACAGTGCCATCTTAAGGGGATTTCCAGACTATCTTGTAGTTAGTGTCTACTATGGGATGTCATTTTGTGTCTGAGGATGACAGACATCGATGAAATCTGAAAGTTGGACTCAAGTTTGGTAATGGTGGAGTATTTATCTATGTTCTTTCACAATTGACCAAGAAACAAGTATTATTCATCTAGGTAGTTGGGTATTTATCTTGCCCCTTATATTGTGGTTTGGATGTGTATGTGAAAGTTTTATTGTATCTAATCTGGTTATATATTCTTTGGCATGAACATCTAAATATGAATTGGTGTAATCTTCTCAGTTAAATGTTTGAGTTGATCTGAGAAAACCAGGTTTGAGTGTGCTCTGAACTATTTCATGTCAATTGTGATATGAAATCTATCAATTATCTAAAATTTTATTCTGAAGACTATGCATGAGATGAACTTATACTCACTCTGATACATTCTTCTCGATTTATATTATATATTTAAAATGTGATTAATTCATATTAAAATATATTAATAAATGATTTGAGATACTTATTACTATATAGTAAGCATGTATTGGTTATGAACATGCCAGTTGGGTCTTAAGACTCACATGCAATTAAATATTTTTTAGGAGTCTCTAAAGATTAGAGAGATTTTGACTCCAACGTAAAGTGAGCTGGAGCAAGATCCATGGAGATTTAGTTCAATGCACAATGGATAGTGTAGGTTTTACTTTTCCCTTTTCGATTATATTATATAGTTTCAGACAATTCTAGAATTGAGATATGTTAATGATGTATATATGGCAAATTATGTGAGTGTGTTGATGGTAATGGTATGGTGTTTTTCATTTGATTGATGGTTTGGTATACTATGCCATGCAATATCTTCCATCTCATGTCGTATAAGAGCTTGTGTGCGTGTGGTCCCTGATTTGATTTTGGAGAAGGGGCACCTCTCTCTCTCTCTCTCTCTCTCTCTCTCTCTCTCTCTTCTGGGATTTGTTTAATATTTTCACCCTTATTTAAGGGTTCTTCACCTGATAACAACATATCCTTCCATTTTGATGAGGTATTAACCACAAGGTTATAACTGGCGATCATTTTTAGTTTCAAAGTATAGGATATAACATGAAGATTTAAGGGATATACATTCAAATATGATAGATTTCAAAAGTACATTTTTTTCTATATAAATTTCTTTTCCATATTATCCATCATTATGGAGACTTAAAGAACCTAGAATCTAGAAAAATAAACCCCTCATCATTTTGAAGTTTATAGATCAAGTTATGACCATTTCTTCAACCATCAAGGCATCTTCCGTATAAAACATGGATCTCTTTGTTGGGATACCTTCTAATTAAGTTTTCTACAAATTCTTAGATGCTTCACCTGTAAGACCCGGCCCTCTTGGGCCCTTGGCCCTGTCCTCAGGGTCACGGCAGACACCCTGGTCGCAACATGGTCGCGCCAGGGGAGCCCGTCGCGACAGGCTTTGTGACGCAGCACACCTAGCCGTCGTGACAAGGTCGCGACGGGGATGGGCGTCGCATCCTTGTCGCGGTGTCTGGAGGCGTCGCGACTGCTTTTCTGACAAATGTGACCACTGTTCTATCTGTCAGAACGGTCGTGTCGGGTGGCAGGTGCGTACAGCGTTGACGCGACCTATCAGGCCGTCGCGTTCTAGTTTCCCGGCCTTCAAGGTTTGACCACCTTTGGGGTCACGCCGGGGGTGGTCGTCGTGACATGGTCGCGACGCCTAGGGGAATCGCAACATGGTGTTGTCGTGACGGGCCGACCCGTCGCGTCTTGGGAGCCGTTAGTTTAAAACCAAGGTTGCGCCCCATTTCCCCCTCTTGCTTCTTCTTCTTTCTTCTTCCCTCTCGAGCTCCCTTGCGATTCTTCGACGGTTCTTGGTGTTCGTGGTGCTCGCGTTGAGGTGGTGTCGCCCCGTTTGTGTAGAGGACGTGCTCGTGGTGCTTGGAGCGAGGAGGAGGTGGCCATTCCGACGTGAAGGCCCCAACGGGTTGGCTCTACTCTTGGAGGTAGGGACCCTCGTTCTCTCCTCGCCCTAGCATGCTCCCCTCCCCCTTGAGATTGTGTTTTCCTCATGGTTTGGGGTGTGGGAGTGTGAGAACCATGCTCGTGGTTGAGTGAGGTTTCCATCGAGCGTAGATTCTTGTAAATCCATGTTTTGTGGGGATTAAAGGTGGTTTGGATGATTTATAAGCTTTCCTACATGTTTCCCATGCTCCCCTCCCCCTGTGGACTGTGAATGTATCGGTTTTGGGGTGGTCTCCGGGAGGATCGTCCCGAAACCCCCCTTGGCTGAAGATGTGACCGCTATAGAGGTCGCGATGATGTCGCAACCGGCAAGGCCGCCGCGACATCATCGAGACGCTCTAGATCCTCACGACCAGGTCGCGACGGCTTTGGCCGCCGCGACAGTGTCGCGACCAGCCTGGGCGTCGCGACAAGGTCACGACGGCCCGATGCATCATGACCACAGCAGAGAGACAGGTAGGTCTTGTGAAGTTCCGTGTTTTGTGGAGTCTTCGCCATTTCCACTTCTTACTGTACCCGTGGCACCAGTGTTAGTTCCCTAGTACGGTCCTACACTAGTCATTTGCCCGATGCTCGGCACTTGAGGGCTTGTCCCGTGAGAGAGGTTGTTACCGTTGCCTAGGACCCCCGTCCCCGCGCGCCTGTTGAGGGAGTACTCCGGGCGGCGGGTGTGCTCGAGTCACGGACTTTGGAGCGGAGGGCAAAATGGTGGTTAGGACAGCGGCGTTGAGTCATTTGCAGAGCTCTCATAGTTGGTCTGGGACGCCGAGGTCAATTTGAGGAGTTCTTCTCGGCGCAATCTAGCTAGTCTTTTTCTCACTGCCTCATTCTTTGCGGCCCCGGAACCGCCTAGAGAGGCTAGGCGTGAGACCGTAGTTTGGCCAGACTACGGCGGTTACTGTTGTGTGCTTATGTCCTGCCTCACTCTGACGAGACGTGGAGGTTTGGATCTGGGTCGAGGATAAGATGTCAGTGGACGCACCTGACTGGTTGACTAGTGGTAGTGTTTTCCGTAGCTAGTGTTTCTTGTCTAGGCAGAGTTCCCTCTGTCTGTGTTGCTAACCGTGTGGTGGTCACACGAGCAGTCGTACGGAGTTTCCGACTGTGTTGTACTTCCGTACCGTTGCTAGTAGTAGCTTTGCTTCCTCACTTCTCGTTTTAGGGTAGAAGATATAACTGCTATTATTTAAAATGTTTATATATATTCTTCTACCTGTTAGAGCCAGTAGGAGATTGGTAGTCCCTACTGAGCTTCTGTTGTGAAGCTCATCCCTCCTTTTTCCCAGGTGAGACTTCTCAGCAGCGGCAGGGCGCGCGCCGGGCGAAGAAGACGGGGCGGTAGTCGTGGTCCCCGTAGCTAGCAGTGGTTCCCCCTCTCAGTGTACGTCACCCTCGGGGTATGCCCCTAAGGGACTTGTCTCTCCCTATCTTTACTTGTACTAGTGCGTGTGTTGGGACTGTACCTAGAGCGAAACGCAGCGGTCTCGCTCTCTTTTATGCTTCTGCGTGTGTGCTCCTAATTAGCAGTTGACGTTTACTTCCTTTTACATATTTTGTTGGACTCATATTATAGCCCATTCGGGTCTCCGGATCCGTGGACGGCGACCGCGGAAATCGGGTCCTCGGCGTGGGCCGAGGGTCGGGTTCTCGGGGTCGTTACATCACCTATATAGGACAAAGAAAACGTCAACTGTGGGGGCTTATCCATCTCTCTACCAAAGTCTCAACTATGGGGCCCTATTTCACAATGATGGTCATTGTATCTTATGCAAGTAAAGTAGGCGAGAGTGATGTTGGTGTTATAACAAATTACCTAACATATCCTTCATTGTCATAAAGACAAAAAGGATAATAACAATATGTTGTCTACTAAGATTTATAAAGCAAGCAATCTTTTCAAGTAAAATAACTCCCATACACATCAATGCAAATCATGGGGCATTTTGCTCAATAAAGTATCAAGATTGTGAAATCTAGGTTCAAGTCCATTACAATCCATAAGTTTTCTTATTATTTCCCAATCTAGATACTCTTGTAATCAAGCAAAGCTCAACAAATCAACCAAGCTTTGCAAATCATGGGGAATTTTGCTTAATAAAGTATCAAAGTATGTCAAATAGTAACAATATTTTCCTTCAATCTTGAAGCAAATTTTACTAGCACTTCAAGTCCCTTATGATTCATAAAGTTTGATTGATGTACCCATATAGGCACATGATAGAGACACACACACAGAATAGATATTTCATAATTTATGTAAGATAAGTTGTGCACCATGTTGTGGCTGAAGAGTTAGGACCGTATAGGGTGCATGTTTATAAGAGGGTGCAAGCTCGAAGGAGAAGTGTTGTAGAATCATCGCTAAGGCCAATTTTGTCTCTACCATGGCAAAGCTTTGTCCGACGCAAATGCGAGGCCCGCCGCCAAAAGGCATGAAAGCCATTTGATGCTTTGATGCTTTAGAAACACCTTCGGCAAACCTCTCAGGGTTGAATTCATTGGCATCTTCACCCCAGTATGTGGGGTCATGATGGATGGATAATATTGGTAGGATGAACTGTACTCCAGCTGGAAATGTGAATCCACCTAATTCCATTGTCTCATAGACACTTCGAAGGAGGAACGTTGCTGGGGGGTACAATCTCAAAACCTCATAAGAATCATGGTCACCTGCAACATGAAGATAGGAATTAGTATATATCATGATTTCCTTACCCATACAATAAGTGTTGATTAGTTTACAGGAGAGTGAGGCTAATGTGCTTTTATACTTGCATTGCAAATATGAAATTATAATCAAACCTCCTAGTGATGAAGTTAGAAGGAGCCAAGTTGAACTCTTGTCATTAGGCAAAGCTCAAGTTTTCTTATTATTTCTTAAGGGATCCATTGCCTTAGTGGCACCAGAAGTGCATTGCCATTTACTCTAAAATTACATGATTCGATAACAAATATTATGTCTACTCTATTTTTTATCTACTACCATTCATATGGACATACAAAAGGGAAACTAAAATTATCCAATCAAATGTAGCATTTCATAGATTGAAGTAGCAAATATTCAAGTTATCCCATTATAAATGCTACATAATATATCAACGGTTCTAACACTAAGTGCATAATTTTCATCTATATTTCATCATAGATGGTAGAGAATAATTAATAGAGTACACTTAAAAGTTGACATAAAAATATGTGGTCTCAAAGTAGATGCATCGCACTTTCGATGTGGCTATGTTCAACTAATCTCTACTCAAATTTTATATCTATTAAATGTTTAGAAATGCATTAGATCTAGGGTCAACTAGCTACTAGTTTTGCTATCAGTAGGTTGGGGCAAGCTCAATTCCAGTAAATTGGACATGAGCTATATGTTTGATTCTATTTTTTGGGATCAAATTGGTAACCAAGAATACTTACAACTTTTAGTTGGCTTAAGGAATCGAAATCTGGTTTAGCTTTGCCAAACACTTGCAAAACTTCTTCTCTCGCACGGGCTTGCCAACTTGGATGCATACTCAACACCACCATTATCCAAGTAAACAAATCAGATGTTGTTTCCTGTGCAGCAAAGTAAAATAGCTTGCATTCATCAATCACGTCTTCAGTTGTCATCTTAAATTTCTCGAGACTTTCATTTTCTTTGTAAGAATTGAGGTTGGATTCTAAAAGTAAGCTCAGCAAGTCATCATTTGGGGTGATTCCCAATCTCATTGCCTTCTCCCTCTTCATAATCATATTCCTAAGAAGCCCTCGCACCTCTTTAGCAATTTCCTTCATTCTTCTATTCCTTTTCGAGGGGAAAAACCTACAATAAGGCATAGTCTTAGCAAAATATATATGAATGTTTGCATGTGACTAAATCATGTAAGCAATGAAAGAAAAAAAGAATCCAACAATAATTAAATGATGACCATAAATGGAAAGTTGATTTTCACTTTTGGATTTGTTAGTCAATTGTATAATTGTCATTTAAGGACAGAACTTATTGTTTACAACTATTATTTTCAGCATAGGGGGAAGAAAAAAAAGCATGAAACAATCATAAGACCCTAAAGTTGTTACCTGTAACCTGGAATAAACATCTTTTGAACACCCAGAATTAGTAGCTCAGCTAGCTCAGCTTGAAGTTGGAATATGCGTCTCCCTTCCTCAAAACTACTTCCAAATGCTGCTCTAGATATGACATCCCCAGAAAAATTTTGAAACTCTGGCCATACATCCAACTCATAATATCCATTTGGACTAACCAATTTCTCCCATCTAGCAATGAGCTCATCACAACAAGTAGAGAATGCAGGGAACATGCGCTGCAATGATAAATATGGGAAATAAAATTGTTGAAGAGAGTTGATACGACAAAGTTCTGATAAAATGAGAATTATACATTGTATGAGAGCCAAACCGATGAAATGAAGCAAACCATACCTTCAATTTCTCTACATGAAAAGCTGGATTAACGATTCTTCTATGCTTGGCCCACTTATCTCCTTCATACTTAATAAGTCCAGTAATCAAGAGCTCCCCAAGAGGATTCACTTTGGTCTTTTCAATGTGACCAAACTTGTTAGCAAGAATGTCTCTAACCATATCGAGATCCCTTACAATCACCCGAGGGTAGGGGCCAAACCAAGTGTAAGAAAGCTTGCCTACATCCTCAAAATGAAGCAATTAAGTCATTGTGGTGATCATAAATTAATTTGTTGTTTAAGATTGCTTGTAGAAAATATGATCATTGCAATTAATAAAACAACATGATCTTATTTGTTAAGATATTGATGCTTGACACATGCAAAGATATATACTACATGTCAAATTGCAAATATGTGGAAACCATTAATTTGTAACATGTCATCCTTAAAACTGAAAGGAAAACCCATTCTATTTTAAAAGCCTTTTGCTTAATTTGATTTCTATGAAGGGCTTGAAAGAGTTCAAGGCATAGGTGATTTCATTGCGTAGGATTCCAACAGAGGTAGCAATGCACTCCCAAAACAAAGAATTCATCATTTCATGCCTGGTATTCCCATCGTTTCCTCCTTCCAATACCTCTGTAGAAATGTACACAATTTAAACCCTCAACCAATTCTTCTTTATCAAGGCAAATTTATTTTTTTCAGATGAATGATCTTTCTCTATAAGAGATTATTTTGCCAATTATGTGTCAATCTCATAATGGATGCATGAGTTTGTAAATATTCAAAGTAACTGAATTGCTTAGTCAGAGATACTCTATTTTTAGTTTGATATACCTTGTTCAGATTACTTAACAAGGAGGATAGGGTACTCCACCCCTAACCTTTGACTAAGATAATAACTTATTTAGGGTTGTTATCCCATGTTAAATTTGTTTAACTAAATAGGGGGTGATGACCCCTAGATGTAATATCAGGGTTATTAAAGGCCCTTTCAATAGAACTTACTGGTTATCAAATCGAGTCATAGTTCAAGACAATGCATAATTAAGAAGCATCAGATTTACATATTCATGACATGCTATGAAGTAACATGCATATCAAAAACTTAAAAGCAAAGGTATTCCTTATATATGCCTCCATATACTATCATATTCATATTATATCCATAAATTTCATGAGTTACCAAATAAATATCACTGATGCATCTAAATGATCTTACTTTGCAATTTCGAATTACTTGTCGAACATATGCTACTACAAATGTTTTCAAAAAAAAAAAAAAAACATGCCCTTAGAACATGTGATCCCAATGCAACCCTTCAAAGCCTAACTTGAGGGTATGTACTTAATTTCAGCATGTCAAGGGTATTAACGATAACCACCTAGATGTATGAAATGTGTGTACACATGTCAATGTGACGGAATCCACAAGCAAAGAAAGCCAGGACCTATAATGAGTATGAACCTTAATGCACTGGAAAATCATGATGAAATTTGTTGGTGGTCAAAAAATGTCAACTTTTTTTTATTATAGCTCAGTGGTATTTCTCATTGGGAATCGAGTGCAGCCTCGAGTTCGAACTCGGGGCCTCATGCTCCCCCGCCCTTACGTCCAACCTGTCTAGTGGCGGGGGAATCAAAAAATATCAATTTGATGGAGGATGATGTACGATCTAAGATATCCTTTCGAAGAGAGGAATCTGATGAAGCATTAATTGAAACCTAGCTAGGAGTGGATATGTTCCTTGTTAGAGGTTGTCCTGTCCATATGCAAAATGAAGCCCTTGATCAGATGGTAGAGGCACATTGGGTCACCGGGCGGCACTTGTTACCCAGCAAGTAGCCACTCGGCCGTATCGAGATTGGTTGGCGGGCAGGGCCCACGTCCACTGCTTGGCAAGATAGGCGCAGGCCCCATTGGCTTGCCAATCAGCCACCCAGCCATGCCGAGTTTTAAGTATTTTCCTGGGTCACCATAGCTAATCTAATAAGCTTTATCAACACACAATTCAGTTAGGCAATCATGGCTCTTAGGTTCTATTAGAAGTCGCATCACTTGAATAACTAAACTTATGTTTGGTATTTGGATAGATTGGGAATAGAGTGAGGATATCCCTAAAATTTTGAAGATATCTCCAAAATTTTGAGGATAACCTCACTCTATCCCCAGTTAAAAGATCATCTTGTTATCCCAAAAGTGGATTCTATCGGTAAAGAAATGATTGTTGCCATTCCGGGGCAGGCAACAAAATCTAGTTAGATTGCTTCAAGGGCTTGTTAGACCCTTCTTTCTCTCTCTTTCTAGTTAATGGAATTACTTGACTAACAATCTAAATAGATTTTGTTGTCAGTCCAAATCAGCAATAAGTATTTCTCCTATGAGAAAGACTTAGTGCACTTTCATATTGCACTACTAGGCAACAAGTCTATGTGGCATCTAACAATTGGGTTGTCACTTTATCACTCCTCATGTGATGGATGCCACATAGATTATTGCTTAGTCATATTACACTTAAAGTGCAATATAAAAGTGCACTAACTCTTTCTCTTCTCCTATTGATATCTCTTCGCTCCGGATGATATTACACAGACAAAAAGTTATGTATCACGCAATTGACAAGTGAAGGAAACTTGCTATGAAACATATATAACCAGTGGCTTGAATAACCAAAGCTCTCTTTTTTGTTTTTTTTTGTTGGGTTAGAGGAATGGATGGTACTTCAGGAGGATAAAACCAAATAATTAGACAAGAGGAATGCAAATATGTTGGGTTCAAGTTGTACAAATTGGAAGGTATTGCGAGTCTTTCGACGCTAAAAGCAAAGACATTGGCTGCACAAAGCATATTTACAAAGAGAAATACTTATTGTAGGCTAAGCACGCAAACAAGTTACACGTCATGCACATCTATTGATCTACGTGTGGCAACACTGTGAATGCATTAAAGATTTCCCATCTGCAAATAATTATAGAGGAAGGGTGGAAACCACCACAGAGACATTTTTGGTACGGTTCCTTCGTCTGTCTTGGTTTACCACCCTGCTAGTAAGTAGGGAATTTTAGTTTGTATATTATGTGAATCCTACTGTTAAATTTGTTTACCTCACATAAGACTCTACTAGGAGTTTTTAGTTTTTCTATATGTGAGTCCTCTTGTGCTTTCCCAACCTTTTGTTTTTTTCTGTCTTCGAAGTATATATGGAAAGTTCTTGGCTTCCAACTCTTGTGACCAGCTATCTGATTAACAAATCTTCAAACCCCATATGTGATCCTGTTGAGTGCCAAACTTTCCAGCTAACTAGTTAGGGATTAGAATTAGATGGAAAATTAAGTGCCTCTTCGGAGAAAATATTCTCATGTCATATGTATGACTGTACCACGTAGAGACAATGACGTCCTCATAGGTTATTGTGCCGGGGAAGGGAACAATCTTCCTATGTTAGTTGAGATTAGATTATCATGGGTTCCTCAGGCCCTACAACCAAAGTCAAACCAAGATGTAGAAAGGAACTAAACATAATTCACTCAAATCAAGAAAAATTTGACCGTCAACAAGTGTGATGAAGCTGGTCCCATATGCACAAGGGCCATTGCAGATCAACTTTAGGGGGTCCGAGATGAGGGACTCAGATCTATTGATAGAGGGGAGGCTGAAGTTGCCGATGCCATGAATGTCTATGTTGACAATATTTGACCTACATGAACTCAGGCCCAGAAAGGGGTTTTCGAGATCGACTCTTCAACACTCAAGTCAAATGTTGTCTTTGAGAAGGGGATAGAGAGAAAGTAGAATATGCAATGGAGAGAGAGAGAGAGAGAGAGAGAGGTTGGACTGAGATCTCTGGTTGGGATCTAGAACCTGGCCCCTTTACATATGGTGAGGGGGTGCTACTTTTATAAGCCAAGAGTTTAAGTCATTTGGAATTTTGTGTCTCGAACGAATTAGGGGAGTCTTTCAGGTGGTCGATCTCTAAACCAAGACTCTTAGCAAGAGTCGATGAGAGTTTCCTTGCTAGGTTTCCATCATGAAGAAAGAGTTGTGGTAGACCTCAAAGTTCATCACCGAAAAATTTAAGTCAGTTGTAGTTAGACTTCAAGTGTTGATGTGTGTCCTAGATCAAGTCGATCTCTTCTCGGGCTCCCCATCTTCTGGGCTGACGTCGCCCTATGACTGATGCGAAGGAGGAATGGGTCGGTGTTACTTAGTCAGCCTAGATAGACCAAGATGTACTGAGACCTCTATTGGGCCGTTGGATCTAGGCAGGATACCGAGACACATCGCTCGCCCAGACAACATCAAAGTTCAAGACACTAAGAAGACCATCGAAGGCGAAAACAACAACCCCTTGGTCTCCACTGAGCCATCATATATATAGGAGACTATGATGTCACCACATGTCATTGGGTACAAGAATGGTCTCATGATCGTCGCCGCTCGATGGAGAATAGGTGTTCCCTACTCAGAGCTATAGCGATGCCCCCTCCTAGCTATAAGATGAGAGGTTGAGGGTGAAGTTACCACTCTTACTACTTCAATGGGCCATCTCGGGAGTTCTCGGCCAGGGTATATTTTAGCATTTAGAAAGAGTCCCCCAAGTCAATGTCAAAGATTAGCCATCATCGGTCTAGGTAGGTCATCTGCCCTCCTTTTCTTAGTCATGTCATGATGTAGTTCCATTCATGGGTAGTTCCATTCATGGGTCAGGGGAGAGTCCTTCCTCTTCTATCCTTAGGTCTAGGCGAACCCCATCTAGGGCCTCCCCCAATTCTTCTCCTCCTACTAAGTCTTCATCTTTCGTGTCTAGTTCCCTCGATTGGTGGCCCTCAAGGGTAGCTAGTCAACCAAGAATTGCCCTTGTCATTAGGGAAGCCAAAGAGGCCGAGCAATTGATGGCAGACCTAACGGCTAAGGATTCTTAAGCTTTTAGCTCAGATGAGGCTGAGGAAAGTGTGATTGTTACAGGGAGGGCAAGAGCTTCTAGCCAAGGCACCCAGCCAGTTTGACGGAGGCCTCCATTTCACCAAGGATGATCTCGTGGCACTTAGGGCTGAAATACAAATCCTGAATTGCTATGCACTTGTCACTCCTCAAGCTGAGGAATGTGTTGATATAGGTCATGATAGCTACATATGCATGTACAAGGAAGCCATTTGGGTAGGCTTCTGCTTCCGGTGTCAACCTTTATAGCTAGCCTTCTTAGTTACCTCGTCACTATCCCTGCACAGCTTGCATCGAATAATTGGCAGGTCGTTTTTGCTTTTCTAGTCATGTGCTATTGCACAGGGATGACTTTCACCTCCCATTGATTTCTTCCTTTCTTGCTACTCCTTCTAGTGCAGCTCAGTGCACAAGGAGGAGATATATGTGGTAGCTCAGGTTTAGAGAACTTTTGTTACGGTCTCTTTTCCTACATGCATGAATGGATGGGATGCTTCTTTTTGTTAAGCCAAGGAAAAATGAGATTTTGTGTTCCTAATCCGATTGGCCAAGACCTCCCAAAGAGCCGATTGTCGATGTCATCACACTCTAGCCCCATGAACCCTACAATGGAGAGGCTCTTCTGAGTTGAGACGTTGGCCTTACTTCTCCTCATCAAGCATATCTTGGAATAGGTTGGTCTGAGTCCTACTCATTCGTAGGGTTAGTTCAACCGTTGTCATCTAGAAGCTATTTCATTCTCATCTTCCATTATTGACTCTTGTTTT
This sequence comes from Colocasia esculenta, assembly GCA_014218235.1. Classification (NCBI taxonomy): domain Eukaryota; kingdom Viridiplantae; phylum Streptophyta; class Magnoliopsida; order Alismatales; family Araceae; genus Colocasia; species Colocasia esculenta. The sequence continues at coordinate 165,367,835 of CM024760.1, read as the reverse complement.
GCTTTGGTAGGAAAAATGGATCTCGCAATGTTATGTGTTATGCCTGTAGGGAAGTGGAAAGTGATCAAGTCTTTTTTGAACGAGCCGGTGGTTAAGGCAGCTCAAGTAGCAATGGAGGTTGTAGCGATTGAAGCTATTAAGGCCTCACCTTGGCCAACTAAGTGCCAGACGGTTCTGAAGAAGCCAGCCCCAAGATTGAGTGATACACCACCCAAGGGGTTAGAGCTAGGTCAAAAAGAGAAGACATCTTCTTCGTCGCCCCACTACAAGTGGCAAACTGAGGATGTGAACTTGGAGGACCCGAGTGTTAATGAAGATCTAGGGACTGTGTGCCTTCTTCCTTGGCACCAAGATGCGCTGGTAGGACCCCCACATCTAGCATGGTGCAGTTAGCCTCGCAGGGTCTTAGAGACTTGCCTTCACATAAGCAAGTGGGCTAGCCTCAATAAATAAGCACAAGTGAGGGAGGAGAAGTTGAATTCATCCATCTCCCAACTTTAGAAGAACTTGGAACATGAGAGGGTGGTCTGGGAAGAGGCTGAGGCTACTCCTAGGGAAATTGAGGAGACCCGAGTGGTAGCCGAGGCCACCTGTAGAAGGCCGAGAGCCCCCATATGGGGGCCCAAGGTAACCCTAGTGCCTGAAGTAGGATCTTGTCCAACAGTTGGACTTGGCTCGAGAAGATGTCATGAGAGCCTTCCGCTCAAGCAAGGAATTCAATGAGCTGGTCACTCGGGAGTGCATTATTCATATGAGATTGGGCTGCATGATGGCTTCAATGGTTATCTAGAGAAGGTTCAAGCTCAACACCCCGACCTCGACCTTCCATTCGTTGATGTGTTGGCAATGTCAGTTTTGCCTTGACTTGACAAAGTGAGCACCTCAGATACTCAAGGAGAGGATAGGGTGATAGAGGAAGTGGTCGAGATTACGAAGGATGGTGCCAAAGTTGTGGAGGATGGGGCCAAAGCTATGGAGGATGCCAAGGTAGTCATCATGGATAAGGTCGAGCAAGCTTGAAGTACAATGGATTGTACTTACCTTCTTGTTGGGTTGATCGGCTAGTGTCGTTGTAAGGCCAACCCCCGCACTTGTAAAAATTACTACTTTATGAATGAAAGTGCTTTCTTGCATTATCATTTGTTTTGCGAGGAAGACCCAGATATCGGATTGATTGTGTCACAATGTCCATCAAACTCGATAGGTGTTAGGCCGACTTGCCCTTGTAGGAGGTGGCAGTGCAAGGCATGTCTGACCCTGATGCTTGGGAGGTGGAAACACACTAGCAATGTGGAGCATATCAAACCTCGAGACCTGGCAACACACTGGCAGCGTGGAGCATATCCAACCTCAGGAGGTGGCAGCATGGAGCATATCGGACCTCGGGAGGTGGAAATATGGAGCATATCCGACCTCGAGAGGTGGCAACACAAAGCATATCTGACCTTGGGACAAAAGAAGAAGATGAGGTGGCAGCATAGTGGCACACACGACCTTGAAACTCATAATGAGGGGTGGCAGCACAGAGTATATCGGATCTCAGGAGGGGCAATGTGGAGTGTATCTGACCACGAGATGAAGAATAGGAGATGGTAGCATAGAGGACATCTGACCTCGAGAGGTGGCAGCACACTTGCATGTCTGACCTCGAAGGTCGAGACATGGTGAAGCTTAGCAAATGCTTGGAACTTCTGACACATTTTGACCAAGTTGATCGCATCTTAGATCATAGTCAGGCACCAATATCCGTGGAAGATGAACTTTTTTTCCATGGTTCTCCTTGTCGATATGGCTTTTGTAGATACCTTCATGAACTTCTCAGAGGGTGTAGTCGGCCTCGATTGGGTCTAAGCATTTGAGGTATAGGAGGCCATAGGATCTTCTATAGAGTTTACTCTAGATGAGGGTGAACATAGCTTCTCACCTCTTCACTTCTTGGGTGGCCTTGTCATCTTCTAGGACCGTATTGTGGAGCAAAAAGTCCCTAAGTGGATCTTTCCAGTTCGAAGCCAACTTGGAGCTTCCCATTAGAACCTCTTCTCCTTTGAACTTGGGCAAGGCTAATTCATCAACGAGGGCTACGTTGCCCTAGTTCTAAGGATGTGGCTAGCCGAGCTAGGGCATTATCCTTGGTTTTCTCAGATCTTGATACTTGGGTGATCTTGAAATGTCGGAGCCGAGACGTTAGCCTCTTGACCATGGCGAGGTACTTTGCCATGTTGGCGTCTTTGACTTTGTACCCTCCCATGATTTGACCAATGATGAGCTGTGAGTCACTAGAAGAGCTAAGCTCTTAGACCATGGCTCAGCTTGAGATGAAGGCTTCATATTCTATTGCACTGTTGGACACTAGGAAAGCAAATCCCCACCAGATAGGGTGAGAATGAAGTTTGCTCTATTCTAGCTATGCAGGAAGATTTGTCCACAGCCTGGATCCAGCATTGAGTGATTAATGTGGTGGGATCAATCTGAACTTGGATGGTCTCGAGTTTCTTGACTAGGAGGGAGGTTTCAGTGACGAAGTTAGCCAAAAATTGGCCCTTGATGGCATTTCTTGGGATGAATCTGATGTTGAAATCTCCCAGCTCTACGGCCCACTTCAGAAGTCAACCTAAGACATCGGGCTTTTGGAGGACTTGTTGTAGGGGGAGGTCGGTGAGGATGGTGATAGCATGTGCTTGGAAATAGGGCTATAGCTTTTAGGCTGACGTCATAAGGGTAAGGATGACCTTGTCGGCCTGAGGGTAGTTTGGGATTTAAGCCCTGCTGATGAAATAGACCATCTTCTAAATTTGGTCATCTTCATGCACTAACATGGAGCAGATGGTTTGTTGTGTGGTTGACAAATAAAGGTAGAGCATCTTACTAGGTTGAGGCTTGAACAAAGTTGGAACCAAGGCCAAGTAGGCATTCATCTCCTCGAATGTGGCTCGACACTCATCGATCCACTTGAAAGCTCATCTTGGCTTCACTGTAGCAAAGAAAGGCAGGCAATAATTGGAAAACCTTAAAAGGAATTGGTTGAGGCTAGCGAATTGACTGTTGAGACACTACATCTCTTTGATACTCTAGGCATATCCATAACAGCTCAAACTTTCTTAGGGTTGGCTTCAATTACCCACTGCTTGACTAGAAAGCTGAGTAATTCCCCCAAGGTAACCCTGAAGGTGCACTTCTTAAGGTTGAGCTTCATCTTTTACTTTCTAGGACCAAGAAAGTTTGACGGAGGTTCGTTGGGTGGTCCTTGGTGAAGTACACGTGTGCAATGTACAACCAAGATGGGAGGGGTGAATTGGTTGACCACCAAATCAAATTGACTACTTTGATATGCCAAACAATTCGCTAACACACGGAACACATTACCACAGACACACATCATAAGTAGAAAGAGATAGAAGAAATGGAAACAAACCATAGTACACCATTGTTTAGGTGGTTTGGCCACACAAGGATTGTATGCCTACATCCCCCCTCACTCTCGTGAGGTGACAACACACTACTCTGAACTTGGCAGGAGATATAGAGTACAAATCCCTCCACACACACACACTGAAAAACATGCACACATGTTTCAACAATGACAAGAACTCGTTGTCAAAACCCTCACACACACACGCTCGTAAACCACGAGCACAACCTCTCATGCACAGAATATGTAGTAAAACGTTTGTGTGAAGTTTCTCAACCCAAGAACAAAATAAAAGAATATGAAACGCTTAGTTCAAAAATCCCATGTCTTGATGTTGTTGAGAAACGTCGAAGAAGAACACAAGCTCTTAAACAAGGCTTCCTGGACGTGGTACTATGGTTGCACAACGTTCTGGACGTCCAAGGCTTTGACTTCATGTAGCAAACCTCGAAGGAAACACCTAGAAGAAACTCTGGTTCGCTAGTTTGTCCTTCGACCTAGCTGGGTGCAAGAGTTTGTTCTCCAATGATGTGTGCAGTTTTAACACATGTGGATGGGCCTCCCCTTTTATACCCACGAGCCAAAGACTTCATCTTGGCCGTGGATCTCAAAGAAACCTCGTGCAAATCCAAACATGGAAGGAGACCTACCCAAAATAGGAAACTATGTTTCCGTAATCGGTTGACTGATTTTCTTATGTCGGTCATCCGAACTTAGACTTAGCCATGGGGCCAGACTGCTTCTTCTTCTGCATCAAAACCTTGCACCACATCGGTAGTCCTATTATGTGGAATCAGTCGTCTGATTCTAGGTCTGTCCCAATGCCAGTCAGCACTAGCTCTGTCGATCATCTGACTTTTTCAGATCGGCCGACTGACTCCTATACTACTCCAATGCCAAGACTGTACTGGCTAGGTCGGTCATCTGATTTTGCACAATCATTCGACCGACTTCCTATCTGTTCCGAAACTAAAGTCCCTAGGAGGGTCAGTCGTCTGATTCCCTGTGATGACCAAACTGTCCCCATAATAAATATTTCCATTTATTTATATATTAATTTTGATGATTAACAAAATAACACTAAGGATTTCTTGAGCCTTAAGTACAGGAAATAAAAGAAAAATGAAAGTTCAAGACAATCTGGTAAGTCTCATCACTTCTATCCAAGTCTTTGTATCGACTTCTTGATAAGCAGAACGATTTTCTCTTTGACCGGAAAAACTCAAAGCAAATCGATATTATAACGACTCTGTAAGATATCGTAACGACTTCTTCAGAAGTTATAACGACTTGCTCATTATAACGACTCTGTAAGTTATCGTAACGACTTCTCAGAAGTTATAACGACTTGCTCATTATAACGACTCTGTAAGTTATCGTAACGACTTCTTCAGAAGTTATAACGACTTGCTCATTATAACGACTCTGTAAGTATCGTAACGACTTCTTCAGAAGTTATAACGACTTGCTCATTATAACGACTCTGTAAGATATCGTAACGACTTCTTCAGAAGTTATAACGACTTGCTCAATAACGACTCTGTAAGTTGTCATAACGATTTCTTTAGAAAATTACATCGACTTGCCATGTTCATAACGATTCTTTGAGAGCTACAACGACTTGCCATGTTTCATAACGATTTCTTTTATCATCTGTTATAGAACGACTTGGTTGTGATAACGATTTCATAAGTTATCATAACGACTTCTTATCAGTCTACAGCAACTTGATCATAACGATTCTATCAGATTTTCTCAACGACTGCATAAGTCATGTTTCCACTAATTAAACGTTTTCCTTGATCTACGTTGAATAGTCAAAGTCGCATCTCGTCTGATTGACTGCCATGCATTTAATAAAGACTGAACGTATCTCTGCATGGACACAGAACATATTCCATTCTGGTGTATTCTCTGCATGCATCTTTTAGAACGATAAAGTGTACTACTATATTTGTGTCTATCTGCTTTGACGTTGATTGACATCTGGAGATAGTATAGCTGTCTACCATTAAAGCTCAACCTTGCAGAACCTTAAGGATGTACTATCCTACAACAACGGACACAGAAGGAACTACAAGCAAACTCAGAAGATCTTATCTCTTTGCGTGCTCCAAAGAACAAAAGACTGTTGACAGGAAGCTTCCACAAAACCTTCGTCTAACGTTCACCAAAGCTGTGAGACAACGGTCATCTCCTTGTCCTCATTCAAATCGGAGATACAAATACAAGATGAAGCTCGGAAGAAAAATGATCGAGAAAATTCAATTCATATTGAAGAGCGGCTAGAACTCTGCAGCTTTCAAGTCTTCAAATTTTTCTCTAGAGCCAGAAATTCAGTCTTTTCGATCTTGGCTCTTAGCTCCCTGTGCTGTGAGAAGAAAAATTAAGGAAGAGCTAGTTTAGTTCTGAGAGAGTGCACTTTGTGTAGATCTTCGTCTCTCAGTGCTTGTAGCTTCAGATTGAGTTTTGTAAAAGCTTGATCTAGGGGCTAGCCTTTTCTCTCAAGAATTTTCCCTTCGTGTGTGAAGGAAGACCTGGTGGTTTCCAGGGTGGTGTTGTGTCCCTTCGTGTGTGAAGGAAGACCTGGTGGTTTCCAGGGTGGTGTTGTGTTCCCTTCAGAGGTGAAGGAAGACCAGCTAAGCTGGGTGGTTGTTTTTGTCCATAGGGGGACTGTACCCGAGTTAGTGAAATCCTGAGGGTTGCTCAGGGACTGGACGTAGGACTCCTAAGGAGAGGAGATCCGAACCAGGATAAATCTGTGTGTGTGTGATTGTCTTCTTTGTGTGATTGTTGTTTTTAAACCATTACTAATTCCTTTCAAGAACTCTTTATGTTTGTTTGAGTTCAGGTTTTTATCAGATAATTTTTTAAAGACCCATTCACCCCCCCTCTGGGTTAGCCAACCGGGCAACAAGTGGTATCAGAGCGAGTCTCTTCGACAAAGAACAAGATCCAACGATCTGAAGAGTAAAGATCCATGGCAGCCCAAGGTCACTTCGAAGGTCAGTCTGTCAACAGACCTCCTTTGTTCGATGGTGAAGATTATACGTATTGGAAGACCAGGATGGAATACTTTCTACAAGGCCACGATTATCAAATCTGGTCAATAGTGGAAGAAGGTGATCTGGTCGTCGCAAATGAGAAAGCACAATGGACAGATGAAGATAGAAAGAAAATCTCCTTGAACTGTAAAGCTAAGAGCATTCTATGTTGTGCTCTAAGCAAAAAGGAGTTCAACAGAGTTTCAGCATGCAAATCCTCCATGGAAATGTGGGAAAAGTTAAGGATTACATATGAAGGTACAGACAAAGTAAAGGAGACAAGAATCGACATTCTTGTCACTCAGTATGAAAGATTTCAAATGCAAACAGGTGAGTCTATTACCCAAATGTTTAGTAGATTTACTGACATCACTAATGGCCTAGCAAGTCTAGGAAAGTCATATGAGAATGCAGATATGGTAAGGAAGATTCTCAGATCCTTGCCATCTTCATGGACGGCAAAGGTCACAGCTATCGAAGAAGCTAATGATCTTAAGAGAATGTCAGTAGAAAAACTCATCGGGTCTCTCATGGCCCATGAAATAAACATGGAAAGACTAGGAGAATCCTCCAGTAGAAAGAAGCAGTCAAATGCGCTTAAAGCTAATGGGGACTCATCAGAAGAATCCTTATATAACAGTGAAGATAGCAAAGATAGTGATGATGATGAAGAAGCCATGCTCTCAAGAAGATTGCAGAGAATCTTGGCAAAGAAGAAGAAGTTCCAGTCTGGTAGGAGGTACTTCAAGAAAAACAAAGATCTCAAGAGACCAGATGGAAAAGATCAGAAGAGGAATGAGCCACTTTGCTATGAATGCAAGAAACCTGGACATATCAAGGCAGACTGTCCAATGCTAAAGAAAAATGATCACAAGAAGAAGGACAGCTCCAAGAAGTTCAGAAGATTCAAAAAGAAAGCCATGGCAGCTGCATGGGACAACAGCAGCGACTCAGACAGTGAGTCAAGCTCCAGCAGTGAAGAAGAAGAAGCCAACCTGGCTCTTATGGCAAATACCGAGGATAAGGTAACATCTGATTCCTCTTTCGATTCCTGTAATGACTCAGATTCGGATAATTTGGAAAGTGCATTTAATGAACTCTACGATAAGTATAAAGAAGTGTGTAAACTACTTAAGCTAAGCAAGAAAAATATCACATGTCTCGAAAATACCAACTCAGATTTAAAATCTGAAAATGAAGAACTAGAAAAACAAATAATTGAGCTTAAGAGAAGAAATGAACTATTATGTGAAAACTTAAAAGACAAGAACAGAAAATCATTGACCTAGAAAAACAGGAAAGCTCAGATGATTTAAAAAACGTAAATGAATTAAATGAAGAAAACAATACTAGCAAGCACCTTAGAAAAGTTTACAAATGGAAAGAATTCCTTATTATTAAAAGGTGCTAGAAGATCTGGTAAGAATAAACGAGGTTTAGGTTACATACCGCCAGAAAATGAAGAAGAAATAATCTATCCAGAAAAATATCCAACTCCTAAGTTCACTCCAGAACAAGATGTGGCATATAAAGCGAATTTTAATACATAGTAAGAGTGACAATAACATCATGTGTAATCACTGTAATAAGCTAGGACATTTAAATCCACCTGTCCAACAAGACATAAGAAGTGGATAATAAAAGGTAAAAATAATGATACTGACCCATCAGGACCCAAAGGAACTTGGGTACCTAAATCTTGATGTCTTTATTTCAGGCTAACCTTCGAGCATCCAAATGGTATTTGGATAGTGGGTGCTCAAGGCACATGACAGGAAACCTGAAGCTTTTCTCCCATCTTCAAGATGAAGAAGGAACAGTCACTTATGGAGATAATGGAAAAGGAACTGTAGTAGGCAGTGGATCAGTTAACAGCAAAGGAAAAACAGTCATAGAAGATGTACTGTTAGTCAAAGGTTTAAAGCACAACCTCATAAGTATTAGTCAGCTGTGTGATAGAGGACATCAAATCAAATTTCAAGAGTCAAAATGCAGCATACTAAAGGATGGAGCAGTCATCTTTGAAGCAAATAGAGAGAAGAATCTGTACGTGCTCTACCTTGAAGAACTCAAAGAGCAGAATGTGTGTCTGGCAGCCAGCAAAGACAAATCAACCGATCTGTGGCACAGAAGGTTAGGCCACTGCAGCTTGGATGGCATGAGCAAGCTCAGAAAGAGAAACCTTGTGGAAGGTCTACCGAAAATCAATGGTAAATTAGAAAGTGTTTGCAGACCTTGTGCTAAGGGAAAGCACACTAAAAGTTCCTTCAAGTCAAAGACGGTGGTGACCACCTCAAAACCCTTAGAGCTCCTACATATGGATCTATTTGGGCCAATGAGAACTACCAGTCTTGGAGGAAAGAATTTCGGATTTGTTATAGTAGATGACTACAAGATTCACATGGGTATCTTTCTTAGAACATAAAAATGACACTTTTGACAATTTTGTTAGTTTCAGCAGAAAAATCCAGAAAGATCAGAAGTTCAGCATAGTATCCATTCGATCTGATCATGGTGGTGAGTTCCAAAATGAAAAGTTTGCTAGATTCTGTGATGATCAAGGAATTCAGCACAATTTCTCAGCACCAAGGACACCGCAGCAAAATGGTATAGCCGAACGGAAGAACCGAACTCTCTTGGATATGGCAAGAACTATGCTTTGTGAATATGAGTTACCAAGATATTTCTGGGCAGAAGCAGTCAACACAGCCAGCTACATTGTCAACAGAGTCATGATCAGGCCAATCCTGAAGAAGACTGCATATGAGCTGTTTAAAGGGAAGAAACCAAAGATCAGCCATTTCAGAACTTTGGATGTCCTTGCTTTATTCACAACAACGGAAAAAGGGATATTGGTAAGTTGGATGCCAAATCAGATGAAGGCATCTTCATGGGGTACACCTCTAAACCCAAAGGCTATAGAGTATTTAATAAACGTACTTTATTGATTGAACAGTCTGTACACATTATTTTTGATGAAACTAATCCCTCCTTGAGAAAGGAAGTAGAGAGTGATATCGATGACGCAGATGAACTGTCCAATAAACTGAAAGACACATCACTTGAAGATAAGGATGATCCGCCTCTGGAAGAAATGCAACAAGAAGAAATTTCTCATGAATCTCTTCCAAAGGAATGGAGATACAAGAAAGATCACCCACCTGAAAACATTATTGGTGATCCATCGGTAGGGGTAAGAACAAGAGGTAACTTGATTCCTTGTGATTACCTCGCTTTGTTTCTCAATTAGAGCCTAAGACAGTCAATGAAGCCCTAACTGACGAATCCTGGATAATAGCAATGCAAGATGAATTAAATCAATTCAAGAGAAACCAAGTATGGTCACTTGTTCCTAGACCATCAGACCATCCTGTGATCGGCACTAAATGGGTGTTCAGAAACAAATTGGATGAATCTGGTGTAATTCTAAGAAACAAGGCCAGACTGGTGGCTCAAGGCTATTGTCAAGAGGAAGGCATAGATTTTGATGAAACCTATGCACCAGTGGCTAGACTTGAGGCTATTAGAATGCTACTAGCTTATGCTTCTGCATTAGATTTAAAGTTATTTCAAATGGATGTTAAATCTGCATTTCTAAATGGTTTTATAAAAGAAGAAGTTATGTGGAACAACCGCCGGGTTTTGATGATACAGACTTTCCGAATCATGTTTTTAAGTTGCATAAGGCTCTATATGGTTTAAAACAAGCACCTAGAGCCTGGTATGAAAGACTTAGTTCTTTTCTCACAAAACATGGTTTTAATAGAGGTCAAGTAGACAGCACCTTTTTTAAAAACAAAAGCCAAAAACATACTGTTGGTTCAAATTTATGTGGATGACATCATTTTGGATCTACTGATGAATCCTTGTGCAAGTATTTTGAAAAGCTAATGCAGGGGGAATTTGAGATGAGTATGATGGGAGAGCTCAACTACTTCCTTGGACTTCAAATCAAACAAGGAAAGGAAGGAATTCACATCTGTCAAGCAAAGTACACCAGAGAACTGCTAAAGAAATTTGGATTTGAAAACACCAAGCCACTGTCAACACAATGAGTACATCAACTAGGTTGGACAATGACAAGGATGGTAAGAAAGTAGACCAAAGATCTACAGAGGTATGATAGGTTCATTACTTTATCTAACCGCAAGTAGACCTGATATATTATTTAGTGTATGCATGTGTGCTAGATATCAAGCCGACCCTAGAGAATCACATTTAATTTCTGTCAAAAGGATTTTCAGATACTTAGCCAGGACTCATGATCTAGGACTATGGTATCCAAACTCCTGTGATGTAAAATTAGTAGGATATTCTGATGCTGATTATGCTGGATGCAAGGTAGATAGAAAAAGCACCAGTGGTTGCTGTCAATTTCTTGCAGGGTGTTTAATCTCATGGTCCTCAAGGAAACAAAATTCAGTAGCACTATCTACAGCTGAAGCCGAGTACGTAGCTGCTGGAAGTTGCTGTACACAACTTTATGGATAAAGCAACAACTTGAGGATTTTGGACTCAAAGTCAAGAAAATTCCTCTGCTATGTGACAACACCAGCGCTATCAACCTCACCAAAAATCCAATTCAGCACTCCAGGACCAAACATATTGAGGTCAGATATCATTTTATTCGTGATCATGTAGCAAATGGCAATATTGAAATATCGTTTATTGATACAAATAATCAGCTAGCAGATATTTTCACAAAGGCCTTACCTGAAGAGAGATTTACATCTCTTAGAAGGGAGTTAGGCATGTGTATTTTGTGAAAAGATCTTCATTTAAAGCTGGTATAAAAATTCTCAGAATTTAAGAAGGTCTCTCTCTCTCTCTCTTTCTGTGTCAAAATCAATTCAAAAGTCTCAGTTTAAGCGTTCCGTCCGATAAGTCATAGTTTTTCAAGGCGGTCAACCTCGCTTGTCGTTTTCTGACGCCTCACCTTTTGGAGCATTTATTTTCTTTAAATCGATGCGTTAACGATTCCTCTTCCTCATTCACTTTTTCCCTTCTTTCGTCCCGACGCATGAGCCGATGCCCTAGTGACTCTTGCCTCTACCCTCTGCAAATTTGAAGCTTCCATCTCCTTCCCGCGAAATCGTTTGAGGGTTTCCTCTCATCACCCTTCTCGTCACCCCTTCAAACCTTCTCCCACCTGAATCCATGGCCGCACCAGCTATTGCCGGAAGTGTGGGTGGCTACAGCGCCGAATACCTATCCCCCGCACAGGAGGAGCGTTTCACCTTTGTGAAGACAAAGCTCTGTGGTCACAAGGAAGTAGATGTTTCAGATCTGCAGAAAAATGGAATGAGCAGCCTCATTGAGAAGATCGACCAGATGAAGTGGAAAGGGCTTACCACTTGCTCAGAGGTAAGTTATCCGGACCTGGTAAAGGCGTTCTTTGTATGCTTAAGAACAGAAGAAGATGGGGCCCTCGTTTCTTCAGTCAAGGGCACCGTAATCAGAATCGACCAGGAATGCTTAGGATGCTATTTGGAGTAAGCATATCGGGCTTCAGTGGAATTCATTCTGTAGATACCCAAGAAAAGGGTTTGGGGATTGTTGGGCCAGGGTTCAAGATGAGGGATGGCAAGCTAGATATCAATCAGTTAAGTGCCTTCAACCGCCTCCTTCACTTTATCGTTTGTCAGATTTTGGTTCCCCGAAGTGCAACCTTCTCCGCTTGCACTAAGGCTGACTCCGATCTGATGTACTGGGCCATTAAAAATGAGGAAATCAATATGGCCGCAGTGATGATGGAGAGAATGAAATTTGCCAGGGAGCAGATTTGGGACACTAAAAGCAAGTTGAATGTGTCCCTCCCTATGCCCATTTACTCACCAGAATCTTCAGACACTTCGGTGTAGATGTCTCAGGGGCAGTTGTGGAGAAAATGGGCCAAGCTATCAGGTCCAGAAACTTAAAGAAGAGCGGTTTTTCAGTAGTCAATGGGTCTGGTTCAAGGCTTCAGTTGCAGAAGGTGAAGGTCTCATTGGTGAGCCTTCAGTTACTCAACCCAGTCAGAGGCAGATTCTGTGATGCCCGAATTGCCACTGGAATCAGGTTCTGTTCCAGTCATTGTAGAAACAGAGCAGAAGGGCCATCTATGGCCAGAAATCAGTCAGAGGCAGCAACAGCAGTGAGGGCAGAGGAAGACAGGCCAGCTACAGCAGATCCAGTTGTGCCTCCTGTTGAAAGGAGAATTGAGGACATTCTTCCTGAAGACATTCTGCCTGTTATGGAGCAGTCTGTGGCATCAGGCCACATCTTTGTAGACGGTCCAGTAGAAGAAGAGCAGCAAAATCCTGAGGATAATTCAATGGAAATGGATGGCCTGTCAGGGGGAGACTGGTGCAGTTGCAGAAGATGCTCCACTTGAGGGGGAGCAATCCCAAGAGGCACCAGATGTTGCACCTCCAGCCACTAGCGATCAGGAGGAAGACCAGAGAGAGTCTGAAAATTTGGATGCAAGAGAAGGGGAGACAGCTAGTTCATCAAGCTCTGATGAGGACAATAATCCACCTCCTCCAGCTACAAAGGGCAAAGAGAAAGATATAGCTCCTGAAGTACCCCTTTTAGCTGATGCACCATTTGAAAGACAGGTCAAGCAAAAGATTATCATCAATTTAAAACCTGTGATTGAGAGGTTGGATGCTCAGGGTGAGCTGCTTTGCTCACTTCAGACTGATGTGAATTCCATCTTTCTAAGCCAAGCTTCAGCCCGCAAGGAATTGGTTCAGATTCGCTCTGCCATGACATGGTTTCATCAGGAAATGGGGACCATGAAGAATTTGCTATCTACATCCTTCAGGCAGTTGGAGCTCAAGCTCCTGCTCCTCCAGCAGCTCAGGAGCCTCACTCAAGTGTACCTGAGCCCTCCGGGCAGTCAGCAGCAGCAGCAGAAGCCCCAGCTGAAGAGTCAGGGCCCAGGGCCAGCTGAAGAGTCAGGGCCAGCAGGGCCAGCTGAAGAGTCAGGGCCATCAGGGCCAGCTGAAGATTCAGGGCCATCAGGGCCAGTTGTGATGGGCCACCAGGGCCGGCAGTGTTGGATCCGTGCCTCCCTTGCCTGAAGAAGTGGTTTCAGATCCTCCACCCCTTGCTCCCACTTCTACCAACACTCCCATTCCTCCTTCTCCACCCTAACTCCACAGCTCCACCTGCTCCACCTCCCTTCAAAAAGCCCAGATCCAGGCCCATTTCCTCTCCCACACCTTTTCCTCCTCATCCCATCTCATCCTCTCCTGTTTCTTCTACTTCTCATCTTTCCTCTGCTCAAGAATTTGAGGCCCCTCCAGCATCCTCAGCTGGAGCCTCATCCTCTTCTGGTACATCTTCACTTCCAGAAGTAGGATCTCTCAATTCTGATGCATTTCTGAACCCCCCTGCACCTCCCTCCTTTATCACTATTATTCCTACAGATGTCCAAGTCGACTCACCTTTCTTGATAAATCAAGGATGAGTTTGAAGAGGTCATTCTTAAATCTGTGCTAAAGGTAGGTGACCACCTTTCCAAGACAGACTCTTCCAGTACTGTCTCCAAGAACGAAAGCTTTCTTCCTCCACATCTCCTCTTTACCCTCCCTTGTGGTTTTCTCTTACAGTCACCCACAAGCATACCTCTCTGTACAAAGAATACCTTCAAAAGGTTGTCTTTGCCACTCTTCACAATCTTCCTTTTCTTAACCTCTCTGACCATTTAGATGTCATTCTTCCCTATACTCCTCTGTCTAAGGCCGACAAATCCAAAATCTTCTCCTCAGCCCACTCCAAAACTGAGGAGCAATGGGCTAAATCTCATAAAGATCTGTACAGTCGCTTCCTTCAGGCTAAGGCAGCAAGGTTTCCACCCAGGGATCACTCCTTGACCCTTTCTGAGTGGTTTCAGTTTCACCACCAGAACACCTGGGCTCCTGCCATTCAGAAGCTCATCAAGCTGGTCAGGCATTTCCAAACATTCAACAACTACAGGTATCTCAACAATTTACCTGAAGTTCAGCTCAGCCAGTTCAAGAGAGCCATCAAGGTCCTAACCCACTCTGAGCAGTCTGAGGAAATCAGAGTAGATTTTGCCACTCTTAATGTACCTGAAGAGATTTTCCTGCCTCAGATTCATTTCCTGATTATGGAATCTTCGGTTGGTTCCATCGTTTTGAGCATTTTGCAAGGGTTATGGGCAGAATCAAGATTCAGAAAGGCCTTCAGGTTGGTTTTCCTAGATTTCTTTTCCGGGAATACCATAGGGGTTTGTCAACTCTGCTGTCCTTGCCCCTCTCTCTCAGAATGTGAAAGGCTGAATGCCTCCGATTGGTCCAAGTTTTACTCTCTGTCTGCTCAGCAGCTAGCTCATCTGAATGCTGCTCAAGCCAGGGAAGGAAAAGCTCCATCTCTCCTGCAACCTTCTTGGATATGAATTCAATCCAGCTGGTCTCTGATCCCTACCGCGTTTGGGCTGAAAGATACAAAGTGTTTTTAGCTCTTCGCCAGGAACTCAAGGACAAACAGATTTTCTACCCTGTCACCATGGACCAGTTTCTTGCCTGTGCAAGTTTTGGTAAAACAATCATCACCTGCACCTCCATGGATCCAGACGAGTATGACCTGTTTCTTACCAAGCAGCGCAGCCTCTATCTCTCCAAGATGGCTCCATCATGGGACCATCCTTCTCCATTGAGAGCGGTGCCTTTAGGCAATTCTTCAAGCGTCAGGAAGAGCAAGCCTGGGAAACTATTTCTCATTATGCCTCCCTTCTCTCTCCTGCTTATTATTTGCCTGTACCTCCTCAATCTTAATTGAATGGATTGTGCTCCTTCTCCTCATTGTCTCTCATTCTTTGTCTCTTTCCTTTTGCTTTTGCTTAATGACAAAATGGGGGAGAAAACTAACTAAATCTGAAAAACATTTCATTTTTTTGTATGATGTTTAGTATATTTTGTCATCATCAAAAAGGGGGAGATTGATGACCAAACTGTCCCCATAATAAATTTCCATTTTTTATATATAATTTGATGATTAACAAAAAACACTAATGGATTTCTTGAGCCTTAAGTACAGAAATAAAAGAAAAAAAAAGTTCAAGACAATCTGGTAAGTTCATCACTTCTATCCAAGTCTTGTATCGACTTCTTTGATAAGCAGAACGATTTTCTCTTTGACCGGAAAAACTCAAAGCAAAAATCGATACTATAACGACTCTGTAAGATATCATAACGACTTCTTCAGAAGTTATAACGACTTGCTCATTATAACGACTCTGTAAGTTATCGTAACGACTTCTTCAGAAGTTATAACGACTTGCTCATTATAACGACTCTGTAAGATATCGTAACGACTTCTTCAGAAGTTATAACGACTTGCTCATTATAACGACTCTGTAAGATATCGTAACGACTTCTTCAGAAGTTATAACGACTTGCTCATTATAACGACTCTGTAAGATATCGTAACGACTTCTTCAGAAGTTATAACGACTTGCTCATCATAACGACTCTGTAAGTTGTCATAACGATTCTTTAGAAAATACATCGACTTGCCATGTTTCATAACGACTTCTTTTGAGAGCTACAACGACTTGCCATGTTTCATAACGATTTCTTTTATCATCTGTTATAGAACGACTTGGTTGTGATAACGATTTCATAAGTTATCATAACGATCTTATCAGTCTACAGCAACTTGATCATAACGATTCTATCAGATTTTCTCAACGACTGCATAAGTCATGTTTCCACTAATTAAACGTTTTCCTTGATCTACGTTGAATAGTCAAAGTCGCATCTCGTCTGATTGACTGCCATGCATTTAATAAAGACTGAACGTATCTCTGCATGGACACAGAACATATCTTCCATTCTGGTGTATTCTCTGCATGCATCTTTTAGAACGATAAAGTGTTACTACTATATTTGTGTCTATCTGCTTTGACGTTGATTGACATCTGGAGATAGTATAGCTGTCTACCATTAAAGCTCAACCTTGCAGAACCTTAAGGATGTACTATCCTACAACAACGGACACAGAAGGAACTACAAGCAAACTCAGAAGATCTTATCTCTTTGCGTGCTCCAAAGAACAAAAGACTGTTGACAGGAAGCTTCCACAAAACCTTCGTCTAACGTTCACCAAAGCTGTGAGACAACGGTCATCTCCTTGTCCTCATTCAAATCGGAGATACAAATACAAGATGAAGCTCGGAAGAAAAAACTGATCGAGAAAATTCAATTCATATTGAAGAGCGGCTAGAACTCTGCAGCTTTCAAGTCTTCAAATTTTTCTCTAGAGCCAGAAATTCAGTCTTTTCGATCTTGGCTCTTAGCTCCCTGTGCTGTGAGAAGAAAAATTAAGGAAGAGCTAGTTTAGTTCTGAGAGAGTGCACTTTGTGTAGATTTCGTCTCTCAGTGCTTGTAGCTTCAGATTGAGTTTTGTAAAAGCTTGATCTAGGGGCTAGCCTTTTCTCTCAAGAATTTTCCCTTCGTGTGTGAAGGAAGACCTGGTGGTTTCCAGGGTGGTTGTGGTTCCCTTCGTGTGTGAAGGAAGACCTGGTGGTTTCCAGGGTGGTGTTGTGTTCCCTTCAGAGGTGAAGGAAGACCAGCTAAGCTGGGTGGTTGTTTTTGTCCATAGGGGGACTGTACCCGAGTTAGTGAAATCCTGAGGGTTGCTCAGGGACGGACGTAGGACTCCCAAGGAGAGGAGATCCGAACCAGGATAAATCTGTGTGTTGTGTGATTGTTTTCTTTGTGTGATTGTTGTTTTTACTAACCATTACTAATTCCTTTCAAGAACTCTTTATGTTTGTTTGAGTTCAGGTTTTTATCAGATAATTTTTTAAAGACCCATTCACCCCCCTCTGGGTTAGCCAACCGGGCAACACCTTGTATCGGTCAACCGACTTCTTGCAAAAGTGCAGACTTGATGTTAGTCCAAATTCTAAAGTAGCTTTAATCAAACACTTACATTGGCCTCTTGTTTATGAACTCCACACTGTTGTGCAATTGTTTTTGTAAACCTTTTACTTAAACATGTTTTCATATGACAAAATCTCTTATTCATATAATAAATAAATTCATCTGATTATAACCAAAAGTCAAATTACTAAAGACATGTGTGTATTGTACTATACAATTAGTGATAGACAGTATAAGTTGACACATGCTTAACTTGTCCAATAAAATTTTCTCAGTCCACAATTAATACTATGTTGTAAGACTCCAACTCCTGTGTAGTCCAAGTAAGATATTGATTAGTGAACAAATGTCGACAGTCGAAGTAAGACTCTGACTTGTGAACAAATCACAATAGTCGAAGTTCGACTCCGACTCATGGCAGTTGAAGTGAGACTCCAACTTGTGAACAAATCACAACAGTCAAAGTCCAACTCCGACTTCTGTAAAGTCGAAGTGAGACTTCAACTTGCGACCAATTCACAATAGTCAAAGTTCTACTATGATGCCTAAAGAGTTGCAGTTTGATGTCAACTTGACATATCTCATCAATCGAAGTGACCAGTCAAAGTCTCATATCGATTACTATTTTAAATCTATCGATTACCTTTCATCATATCTATTATACTTATCAAGTTGATTATCTTTATAAGCTTATAATCGATTACTATCTAAGATCAATTGATTGTGGAAGAAGTCCCCAATCGATTGGTGACTAAGCTCTATCGATTGGTGACTAAAGCTCAAATCGATTTCTATGATGTTCCTATCGATTGCTATGATGTTCCTATTGATTGCTATTATGTTCTTATCAATTTCTATTATGTTCCTATCGAATGTTGCTATGCTCTTATCAAATTCTTCCATTCACTCATGATTTCTGAACTCCAGCAATTACTGTTGAACGTCTTGTTTATCTTCTTCTCTGTATTCAAATTTATTAATTAAATAATAACATACCTGGAGTATTGTATTTAAGAATGTTCCTTCATAGCTATCTTACAAGCCTTTTGTCAGTGTCCTTTAAACTAACAAGTTTTCAGGTTTTAAGGTTAGATGTTTGCAGACACACTGCACGCCGAGCAGATGTTCAGTTCTCCTTTAAATGCTCACCTACCCTCATATACTTTAAGGACAGTATTTTTCTCCGAAACAGTTGAATATCTTTTAGACGATCTACTTTTTATTTTCACTATCTAATATTTTATTCAATACAAGACTAATCATGAAAAAGAGAAAAGACTTTGCATGGATATAGTGCTTGCAGACATTTATTGCAGGTATCAACAGGAGTGTTTAGCTATCCATACAGCCAAGAAGCTGTTGAGAAGAAGAAGGACCCGAAGATAGACTTCTCAAGTACCTTCTATGTCACAACGAATAAAAAATTCAAACAGCTACATTCCAATGAATAGCTGAAGACTCTGAAGACTTTGAAAATTGTATATGAAGCCGAAGTTTGGATAATAGATGGAGATGCACACAAGAGTGATCTAAAAGAGAAAAGCAAGAGCAATCGGTCAAAGGAAAAGCACTTCAAGTGTTCAAGCTCTCAAGTCTTCAACCAATCTATCATTGGGTGGATTAGAATTATCAGATTATTTTTAGAATCCACTTTAGAAATAGAAAGAGAGAAGTATCACAATTATTCTTCATTTAGATCTCTTTCTATTCATCTGTGCTTGCTCATCGTCAAAGCATCACTCAATCTGTAACATCTTTGAGTTTACCGCAGGGGGTTTGTTCCTGTGTGTTCCCCTTTGGTAGAAGGGAAGGCCTACTGCGATAGGAGGATTGTTCTACCCCATTGTTTTAGGAAAGACTTGCTTGGGAGTAAGTGGTTGTAATACCCCTCTTTGAAGGGAAGACCAAATTTTCTTTGTGGTTAGTGAAAATCCCAAGGGATGCTTAGGGACTAGACGTAGAACTCCTAATTGAGTGGAGGTCCGAACCAAGATAAATATCTTGTGTATTGTTTGTGATTGTTTTCTTCCAAGTTACACTTGTTTCACACACAAAGTACTAACATATATGTTAAGTGTTCTTTCAGATCTAAATATTTTAATTTGTAGAAAGTCCTATTCACCCCCCTCTAAGACATCTATAGCTTGATCTAAATCCAACACACACATCACATACACCCTGTAGAGCTTAGTTACACATGAAATTTGAGTCAAGGTTAATTACACATGAACGTCCTCAATAAATCCACATAAAAACACATGTGATATACATAACCAAATGTTTCATAAAAAGCTCATTTTGTCAACTTCAAAACATCACATAGCACATGGAGACAACACTCGGCACATCAAAACTCGACCAACAAGTCGTTGATGTAGACTTCCATGTTCTTGCCTAGCTAAGGCTCAAACATGTGATTCACTGACCGCTAGTAGGTAGCAGCCAACATTCTTTAACTCGAACAACATCTAGGTATAGAAATGTACATTGAGATATGTGAGGCCATCTTCTCTCAAGGTGCTCTTTGATTGGTGATATCTTGACTAAGCATCTAGGGAACTTTGGAAGCTTTGGCTTGAGTGTTAGTTATGATGTCCTCAAGCCAATCATAACTTGTACAATCTTGTTCTTTGATAATAATAATAAGCTTTTATATTCATTTGTGTAATTCGTTTATCGTTTCATTATGAAGTCCATGATATGCGCAATGGATATTAATTATGATGAGATCATAACAATGAGATTAATATCCTTTAAACGTATATTCTTAATTGTTCCTAGTCGGAGGATATCCGAGAAGGACATCGGATATCCGGTTAGACTAGTACAGGTTGCACCTGCTCATATGATGAGGGTGACTGGTCTCATAGTCACTTGTGTGGAGACACTAAGGTGAATCTGTAGGTGCTCATTGGAGAATGAGTTCACTGAACTGATCCGTTATGAATCGCTGGATGGTAATGTTACCTAACTGTCAACCAGCTAGATTCATTGTCACAGTGGCGTGATTGGTCCTTAGACCTGAGACACCAAGGACACCTTGTTGGTGGACTTCTAGGTTTTGACCTTGACTTATAGATCTCTAGCCATGAGGTCTTAATCAGTTAAGTGATCGGATCTAGCGGAATACCCTCGAAGGTGATTGTGTGGTCAATATGGGATCGCTCGCTCTCGGTAATAGGAGAGTGAATGCTCTAGGGAAGGATGCCTGATAGTCCCTGGCCAGGGCAAGACTACTTATCAGAAAAGGAGTTTTCTGATATAGTTATGCGGCATCTAAACCAGTGAGTACACACATTAGGGTTTGACAGTTGACCATACCCTAAGTGCACTCGGGAGCATTGTACGAGCGAAGGATTATAGTCACGTGGTAACTGATGACACAAAGGTTCCTTGATTGGGTTGCTGAACCCCAATGCTTTCCAGGATCAAGTGGTGTTGCTTGGCACCCAACTTGATTGGAAGCCCGGTCAATTATCGTGAGACGATAATTGATTGTGTAATTAATTAATATGAGATGTTAATTAATTACCATAAGTCAATAAAGAGTTATTGAGCTTAATGGGCTGAAAACTGGACTAGCAGTTGGGCCTAGAGGGTCACACGCATAAGAGTTCCGAGCAGACTGGGCAAGTGTTCTTTATAGACAATGACTGGGTTTTTGTGAAAAACCGCGGTGTCTATAATATACGCTGAGAGTTAAACCCTGGGCCAAGCTCCAGGCTTAACCCTGGCCGCCCCCTCCTCTCTCTCTCCCAGGGCGCCCCCCACCCTCTCTCTCCTCTCTTCGGCACATGGTGGAGCTGAGATCCGGGAGACGCGTGGAGAACGAGGAGATCCCGTCTGCGTCCGGAGCTCGCGTGGATACGTCTAGAGGCCGGACACTGAACGGCTTGAAGCACCGGCGCCTCCTGCGCCACCTCCTCCCCGGATTCGGGAGTTACGCAACCCCGCAAAGGTAAAGATGAGATCTGCCTGTGCGTGTTTACCGATTTGTTCGATTCCGACGGCCGGCAACGATATCTACCTGAGGGATTCGCGTTTCCGCTGCGCTCTGTACGAACCCAACAGTGGTATCAGAGCCAGGTTGCTGGTACGTTCGGAATCGGCATCTTGTGTATGATATTTCATGCGTTTTTGTCGATTCACGTTATGCATAAGTCGCCATGTTTGAAGTGTTCGTGGTCGCACATGAGATGTGCACTTGCCGCTTGGTACGTGGAAGGTGTTCCTGGTACCAGGGCTTCGCGGAGAACCCCTCGTGCCATCGTTTGGCCACCCGTGGAGGTCGTACGGGCGCCTGCAAAGTGCCGCCGTCGCACTGGTTGTAGCTTCTTGGACAGTCCAAGAAGTGGCGATTTGCAGTTTTATAGGGTTTTTCTGGGGTTTTCGGGGTGCCCAGGGAAAGGGCGGCGAGGTCCGGCGCCGGCGGCGCCGTCCGCGGCCGCCCGGGGCGGCGGTGGCCCCCCCTCCGCGGCCGCGGCCCTGCGAACCAGGGCGGCGGCGGCTAGGGCTCGCCCACGGGCGCGCCCTAGCGGGCGGAGGGGGCGACCCCGCGGGTCGCCCCCGCGGGCCGGTCCGTGACTTACCGGACCCAGGGCGGGGCCCGGGCCACCCGCGCGGGTGGCCCGCGCGCCCCACCGGATCCGTTGGACCGGATCCGGTCCCCCCCTTCCCCCTTTTAATTTTTAAAATTGTTTTAATTGTTTTTAAATGTTTAAAAACATTTAAACAGGTTTTAAAATCCCAGAAAATTCTGAAAATTATTTGAGAGTTTTAAAGGTGTTTAGATCTCTGTAAATTATTTTCAGTTGTTTGACCCATTGCTTAATTAGTTTAAGGAAAATCTAAAATGTTTTAGTTATTCCTACTATCTAATTAAAGCATGTTAATTGATTTAGAAATGTGATTTTTAAATTAATTAACTGTACATCTTGGCGACTTCATGCAGTAACGCTGAATGACATTTATCTAATGTTGATTAGATGTAATCCATGTTAGCTAAATTGTTTAGTTAAATGGTTTTCAAAATATAGTTATTATATTTTTGAAGTAAAATATTTCAGAAGTAATTATGTGATAATTGCTTGTTGATGCATGTGATGTGTGTGGATGGATGGTCATGGACTTAGATATCATGTGATGAATGTTATGGTTAATGGCAAATGATGTAATTTATGAGGACTGCGTGCCTCCCTCTCTCCCTCTATTAAATCCGGGTTGTACATTCTATCTCCCTCCTGTTATGTACTCCCCTTGACTTGTTCAAGGTTTCTTATTATTATCTGATGTACATTTATGGGCCTGCGAGCCCAATTTAAATATTACTTGTAATTATAAGAAGCGGATTGGCGGAGATGGAGGAGAGTACCATGCAGGACCTTCATGGAGATAAAGTTACATCAAGCTAAAGCATCAGATGCGGGGCTGCCATTTGTTCACCATATTTGTGGATTACCAACTGGCTCTGGTAATGCCACTCTAGGTTAAAGTCCATGATCATCCATCATTTTTCTTCATATATATGATATGTGTGGAATGTGCTATGATATATATAATTAAATATATGATATTCCAAATTCTATATATCAATAGCACGCAGATATAGAGACCAAGATAAAATATGTCAAAATCCCTCCTCGTTCAAACTTTAAGCCGTAGCGTAATCATTTAGAATGAATTACGTGGCCCTCCATCATTATAGTTTTAGGATTGCCATTAGATCGGGCAAGTTTGTTGTGCTATCCACAAGGCTTGTCAAGTCTAATGACAGACTAAAACTATGGCATGATGATGCCTTAAACGGGGTAGAGGACCGGTGTAGCTTTGTTGTGCTATCCACAAGGGCTACATCCAAATCTATGCTCGTTACGTAATGATGGTATTGCTTAGACTGGATTTAATGACTTGTTGTGCTATCCACAAGGTCATTAAAATTCAGGGGCCAAAATAAGATCGGATATTGCAAGAGTTGCAAGTGTCAAGGGTTGACCGCTTTCAGATCATAGTATGGTTTGTTGTGCTATCCACAAGATCATGCTATGAGTCTGTGAGATTCCGATCCCCACTAGGAGACCGTCGGTGTCTCCCATTCTGTATATCTGAGGGTTATACAGTCTGCCGGAAAATAGTGGGAGCTAATCTTGATTAAAGTCCTAATCTAGATTTAATTATTATTATGAACATCTGCTAATTGTCTTTACATTTCCTTTATAGGCAAAAATGTCGTCAGGTAACCCACTCCGTGGCATACTGGATGCCAACAGATTGACAGGCCCGAACTACTCGGATTGGCTCAGAAACCTGAAGATTGTCCTCAGGTCTGAGCGCATTGCCTATGTCCTGGAAGGGGAGATCCCAGCTGAACCACCCCTTGATGCACCTGAAGGGGAAACGCTTGAGTTTGCGAAGTGGAAGGAGGATTCCACTCTGGCCCAATGCTACATGCTTGCCTCAATGAGCAATGAGTTGCAAAGGCAGCATGAGAACATGGATGCTAGATCCATCATGCAGCACTTGCAGAGCTCTTTGAAGAGCAGAGCAGGGTGGAGAGATATGAGATATCCAAGGCCCTGTTCAGAGCTCGCATGGCAGAGGGGTCTTCAGTAGACTCATGTGCTGAAGATGATAGAGTGGATTGAGAGGCTCGAGGGGCTTGGTTTTCCTCTTGACAAGGAACTAAGCACGGACCTCATTCTCCAGTCACTTCCAGATTCATATTCCCAGTTCATTGTGAACTTCACAATGAACAAGATTGAGGTGAGTTTAGCTGAGATGCTCAACATGCTAAAGACTGCTGAGGGCAACCTTAAGAAGGAAAAGCCCACTGTTCTCATGGTTGGAAAGTCCAACAAGAAGAGGAGAGCAGGGCAAGCCTTTAAGAAAGGCAATGCTAAGAAGCAGTCTAAGCAGAAACAAAAGAAGGACACAGCAAAGGAGAAGAAAAGGGCGAGTGCTTCCACTGCAAGAAGAAAGGGCACTGGAAAAGAAATTGCAAGGATTACCTTGCAATGAAGGCTCAGGAGAAGCAGAAGCTTGGCGAAGCTTCA
This sequence comes from Colocasia esculenta, assembly GCA_014218235.1. Lineage (NCBI taxonomy): Eukaryota > Viridiplantae > Streptophyta > Magnoliopsida > Alismatales > Araceae > Colocasia > Colocasia esculenta. Next base: position 165,343,438 of record CM024760.1, on the reverse strand, counting down.
GGTATCTATATGATAGATCTTCACTTGTCTATTAGAGATTCTACATCTTGGGTTTTAGACACTGGATGTGCTTCTCATATCTGCAATGATGTGCAGGTGCTGACAAGTAGAAGGAAGCTGAGCAAGGGCGAGGTGAACTTGAGGCTTGGAAACGGCACAAGTGTTGGTGCACACACTGTGGGGACAGTGAAGCTCAAGTTACCTTCTGGAGATTTCTTTTATTAGATGATTGCTACTATGTGCCTAGTATCATTAAGAACATTATTTCTGTTTCTTGTTTAGACAGAATTGGATACATTTTACCATTGAGAACAATAGTTGTTCAGTTTATTTGAGAAATAAACTAGTTGCTTTAGCAAGTTTGGTGAATGGTTTGTATCTACTTGATGTCTCTTATGAAAATCTCCACGTTGATGTTTCTCCTAAGAGAAGTAAGAATAGTGTGAACACTGCCTACTTGGGCATTGTAGGCTTGGTCACATTGGTGAGAATAGGCTTCAAAAGTTGCATAAAATGGATACTTAGATCCATTTGATTATGAATCATATGCAACTTGTGAATCCTGTTTAATGGGTAAGTTGACCAAATCTCCATTTAGTGGACATGGAGATAGGGCCAAGGACATATTGGAACTAATACATTCGGATGTATGTGGTCCAATGTCTACCCAAGCCAAGGGTGGCTACTCATACTTCATTACATTCACGGATGACTACTCAAGTTCGGATTTGTTTACTTAATGAAGTACAAATCTGAAGCCTTTGGGAAATTCCAAGAATTTAAGAATGAAGTTGAGAAGCAAACTGGAAAGAGTATTAAAATCCTACGGTCAGACCGAGGAGGTGAATACTTAAGTACAGAGTTCACACAATTCTTAAAGGACAATGGTATCCTTTCTCAATGGACTCCTCCCTATACACCACAGATGAATGGTGTATCGGAAAGGAGAAATCGTACCTTGTTGGACATGGTGCGATCCATGATGAGCCGTTCACAGTTACCAGTTTCCTATGGGGATATGCGCTAGAGTCAGCAGCATATCTACTGAACAGGGTTCCAGTAAATCTGTGTCTTCTACTACTCATATGAGATATGGAAGGGTAGAAAGCCTGATTTTAAACATGTTAAAATCTGGGGCTGTCCTGCCCACGTGAGGAGACATGACCCAGATAAACTGGAATCTAGAACCGATAAGTGCAGATTTGTTGGATACCCAAAAGAAACGTTTGGGTACTACTTTTACCATCCTGGTGAACAAAGAGTGTTTGTTGCCAGGAGAGCTGTCTTCTTGGAAGAGGATACCTTTCCCAAGAGGAGTGGGAGTAAAATAGATCTAGAAGAGGTTCTAGATCCACAAATTGTGCAAAGTCCACTGGGTGAGACATCGGTTCCGGAACCTGTTCAGGATTATACACACATTCAGCGTAGGTCTGGTAGAGTACCTAGACAGCCTGAAAGATATGTTGGACATATCAGTGAAGGCATGTCTTTTGATGAGGATGGTGATCCAAAGACCTACCAAGAGGCTGTTGATTGTCCTCAGTCAGGGAAATGGCGAGATGCCATGAATTCTGAGATGCAGTCCATGTACACCAACCAAGTTTGGAACTTGGTAGACTTGCCCGAAGGTATTGTACCTATTGGGTGCAAGTGGATCTTTAAGAGAAAGATCGGTGCAGATGGACAGATCGACACTTATAAGGCAAGGTTGGTGGCAAAGGGGTATCGTCAAAGGCAAGGAATTGACTATGACGAAACTTTCTCACCAGTTGCCATGATAAAGTCGATCAGAATTCTTCTTGCCATTGCTGCATACTTTGATTACGAGATCTGGCAGATGGATGTAAAAACCGCTTTCCTTAATGGAAACATTGAGGAGGAAGTGTATATGATACAACCTGAGGGTTTTACATCCAAAGAGTGTCCAGACAAAGTATGCAAGCTTCAAAGATCCATCTATGGATTGAAGCAAGCTTCTCGTAGTTGGAACATAAGGTTTGATGAGGCTATCAAATCTTATGACTTCATTAAGAATGAAGATGAACCATGTGTGTATAAGAAAGTCAGTGGGAGTGCTATCACTTTTCTCGTACTTTACGTTGATGACATCTTACTCATTGGGAATGATGTAGGGATGTTATCATCAGTAAAGGTTTGGCTGTCAAAGAACTTCTCCATGAAGGATTTGGGAGAAGCATCCTACGTATTGGGAATACGTATCTATAGAGATAGATCTAAGAGGATGCTTGGCTTGACCCAATCCATGTACATAGATACCATTGTCAAAAGGTTTGGCATGGAAAATTCCAAGAGAGGTCTCATACCTATGAGACATGGGATTATTCTCTCTAAGGAGCAGTCTCCTAAGACTCCTGAAGAGAGGGCAGCCATGGATAGAGTCCCCTATGCCTCGGCTATAGGGTCTATCATGTATGCCATGATATGTACAAGGCCTGATGTGGCATTTGCTCTAAGTGTTACGAGCAGATATCAGGCAAATCCAGGTGAAACACACTGGATGGCTGTGAAATGTATCCTTAAGTACTTGAGAAGGACTAAGGATATATTCTGGTCTATGGAGGAGGGGACTTGAAACTCCGGGCATATACTGACTCGAGTTTCCAGTCGGATCCAGATGATAGCAAGTCTACATCTGGATTTGTGTTCACTTTGAACGGGGGTGCAGTGAGCTGGAAGAGTTCCAAGCAAGAAACCACTGCAGACTCGACGACAGAAGCTGAGTACATTGCTGCAGCTGAAGCCGCCAAGGAGGCAGTGTGGATGAAGAAGTTCATCACCGACCTTGGTGTGGTGCCAGGTGACTCTGATCCAATCCCATTGCTGTGTGACAACAATGGGCCATTGCGCAAGCGAAAGAGCCGCGGTCTCATCAGAAGTCGAAGCACATTCTGAGGCGATTTCACCTGATCAGGGATAATCACTAGAGGAGATGTACTGGTGGAAAGAGTTCCTTCAGTCGACAACATTGCAGATCCATTGACGAAGCCTCTGTCTCAAATTGTGTTTGAGCGCCACCTAGAGTCTATGGGTTTAAGACATAAAGGTGATTGGCTTTAGTCCAAGTGGGAGATTGTTAGTTATGGATGTCCTCAAGCCAATCATAACTTGTACAATCTTGTTCTTTGATAATAATAATAAGGCTTTTATACATTATGTGTAATTCGTTTAACGTTTCATTATGAAGTCCATGAATATGCGCAATGGATATTAATTATGATGAGATCATAACAATGAGATTAATATCCTTTAAACGTATATTCTTAATTGTTCCTAGTCGGAGGATATCGAGAAGGACATCGGATATCCGGTTAGACTAGTACAGGTTGCACCTGCTCATATGATGAGGGTGACTGGTCTCATAGTCACTTGTGTGGAGACACTAAGGTGAATCTGTAGGTGCTCATTGGAGAATGAGTTCACTGAACTGATCCGTTATGAATCGCTGGATGGTAATGTTACCTAACTGTCAACCAGCTAGATTCATTGTCACAGTGGCGTGATTGGTCCTTAGACCTGAGACACCAAGGACACCTTGTTGGTGGACTTCTGGTTTTGACCTTGACTTATAGATCTCTAGCCATGAGGTCTTAATCAGTTAAGTGATCGGATCTAGCGGAATACCCTCGAAGGTGATTGTGTGGTCAATATGGGATCGCTCGCTCTCGGTAATAGGAGAGTGAATGCTCTAGGAAGGATGCCTGATAGTCCCTGGCCAGGGCAAGACTACTTATCAGAAAAGGAGTTTTCTGATATAGTTATGCGGCATCTAAACCAAGTGAGTACACATTAGGGTTTGACAGTTGACCATACCCTAAGTGCACTCGGAGCATTGTACGAGCGAAGGATTATAGTCACGTGGTAACTGATGACACAAAGGTTCCTTGATTGGGTTGCTGAACCCCAATGCTTTCCAGGATCAAGTGGTGTTGCTTGGCACCCAACTTGATTGGAAGCCCGGTAAATTATCGTGAGACGATAATTGATTGTGTGATTAATTAATATGAGATGTTAATTAATTACCATAGTCAATAAAGAGTTATGAGCTTAATGGGCTGAAAACTGGACTAGCAGTTGGGCCTAGAGGGTCACACGCATAAGAGTTCCGAGCAGACTGGGCAAGGTGTTCTTTATAGACAATGACTGGGTTTTTGTGAAAAACCGCGGTGTCTATAAATATACGCTGAGAGTTAAACCCTGGGCCAAGCTCCAGGCTTAACCCTGGCCGCCCCCTCCTCTCTCTCTCCCAGGGCGCCCCCCACCCTCTCTCTCTCTCTCTCTTCGGCACATGGTGGAGCTGAGATCCGGGAGACGCGTGGAGAACGAGGAGATCCCGTCTGCGTCCGGAGCTCGCGTGGATACGTCTAGAGGCCGGACACTTGAACGGCTTGAAGCACCGGCGCCTCCTGCGCCACCTCCTCCCCGATTCGGGAGTTACGCAACCCCGCAAAGGTAAAGATGAGATCTGCATGTGCGTGTTTACCGATTTAGTTCGATTCCGACGGCCGGCAACGATATCTACCTGAGGAATTCACGTTTCCGCTGCGCTCTGTACGAAACCCAACATTGAGGTCCCATCTGCAAGTTGTCTTACCTAGGGTAGTGGGTAACTATCCTTCAAGCATGATTTGTTGAGCTCAATGAAGTTGATGCACATGCGCCACTTGCCCGGCTCCTTCTTCACCAAGATGACATTGGCTATCCATGTAGGGTACTGAACCATAGGAATAGTTAGGTTCTTCTGCTGATGTTGACTTGTCCACCTACAACCTCCTAGCACTCAATGTCGAGGATCCTTTTCTTCTGCTTTATTGGTCGGGTGGTCGGGTCAATATTGAGTCGATGGGTGATGATTACAGGGTCGATCCCTAGCAACTTGTATTACGACCATGCAAAGACATCTGAGTCCTTCTCCAAGAAGGCTTAGAGGAGATTTTGGGCCTCCTTGGTCAGAGCTGTGCAACTTTCATAGCCTGGTTTGAGCTTCCCTTCAGTAATATGGTGGCCATCTCCATAGTTGGTTTGTTCTGAGGTCATGACTTGGCTTCTAGCTTCTCAATGACTGTCATGGTCTCAAGCTTTTGAGCATGAAGTATAATGTTGTAGCACTTCCTTAACTCAGCTTGGTCTCCCTGCATCTCACCTAACCCAATCAAGGTCATGAATTTCATTTTTGGTGGACGATGGAGGGGACATCGTCAATTTGGGCTAATTCCTCAGTTGATTTTGGCATTGTAGGCCAAGGTGACTTGTACGACAGTGAAGTCAGCTTGGATAGTGACTCGTCTGAGCTTAGACCCAAGAGAAATATGGAGATACACAACTCCATTGACATCATTTGGAGCCCATAACCATAAATTAGGGTCTTAAAGGGCTTGAGCCAACTCAGGGGAATATGAAGCTATCGGAAGCAATCACAAGATAGCACATTTGGTGCACTTCTATTATCCACGAGAACTCATTTTACATCTAATTGATTGATGGTGTCCAAGATGACCAATGTATCATTACTAGGATTCTTTATGCCCTAGAGATCTTCAGCCAAGAAAGTAATGGCCTCGTCGGTTCGAGGTCACTTCTACTCGTACACCTGTTAGACCTCACACAGGTGGGCTTTCCTCTTGCTAGAGCTTTCATCGATTGGGCCCGAGCCACCCATCATCATTATGAGAACACCTTTGATAGGATGGTTGTCATTACAATCAAGGATGGGATCCTACTTCCTTTCTTCTCAATGTTGACATCTCCCATAGCTTTTATCGATGGCATCTCTATAGATGAGTGTCTAGATCTCATACCTTAGTTGTCGACACTCGTCAATGGTGTGCCTGTGATAGTGGTGGAATTCACAGTACTTGGATTTGTCACATCGGTCTGGGTCACCTTTCATCTTGTTGGGACACCTAAGATAAGGTTGGTGCCTTATCTCCATGAGGATTTGCAAGGGAAGGATGGTGAAGAATGACATTGACATTTCAGCTTAGATGTATCTCATCAGTTGTCCCTTCTTAGCTTCTTTTCGTCCTAAGAACAGATCTCAAGCGCCTTCCTTCTTCTCAGAGGAGGATGTTGGAGGGGTGTGTGCCTTCAAGATTGCCTCCTAGTTGGCATATCAGTTGGCTTTGTTCATCAAGTCTGTGAAGGTCGTTGGACGCTTCTTCTCTAGGGAACCTCATAAGTTGAGGTCAGTTATGCCTCCCATCAGAGCCGAGACAGTAATAGTGACATCCAAAGTTGGGATCTCCAGGGCATCATCATAAACTTCTTGATATATCCCCAGAGTGACTATCCAGGCCTCTGGCAAAGCTGATTTTTTGTGTGGATGCACATAATGTGTGAAATGTCCTAAAAACTTCATCCCAAGAATTTAGAAGTTCAAGATGAAGTTTGGAGTCAAGGTCTTGAACCATGTCGCCGCACCACCCTCAAGGAGGGTCGAAAATGCTTGGCACTTCAAGCCATCTGATGCTTCCTAGAAGGAGAGGAGCATGATAAAGCAAACTAGATGGTCAGTAGGGTCTATCATGGCATTGTATACCTTCATGTTAGGCATCTCTAGGCAACAAGGATGTGAGGCCGACAAGACCTCCACAATGAAAGGAGATCAAAGGTGTTGCGCCACAAGGGAGGCGGAATTGGGAGGCTATCTGGCGAATGCTAGACTTCTCTCTCTATCTCCTCAAGCTTTTTCTCCAAATTGACAAAGGTGGAGACGGAAACCGTTGTTGTAAGAGCAGGGGATCGATTGGCCAAATAGGTTGCACCTAGTCAACCCAAGGAGAAGGAGGAGGATGCGGAGTGCTACTCAATTATGTAGTGTCAAGATTCATTAAGTCTAGGGGAGGTGGAGGAAGATGTACCCGAGTTGCTACCGAGGCAGTGCCAAGGCAAGTTCTAGAGGATCCCCTATGTGGGATAAGGATCCAAGCTACCAGGTGAGAGTACTCACCAATTTTCACAATGTCACCAATCCTTTGATGGCCTTCCTGAGGTCGGAAACATAACTCAAAAAGGCACAGAACTACTTGGTGGAGATAGCAGGGTTCCTTTTTTCACCCTCAATGGTCACCTCGGTGTCTCGATTTTTGATGTAACCTGCACGAGTGATAGGTCTCAATATCCTACCTAGATTTGATGGCCCAATAGAGGCCTCATCTCAACTCGATCTATCTAGACGGCGATGTTGGTCCACTAGGAGACATCAACCCATTTCGCCTTCACATCAACCCAAAAGATGGGTAGCTCGAGAAGTAATTGACTCAAACTAAAACACACGTCAGCATTTGAAGTCCGACTACGACTGGTTCAAGTTCTTCAAAGATAAACTTTGAGGTCTATCACGACTCCTCCTTCATGATGGAAACCTAGCAAGGAAACTCTCCTCGACTCTTGCTAGGAGTCCTAGTTGAGAGACCGATTGTAATACCCCGGGTTTCTGCTCCTTTTTGGTGGTTGGCTCCTAACGCGTCCGGTTGGGGCAACGCATTAGCGAGGCATCAATGGGGTCTGACGCATTAATGTTCTTAAGGCATCTGTTCCTTGTGACACGTTAGTCATTTCATGTTCCGTGTCACATCTGGTCAACAGGACATGTTAGTCTTCTCCGATGGGTCGTCTGACACCTATCAATGTGGTAGCAGGTGTGTCAATACGACATATCTTGTTATCGCGGCCTTCCATGCGGATGTGTTGGTGTTGCGGTAGAGGAGCTTGACACATTAAGGTTGTTAATGTGGCAAGTCACTCTAACACGTTCTGGGTGCCTAAGGCTTAAGGCCTTGGCCGACGCTCATTCTTCCTCTTCTTCCCTCTCTGGTCTCCCTTCTCCTCTCCGGTGGGAGATCTCTCCCTCTCCCTCTTTTAGTGTTTTGATCAGGGTCGAGGTGGCTCAATGTTGTGCGGCTTGCATGGAGCGAGGAGGAGGTGTCCATTCTTACAAGAAGGGCCCCAAAGGGTCTGTTCCTCCATTTGAAGGTAGGGATTGCTTGTACCCTTCTCGACCCGGGTGGTTCGAGGACTTGTTGAGTTTTTAGTTATGTTCTTTAACTTCCCCATGCTCTCCTCCCCCGTGTGGTCTGTTTATTGTAGTCCAGTGACCTTAGGGATGGCTTGGTCCTAGTCGGTCATTGGATTGGTAACGTGTTAGGTCGCCCAGATGCATTACCAGCACGATGGCGTTCGATTGCTTGGACACGTTAACCTTTGGGGTTGTCGCAGTCAAGGTGTACGATGCGTTAGTGTTTCTGTGGGGTCACCCCGACCTGATGCGTTATTTTGGCATCAGGTGTGGCCGATGCATTAGCGTTTGTGTCTCCTTAGCTAGTTGTCAATGTGGTTTTCCCATGTTTCTGGGCTCGAGCATCGAGTGTGGACTCTAGGCCAGTTTCACCCAGAGTTCAGCCTTCAGGTGATGAATGTGGTGGTTCTCCACACTGCGTTCTCAGCTTGGGGCAGTGCCCTAGTTATGGTGCTATGAAGATGACTCACTAGTTGTCCCCGTTGGTGGTGATAGTCGTTGTGCTGCCTTTTGGCTACCTGTGCAGTTGTGTACCCCTTCCTTCCATTCTGTCGAGCATCTGGTTGAGTTATGTGTGCTTATGGTGGCTAATGGCCCTCTCGAGAGCCTCAAGAGGTGAGTCTGTGCGTTCCTCGCATTTGCTGGGCTTGTCAAGGGTTACAAGCCAACAGTGCGGTTTGATTGTTGTGCATGTCCCGCCTATTTTCTATTTTCCCGGTGCTCGACACTTGAGGGCTTGTCTCATTGAGAGGTTGTTATGGTTACCTGGGACCCCCAGTCCCTGTGAACCTGTTGAGGGAGCACTTCAGGCTACAAGCGTACTCGAGTTTAGTGACTTTGGTAGCAGAGAGGAAAATAGTGGTTGGACAGCGACGTTGAGTCATTTGTAGATCTCTCTTGCCTGGGGTGGGACGCTGAGGTGGTTGTGGAGTTTCTTCCTGGCACGGCCCAGACTGTCTGTTCTCCTACTATCTCTCCCTACGCAGTTCCAAAGCCGTATAGTGGTTGCCAGGCATGGTCCCGCAGCTTGGCAAGGTTGTGGTTGTTGTTTTTCTCATGGTGTTCTCTTTGTGTGGCTCACTAGCCTCACTCTTCTAGGAAGGTTGTAGGTAGGAACCGGATGGCGAGCGATGAGTAGCCTATGGGTGCTCTCGACTGCCAGTGACGGTAGCGTGGTTGTTGTTGTTGTGACAGTGTTTCCTTATGACATGTTTCCATGCATGGTGCATTGCCCAGGCTTGCACGGGGGCCCTAGTTTGACCAAGTCTAACTTTCGTGGGTACTATTGGTTTGGAATCTGGTCATGGTTCCTTGTGTTTCCCATTGTATCGTGGTTTGTGTGTCGTGTTCTCTCTCTCTCTCACTCTGAGTTGGAACCTGGCCTTGCAGGTAGCCTGAGGGCTAGTGCGATTGCATTTCCATCCATGGTTGGCGTACGGAGGGATGGTATGGGGTGGCTTCCAACTCAGGTTCTCAGTGTCTCTATTTCCCTGTGTGTTTATTGCTAGTGGCTCCTGTGTGTGTCTGCGTGGGGTGCCCTGACCTCACGGTGTGTCTGAGATATGGTCAGTGTTGTGTGGCTTCTTGACCTCGTAGGGGTCTAGCTAGGTTAGTCGTGCTTGTGTGGTGAGACTCTATTCTCACGTGGTCGCTCCATAGTTTATGTGATCTCCCTATCTCGTCATGTGTGCCAAGGGTTGCATCAGCATAGTGCCCAGCTCCGTTGGTTCTGTGGTGGTCATGTGTGTCCCGACCCTGGTTGGTGGTCGTTGCGATGTTCCGTTTCTATTGTTTTTGTAGTAGATAGTCTTGTTGAACAACTCCTATATTTTACCCTTATATTTTGGTGATAACAAAATTTATTATTAATTAAATATTATTAAAATATTTAATATCATGTTTTCCTAATAAATATAAATTTATGGTATTTTGGTGATAACAAAACTTATGATTAATTAAATATTATTAATATATTTAATATTATATTTTTCCAATAAATATAAATTTATGGAATTATTGTTGTGTGATTTACACTAAAAAGCTAAATCGATGTCCATTCAATATACATCGATTTCAGTTCTCAACAACTCCTATATTTTACCCTTATATTTTGGTGATACAAAAATTTATGATTAATTAAATATTATTAAAATATTTAATATCATGTTTTCCTAATAAATATAAATTTATGGTATTTTGGTGATAACAAAATTATGATTAATTAAATATTATTAAAATATTTAATATTATATTTTTCCTAATAATATAAATTTATGGTATTTTGGTGATAACAAAACTTATGATTAATTAAATATTATTAAATATATTTAATATTATATTTTTCCTAATAAATATAAATTTATGGAATTATTGTTGTGTGATTTACACTAAAAAGCTAAATCGATGTCCATTCAATATACATCGATTTCAGTTCTCAAAGTGCCATAAGGATTTGCTCTCATAAGGATTTGCTCTCATAAGGATTCACTCTTATAAGGATTCGCTCTCATAAAGATTCGCTCACACATCGATTTGCTCTCATAAGGATTCGCTCTCAAATCGATTTTCTAGAAAACATCGATTTGCTTCAAACATCGATTTGATAAGTAAAACATCGATTTGCCTCTCACATCGATTTGGAAAGTGAAACATCGATTTGCCTCTCACATCCATTTGATAAGTGAAACATCGATTTGCTTCAAACATCGATTTGATAAGTGAAACATGGATTCGCTTGTAAAAATATAGATTTGCTTCTCAAACATGGATTCGCTTGTAAAAACATGGATTTTGTCACTCAAACATGGATTCGCTTGTAAAAACATGGATTTGGTCTCTCAAACATGGATTCGCTTGTAAAAACATAGATTTGGTCACTCAAACATGGATTCGATCATTTAAACATAGATTTCCTTTATATTTCAAAATGTTTTGGCATCTAGTGAAAAGTCAAATATATTTCTGACAAAAGATCTTTTTGTTTATCTCTGTAGATCTCCTTTCCTGCCAACAAAAAGGTGGTCACTTACCACTTTTGGGTGACAACAGGAAACATAGAGGTATGAACTTTTTTTACAGAAACACTCTTTTATCTAAACACTTTCTTCTATGCTTGCAGACCTCGTAAACCACAAAATATCAGAAGAAAGAGAAGATAAGCAACGGCTAGAACTCCAACAGATTTGTTCAAAGCTGCTCATATAAAAGATAAAGCAAGGCTGAAGAAGAAGTAAGAGCTTTCCTGAAGATTTTTTCAAGGACTGTACATCCTGTGAGGAACCTCAACTCCACATACACTAAAAGGAAAAGAGAGAAAGAGTCTGAGCCTAAGAAAAAGTGTTCAAGCAATTGAAGCACTAAGCATTCAAGCTCCTTCTCCTCTCTTCACTCTCTCTGTGTGCATCTTTGTAATCTGGGGAGAGCCTTTTCGCTGAGAGTTTCTTTTAGTTGGTTTTCATATGTTCCAACTCTCAGCATTGTTCTTTCTTTTAAAAGAAAGACTTTTGTCCAGCTGTAAGACTGTATACAGTGTAGAACCTAGCTAGGGATTTGTGTCTAGTAGAACCGCACTGGGATTTGTACCAAGAGGTTGGCTTCTTTACCTGTAAGAGAAGTGGGCTGCCTTCTTGCCCGGGAAAGAGAAGAAGACCAGCTGGGGTGCTGGGTGTTGTATTGTCCTTGAGGGGGACTGTACCCTTAGTTAGTAAAATCCCAAGAGGTTGCTTGGGGACTGGAAGTAGGACTTCCATGTGGGAAGGGCTGAACCAGGATAAATCTCTTGTGTTATTTGGGTGATTGTTTATTTGCTTCCGCACTGCTACTCTTTATCACACTAAACTACCCAAACTTTCAAGTGATAATTTTCTATGTTTAAGTTTCTGTTTCAGATTTCAGAAAACATATTCACCCCCCCCCCCCTCTAGGTTAGCTTGATGCCGTACCAAAAGGGTCAACAAGTGGTATCAGAGGAAGTAGTCATCCTTTAGTTTTAGTTTTAGTTTTTAAACTTAAATTTATGTTTGTTATATTCAGTAAACTTCAATGCTACTAACAATGTTTGCAAGCTTTTCTTAAGATCTATGTAGATAAAAATTTTGAAGACTTGACAAACAAACAGTCAATAAGACGACTCAAGAGATCAACAGGTCGACACACTAAGAAATACCTGTCGACAGACAAGTGAAGAATCCTCAAGAGGACCCTCTCTGTCAGGGGGAGCCTTATGCTTAGGGGGAGAAAACATTCAGGGGGAGCACAGACTAAGGGGGAGTTATTCATTACTGTCAATCATTGTTGAACCCCTCAATGGTAAGAAATTTTCACAAATTATGGGAGAGAATGCATGGTAAGATCCTTCCTTTTTGGTTAGTGACAAAAAGGGGGAGAGAATTATCTATGAATTTTCTGTATTTTCTATGCTTTAAGTATTTTTGTCAGGAAATTCTCGTAAATTTTGTCATCACCAAAAAGGGGGAGATTGTTGAACCACTCCTATATTTTACCCTTATATTTTGGTGATAACAAAATTTATGATTAATTAAATATTATTAAAAATATTTAATATCATGTTTTCCTAATAAATATAAATTTATGGTATTTTGGTGATAACAAAACTTATTATTAATTAAATATTATTAAATATATTTAATATTATGTTTTTCCTAATAAATATAAATTTATGGAATTATTGTTGTGTGATTTGCACTAAAAAGCTAAATTGATGCCCATTCAATGTACATCGAGTTCAGTTCTCAAAGTGCCATAAGGATTTGCTCTCATAACGATATGCTCTCATAAGGATATGCTCTCATAAGGATTCGCTCTTATAAGGATTTGCTCTCATAAGGATTCGCTCTCACATCGATTTATTCTCATAAGGATTCGCTCTCACATCGATTTGCTTGAAAACATCGATTTGCTTCAAACATCGATTTGATAAGTAAAACAACGATTTGCCTCTCACATCGATTTGGTAAGTGAAACATCGATTTGATAAGTGAAACATCGATTTGCTTCAAACATCGATTTGATAAGTGAAACATGGATTCACTTGTAAAAACATAGATTTGCTTCTCAAACATGGATTCGCTTGTAGAAACATGGATTTGGTCACTCAAACATAGATTCGCTTGTAAAAATATAAATTTGGTCACTCAAACATGGATTCGCTTGTAAAAACATGGATTTGGTCACTCAAACATGGATTCGATCATTTAAACATAGATTTTCTTTATATTTCAAAATGTTTTGGCATCTAGTGAAAAGTCAAATATATTTCTGATAAAAAATCTTTTTGTTTATCTCTCTAGATCTCCTTTCCTGCCAACAAAAAGGTGGTCACTTACCACTTCTGGGTGACAAAAGGAAACATAGAGGTATGAACCTTTTTGACAGAAACACTCTTTTATCTAAATACTTTCTTCTATGCTTGCAGACCTCATAGACCACAAAATATCAGAAGAAAGAGAAGATGAGCAACGGCTAGAACTCCAACGGATTTATTCAAAGCTGCTCATATAAAAGATATAGCAAGGCTGAAGAAGTAGGAGCTTTCCTGAAGATTTTTTCAAGGAGTGTACATCCTGTGAGGAACCTCAACTCCACATACACTAAAAGGAAAAGAGAGAAAGAGCCTGAGCCCAAGAAAAAGTGTTCAAGCAACTGAAGCACTAAGCATTCAAGCTCCTTCTCCTCTCTTCACTCTCTCTGTGTGCATCTTTGTAATCTGGGGAGAGAGTCTTTTCGCTGAGAGTTTCTTTTAGTTGGTTTTCATATGTTCCAACTCTCAGCATTGTTCTTTCTTTTATAAGAAAGATTTCTGTCCAGCTGTAGGACTGTATACAGTGTAGACCTTAGCTAGGGGTTTGTGTCTTGCAGAACCGCACTGGGGTTTGTACCTGGAGGTTGGCTTCTTTACCTGTAAGAGAAGTGGGCTGCCTTCTTGCCCGGGAAAGAGAAGAAGATCAGCTGGGGTGCTGGGTGTTGTATTGTCCTTGAGGGGGACTATACTCTTGGTTAGTAAAATTCCAAGAGGTTGCTTGGGGACTGGATGTAGGACTTCCATGTGGGAAGGGCCGAACCAGGATAAATCTCTTGTGTTATTTGTGTGATTGTTTATTTGCTTCCACACTGTTACTCTTTATCACACTAAACTAACCAAACTTTCAAGTGATAATTTTCTATGTTTAAGTTTATGTTTCAGATTTCAGAAAACCTATTCACCCTCCCTCTAGATTAGCTTGCTGTCGTACCAAAAGGGCCAACAAGTGGTATCAGAGGAAGTAGTCATCCTTTAGTTTTAGTTTCTATTTTTAAACTTAAATTTATGTTTGTTATATTCAGTAAACTTCAATGCTATTAACAATGTTTGCAAGCTTTTCTTAAGATCTATGCAGATCAAAATTTTGAAGACTTGACAAACAAACAGTCAATAAGACGACTCAAGAGATCAACAAGTCGACACACCAAGAAACACCTGTCGACAGACAAGTGAAGAATCATCAAGAGGACCCTCTCTGTCAGGGGGAGCCTTATGCTTAGGGGAAGAAAACATTCAGGGGGAGCACAGACTAAGGGGGACTTATTCATTACTGTTAATCATTGTTGAACCCCTCAATGGTAAAAAATTTTCACAAATTAGGGGAGAGAATGCATGGTAAGATCCTTCCTTTTTGGTTAGTAACAAAAAGGGGGAGAGAATTATCAATGAATTTTTTGTAATTTCTATGCTTTAAGTATTTTTGTCAGAAAATTCTCGTAAATTTTGTCATCACCAAAAAGGGGGAGATTGTTGAACCACTCCTATATTTTACCCTTATATTTTGGTGATAACAAAATTTATGATTAATTAAATATTATTAATAATATTTAATATCATGTTTTCCTAATAAATATAAATTTATGGTATTTTGGTGATAATAAAACTTATGATTAATTAAATATTATTAAACATATTTAATATTATGTTTTTCCTAATAAATATAAATTTATGGAATTATTGTTGTGTGATTTGCACTAAAAAGCTAAATCGATGTCCATTCAATATACATCGAGTTCAGTTCTCAAAGTGCCATAAGGATTTGCTCTCATAAGGATTTGCTCTCATAAGGATTCGCTTTTATAAGGATTTGCTCTCATAAGGATTCGCTCTCACATTGATTTGCTCTCATAAGGATTCGCTCTTACATTGATTTGCTTGAAAACATCGATTTGCTTCAAACATCGATTTGATAAGTAAAATATCGATTTGCCTCTCACATCGATTTGGAAAGTGAAACATCGATTTGATAAGTGAAACATCGATTTACTTCAAACATCGATTTGATAAGTGAAACATGGATTCGCTTGTAAAAACATGGATTTGGTCACTCAAACATGGATTCGCTTGTAAAAACATGGATTTGGTCACTCAAACATGGATTCGCTTGTAAAAACATGGATTTGGTCACTCAAACATGGATTCAATCATTTAAACATAGATTTCCTTTATATTTCAAAATGTTTTGGCATCTAGTGAAAAGTCAAATATATTTCTGACAAAAGATCTTTTTGTTTATCTCTCAAGATCTCCTTTCCTGCCAACAAAAAGGTGGTCACTTACCACTTCTGGGTGACAACAGGAAACATAGAGGTATGAACCTTTTTGACAGAAACACTCTTTTATCTAAACACTTTCTTCTATGCTTGCAGATCTCGTAGACCACAAAATATCAGAAGAAAGAGAATATGAGCAACGGCTAGAACTCCAACGGATTTGTTCAAAGCTGCTCATATAAAAGATAAAGCAAGGCTGAAGAAGAAGTAGGAGCTTTCTTGAAGATTTTTTCAAGGAGTGTACATCCTGTGAGGAACCTCAACTCCATATACACTAAAAGGAAAAGAGAGAAAGAGTCTGAGCCCAAGAAGAAGTGTTCAAGCAACTGAAGCACTAAGCCTTCAAGCTCCTTCTCCTCTCTTCACTCTCTTTGTGTGCATCTTTGTAATCTGGGGAGAGAGTCTTTTCGCTGAGAGATTCTTTTAGTTGGTTTTCATATGTTTCAACTCTCAGCATTGTTCTTTCTTTTATAAGAAAGACTTTTTTCCAGCTGTAGGATTGTATACAGTGTAGAACCTAGCTAGGGGTTTGTGTCTAGCAGAACCGCACTGGGGTTTGTACCTGGAGGTTGGCTTCTTTACCTGTAAGAGAAGTGGGATGCCTTCTTGCCCGGGAAAGAGAAGAAGACCAGCTGGGGTGCTGGGTGTTGTATTGTCCTTTACGGGGACTGTACTCTTAGTTAGTAAAATCCCAAGAGGTTGCTTGGGGACTGGATGTAGGACTTCCATGTGGGAAGAGCCGAATCAGGATAAATCTCTTGTGTTATTTGTGTGATTGTTTATTTGCTTCCGCACTGCTACTCTTTATAACACTAAACTAACTAAACTTTCAAGTGATAATTTTCTATGTTTAAGTTTCTGTTTCAGATTTCAGAAAACCTATTCACCCTCCCTCTAGGTTAGCTTGCTGCCGTACCAAAAGGGCCAACAAGTGGTATCAAATGAAGTAGTCATCCTTTAGTTTTAGTTTCTATTTTTAAACTTAAATTTATGTTTGTTATATTCAGTAAACTTCAATGCTACTAACAATGTTTGCAAGCTTTTCTTAAGATCTATGCAGATAAAAATTTTAAAGACTTGACAAACAAACAGTCAATAAGACGACTCAAGAGATCAACAAGTCGACACACCAAGAAACACCTGTCGACAGACAAGTGAAGAATCATCAAGAGGACCCTCTCTGTCAGGGGGAGCCTTATGCTTAGGGGGAGAAAATATTTAGGGGGAGCACAGACTAAGGGGGAGTTATTCATTACTGTCAATCATTGTTGAACCCCTCAATGGCAAGAAATTTTCACAAATTAGGGGAGAGAATGCACGGTAAGATCCTTCCTTTTTGGTTAGTGACAAAAAGGGGGAGAGAATTATCTATGAATTTTCTGTATTTTCTATGCTTTAAGTATTTTTGTCAGGAAATTCTCGTAAATTTTGTCATCACCAAAAAGGGGGAGATTGTTGAACCACTCCTATATTTTACCCTTATATTTTGGTGATAACAAAATTTATGATTAATTAAATATTATTAAAAATATTTAATATCATGATTTCCTAATAAATATAAATTTATAGTATTTTGGTGATAACAAAACTTATGATTAATTAAATATTATTAAATGTATTTAATATTATGTTTTTTCTAATAAATATAAATTTATGGAATTATTGTTGTGTGATTTGCACTAAAAAGCTAAATCGATGTCCATTCAATATACATCGAGTTCAGTTCTCAAAGTGCCATAAGGATTTGCTCTCATAAGGATTTGCTCTCATAAGGATTCGTTCTTATAAGAATTTGCTCTCATAAGGATTTGCTCTCACATCGATTGGCTCTCATAAGGATTCGCTCTCACATCGATTTGCTTGAAAACATCGATTTGCTTCAAACATCGATTTGATAAGTAAAACAACGATTTGCCTCTCACATCGATTTGGTAAGTGAAACATCGATTTGATAAGTGAAACATCGATTTGCTTCAAACATCGATTTGATAAGTGAAACATGGATTCACTTGTAAAAACATAGATTTGCTTCTCAAACATGGATTCCTTTGTAGAAACATGGATTTAGTCACTCAAACATGGATTCACTTGCAAAAACATGGATTTGGTCACTCAAACATGGATTCGCTTATAAAACATGGATTTGGTCACTCAAACATGGATTCGATCATTTAAACATAGATTTCCTTTATATTTCAAAATGTTTTGGCATCTAGTGAAAAGTCAAATATATTTCTGACAAAAGATCTTTTTGTTTATCTCTCTAGATCTCCTTTCCTGCCAACAAAAAAGTGGTCACTTACCACTTCTGGGTGACAACAGGAAACATAGAGGTATGAACCTTTTTGACAGAAACATTCTTTTATCTAAACACTTTCTTCTATGCTTGCAGACCTCGTAGACCACAAAATATCAGAAGAAAGAGAATATGAGCAACGGCGAGAACTCCAACGGATTTGTTCAAAGCTGCTCATATAAAAGATAAAGCAAGGCTGAAGAAGAAGTAGGAGCTTTTCTGAAGACTTTTTCAAGGAGTGTACATCCTGTGAGGAACCTCAACTCCACATACACTAAAAGGAAAAGAGAGAAAGAGCCTGAGCCCAAGAAGAAGTGTTCAAGCAACTGAAGTACTAAGCATTCAAGGTCCTTCTCCTCTCTTCACTCTCTCTGTGTGCATCTTTGTAATCTGGGGAGAGAGTCTTTTCGCTGAGAGTTTCTTTTAGTTGGTTTTCATATGTTCCAACTCTCAGCATTGTTCTTTCTTTTATAAGAAAGATTTCTGTCCAGCTGTAGGACTGTATACAGTGTAGAACCTAGCTAGGGGTTTGTGTCTAGCAGAACCGCACTGGGGTTTGTACCTGGAGGTTGGATTCTTTACCTGTAAGAGAAGTGGCTGCCTTCTTGCCCAGGAAAGAGAAGAAGACCAGCTGGGGTGCTGGGTGTTGTATTGTCCTTGAGGGGGACTGTACTCTTGGTTAGTAAAATTCCAAGAGGTTGCTTGGGGACTGGATGTAGGACTTCCATGTGGGAAGAGCCGAACCAGGATAAATCTATTGTGTTATTTGTGTGATTGTTTATTTGCTTCCGCACTGCTACTATTTATCACACTAAACTAACCAAACTTTCAAGTGATAATTTTCTATGTTTATGTTTCTGTTTCAGATTTCAGAAAACCTATTCACCCCCCCTCTAGGTTAGCTTCCTGTCGTACCAAAAGGGCCAACAAGTGGTATCAGAAGAAGTAGTCATCCTTTAGTTTTAGTTTCTGTTTTTAAACTTAAATTTATGTTTGTTATATTCAGTAAACTTCAATGCTATTAACAATGTTTGCAATCTTTTCTTAAGATCTATGCAGATCAAAATTTTGAAGACTTGACAAACAAACAGTCAATAAGACGACTCAAGAGATCAACAGGTCGACACACCAAGAAACACCTGTCGACAGACAAGTGAAGAATCCTCAAGAGGACCCTCTCTGTCAGGGGGAGCCTTATGCTTAGGGGGAGAAAACATTCAGGAGGAGCACAGACTAAGGGGGAGTTATTCATTACTGTCAATCATTGTTGAACCCCTCAATGGTAAGAAATTTTCACAAATTAGGGGAGAGAATGCATGGTAAGATCCTTCCTTTTTGGTTAGTGACAAAAAGGGGGAGAGAATTATCTATGAATTTTTTATATTTTCTATACTTTAAGTATTTTTGTCAGAAAATTCTCGTAAATTTTGTCATCACCAAAAATGGGGAGATTGTTGAACCACTCCTATATTTTACCCTTATATTTTGGTGATAACAAAATTTATGATTAATTAAATATTATTAAAAATATTTAATATCATGTTTTCCTAATAAATATAAATTTATGGTATTTTGGTGATAACAAAACTTATGATTAATTAAATATTATTAAATATATTTAATGTTATGTTTTTCCTAATAAATATAAATTTATGGAATTATTGTTGTGTGATTTGCACTAAAAAACTAAATCGATGTCCATTCAATATACATCGATTTCAGTTCTCAAAGTGTCATAAGGATTTGCTCTCATAAGGATTTGCTCTAATAAGGATTCACTCTCACATTTATTTGCTTGAAAACATCGATTTGCTTCAAACATCGATTTGATAAGTAAAACATCAATTTGCCTCTCACATCGATTTGGTAAGTGAAACATCGATTTGCCTCTCACATCGATTTGATAAATGAAACATCGATTTGCTTCAAACATCGATTTGATAAGTGAAACATAGATTCGCTTGTAAAAACATAGATTTGCTTCTCAAACATGGATTCGCTTGTAAAAACATGGATTTGGTCACTCAAACATAGATTCGCTTGTAAAAACATTGATTTTGTCACTCAAACATGGATTCGATCATTTAAACATAGATTTCCTTTATATTTCAAAATGTTTTGGCATCTAATGAAAAGTCAAATATATTTCTGACAAAAGATCTTTTTGTTTATCTCTCTAGATCTCCTTTCCTGCCAACAAAAAGGTGGTCACTTACCACTTCTGGGTGACAACAGGAAACATAGAGATATGAACTTTTTTTACAGAAACATTATTTTATCTAAACACTTTCTTCTATGCTTACAGACCTCGTAGACTACAAAATATCAGAAGAAAGAGAAGATGAGCAACGGCTAGAACTCCAACGGATTTGTTCAAAGCTGCTCATATAAAAGATAAAGCAAGGCTGAAGAAGAAGTAAGAGCTTTCCTAAAAAAATTTTCAAGGAGTGTACATCCTGTGAGGAACCTCAACTCCACATTCACTAAAAGGAAAAGAGAGAAAGAGCTTGAGCCTAAGAAGAAGTGTTCAAGCAACTGAAGCACTAAGCATTCAAGCTTCTTCTCCTCTCTTCACTCTCTCTGTGTGCAGTTTTGTAATCTGGGGAGAGAGTCTTTTCGCTGAGAGTTTCTTTTAGTTGGTTTTCATATGTTCCAACTCTCAGCATTGTTCTTTCTTTTCTAAGAAAAACTTCTGTCCAGGTGTAGGACTGTATACAGTGTAGAACCTAGCTAGAGATTTGTGTCTAGCAGAACTGCACTGGAGTTTGTACCAGGAGGTTGGCTTCTTTACCTGTAAGAGAAGTGGGCTGCCTTCTTGCCCGGGAAAGAGAAGAAGACCAGCTGGGGTGCTGGGTGTTGTATTGTCCTTGAGGGGGACTGTACCATTGGTTAGTAAAATCTCAAGAGGTTGCTTGTGGACTGGACATAGGACTTCCATGAGGGAAGGCTGAACCAGGATAAATATCTTGTGTTATTTGTGTGATTATTTATTTGCTTCCGCACTGCTACTCTTTATCACACTAAACTAACCAAACTTTCAAATGATAATTTTCTGTGTTTAAGTTTCTGTTTTAGATTTCAGAAAATATATTCACCCCCCCTCTAGGTTAGCTTGTTGCCGTACCAAAAGGGCCAACAAGTCTCGTTGTTTCCTAGTTACTATTTTCTAGTTGTAGTTAGCTTTACTACTTTCTGAAGTTCCTGCTGCTCTGGCCGGTAAGGGATTGGTAATCCTTATTGGGCCTTGTTAGCGAGGCTCACCCCCCCCCCCCTCGCGACTCTCTTCAGGTAGAGATCATCATCGCGGGAGCACAGTGCCGAACGCTTGCAGAGACGTTTAGTGGTGTCGTGTGCCGCTAGCAACAGTGAGAGCGAGAGTGTGTGAGCTCTTGTACTGAAGTGAGCTGAGAGTTGTGTTTTACAAGTCCTCAGGATATGCCCTTTAAGGAATGCACCTTTCTTCTTGTCCATGTACTTTTATGTGGGATATGTTGTACAGACTGTTATAATTATTTGAATTCAGTACATATCTTACTAGACTATTCTTCTAACCCTTCCAAATCTTCAGATATGTGGGTGGCGGCGTGGGCTCTGGGTTTCTTGGCGGGGTCCGGGAGGTCGAGTCGTTACACCGACCACTCGAAGGACTCCTCCAATTCATCTGGCACATAAAATCTCAACCAACTTACAACTATTCATCTGCAAAAGCAATTCCCTCGCCATAGGTAAAGAGGCTAGGTTTTAGATTCTAGCTAGAGATCTCAACCCAACTGTATATTCTACTTTCCATGAACGTCATAGAGTCGACTTCTAAACCCCTTCTGAGCTTGACTTCCTACAAGTCAAATATCGTCGGCATTGACATCCCCAGCATCAGCAACTTCGGCTTCCCCTCTTTTAGCAAATCTTCAGTCCCTCATCTCGAACCCTCTGAAATCAATCTACAATAACTCTTACGGACCCAGGATTGGCTTAATCTATGAAAAATGAAATAACAACCATAGCTCCGACTGGAAGTAAGGGGATCGGCTACATCAAGGTGTATCAACAGTTGCACACCTAATAATTACAAGAGGGGCAGCAGGTGGTTCGAGCGTCAAAGGTAACGTATAATCCCAATGGATGGCATCTTGTTTCTTGCATGACACAGCAGAAGAGCTAGCTAGCTCTGTATCGGTGCATACTTGCGAGTAATAATGGTGTAAAGGAATGGGTGGAGAGAGTGTGCTCATACGTACCATGCTTGGCCATGGACTGGTGTACCAAGGGGTAGACTCGGGGGGCGATGTCGTGGGAGAAGGGCGGCATGGGCCTGGAACGCGCCTCCTTGTTCAGCCTCATGTGATCCCTCACGTCTCCGACGAGCAGCTGGTAAGGGTTGCCCCCGATGCCCTGCTGTCGGAGCACCCTCTCCAGCCTCCTGGGCGTCCACCATGCCCACCGCAGCCCCCTCAGCGCCACCACGCCCGCCCCGCCCCATGCCACCGCCAGCAGCAACACTACCAGCAGAGACCCCATATCCCAGCTGCGACTAATCCACTCCGACCACACCAGACGCTGAAGAAGAAATCCTGACGCCATCTCCGCAGTGCTCCCCGGCCCACTCGGAGCTACCTGCTGCTCCTCCCTCCTCTCCTTCTCACAATAAGAGAATCTGCGGCCAGTGGCTGTGAAATGAGTGATAGCTTTGCTTCTTAATGGATATAAAATGGTTTCAAATTGAATTCTATATAGATAATCTTATTAAAGTAATCCGACTTTAATAAATATTTTTGATACAAAAATATTTGCAAAATTATCTCTTTTTATCATGTGTGCAAATTTTTCACATCTTCTTTATTTACTTTTTTATGCCACGTCAACATCCTCCATATGTGCTTCGAAAGAGAGAGAGAGAGAAAGAGCTAACCATCGCACCCCAACAATGCTGTGGCAGCTAGTCCTTGACCATGGCGACCAAGATGATAGAATCGACATAAGAGAGAGAGAGAGAGAGACAATGAGAGAGAGCACATGAGGGAGAGAGCAATGTGAAAGAGTGTGAGGGGGAGAGGTAGAGAGAGAGAGAGAGAACAAGCGCAAGAGAGGAGAGAGAGAGTGATGAGAGAGAAAGAGTAGTGAGAGTGAGAAAACATAAGTGGGATCCTAATATTATGAGGGTGCCATAGACAACTCTCTTTCTCTCTTTTGACTAAAAAAATTTATGAGTGGTAATTGGCATGGCATAAATAAAGGTAAAAAAATAAAGAGAATGTAAAGAGTTTGTTTATTTGGTAAGAAAGATATATAATTTTGTAAATTTTTTACACTGCAGAATGTATTTAGATAAATATTTATTAAAAAATTTATTTTAACAAATTCTTTTATCTTAATTATATATCCATTTGTGTATGTATATTGATTATTGTCGTCAATGACGAGAGAGTTCAAGTACAGGGTCTGCCGCCCTCGTTTTGTCCTTCTCGTCCGTTGGTCCCGAAGTACACAATCCCCCTCGCATGTCTCGCCGTCGGAGAGCGCAAGAACTGCGCTCCAAGAAAGCTAGAGGGATAGCCTTCTACCGTTCTACGTCAATTCTGTCTCTAACAAATAAATATGAGCGTTTTAGTTAGAGATTTTTTTCCTTGTAAACTATTTCGATAACAAATATTTCAAATCTGTTATCTTTGATAAAATACTATTAGATATATCATTGTTAAAACTCAAATATTATAAAATTGATGTTGATGTTAACGAAATTATCACATACCCAATTAGCTGTCGTCTAAGAGTGATACTGGAAGGAAAATGACAAAATAAGAGATTCGAGGGAGTTTACTTGAATTTAAGATTATGACCACTAATAAGCCAAAACCTCTAAGTAAATAATTACATATATGAGGAGTTTATCAGGGATCTTCGTTTCTTCCGTCACTGGTTCATTTCTATATCTCATAAGTACCCCGGTCTTTCTCATTCACAGATTAGCCATCATAAATAAAGTTTCATTGAGATATACTTCCTCCTCACAATTAACATGTTATAGCCTCTATAATCTGCTCTAATAATTTTATGGGATTTTGTATATATATATATATATATATATATATATATATATATATATATTATATATATATATATATATATCTCTACAATCATCGCTATTTACATGTATATTTATGATCTACATTAATTGTTTAAAATATTCTTCAACTATGTCCTTATAAGGACATATATGTAATACAATATTTTTTTGAATTTTTTTACATATATATCCCTCTAAAAGATATAACTGTAACTATTATAGTAGATCAATTAAGAGTATTTCAAATAATTGATGTAGATCAGAAATATATATATATATATAGAAATAATGATATTTATAAGGATATATATATATATAAAGTCCTAATTTTAGTGTCCCCAGAATCTCGGTGTTGGCCAAGCAAATCCACCAATTTTGATTCCATTCCCTAATGGGCCCCGCCGATAACTTGTTAACTGTGACATTAACGTCTGTCAGCTTCACTGTAGTTAAGACAAACCACAGGTCCACAGAATACAAATGTACATTTTTACTATTATTCTTCTATTGTGAGGGAGGAGCCGAGCACAAATAGTGAATCATGGGCTCTCTCAATGGGAGAGTAGTCTGATTCCCTTAGAGAGTCGATTCTCCCACTTAGAATTTCTTTTTAGTCTCTTTATTTATTTACTTTTCATTTATTCTTTTCAAAATTTTATTTTTTATTTATTATTACATAATTCGGGTTATTACATAATTTTATTTTATTATTGGCAAATATAGCTTCCACAATGTCAAGTGTTGAGCGTCCGCCAAGACCGACGCTAACAGTTTGCTCAAGCTGACGAGGCCCATCTCGGCTTAAGCCTGAGATAGGTGACCTCGACCTACTTCGATGTGGTGCACATAGCGTGGCAATGGGAATCTTGGGTTGTTATGCCCCCCCCCCCCCCCCCCCCCCCCGATTTAACAATGGAAATAAATTGGGAACGTAAGGATACGAATATCAAAGCAAATACTAAATTCTAATAGACATCTATAGAAATAATATAAAAGTCTCAATTTATTAACATCAGTTCACTAAACTTATTACAACCACTAACGTTAGAGCCAAATATAGGTCCCATAATTCAAATTCTATAAATATTTCAATGAAATAACATATTACAAACTCAAAGACACTACTAGTTGGCTAAAGACTCTCTAACATTGTCTTCAAAGATAACGGGGATGCTTTTCACTCGTGCTCGTTCCGTTCAGTTTCAATTTCATCTTCTCCTTCACCTAAAATGTTAAGCATTTGAATGAGTTTTTGCCCAGTAAAATTTATATCTACACATGCGGATAATGATATAAGTGATTAATAAATTAACAAATAAAATTTTAAACAAACATGATTATACATGATTATCAAGCACATGATCATGATGGACCATATGGCAGTTACATAACCAATGTGGCACTAACTTGTCAGGCCTTTTCCATAACATGAAAAGGATTTGAAAAAAAAAATTTGAAACTCGAGTTTAACCCCTCCCCCCCCCCCCCCCCCCGCCCTGCGCCTTCCCCCTCCCCTCTACAGCCCATGTTTTGCACGCTTCTCCCTCCCCTCCCTACAGTACCCTGCCCCCATCTACCTCCACTTCCAGCGATCACACCCTGTCCCCCACCACAACAACCCCCTCCCCTGACCCCCCCCCCCTATCGTTTCCTTCTCACCTCCCCGCTGCATCTCCCCACCCCTCTCAACCTTGTCACTCCGCACGGACCGCACCCCCCTCCCCAACCCCCAAGCCGTGCCAGGGCTCAACCTTCCCCTAGCATGAGCCAACTAGTCCATGCCGCTGCATTCTACGACTCCTTTTGTGCCATCCTTCTCCGCTATTAGTCGCCTCTTGCGTTAGATTTGGCGGCAACTATCCCTTGCTCTTGCAGCTGCCCCACTCCGCTTCTTCTTCTCCCCATCTTTGGCACGCCAACCACTCTTGTGTTTCCCTCTTCCCCTTCATGCAGCCTCCCTTCTCTGCAAACCCTTTCACTGGTGCGTCTCCCCTTTACGGTGAATCCTCCCTACCATTGCATTGGACCCTGTGCCCCTTTGGATGTGAGTTAACTCAGAGTTAACTCTAGTTAACTCTGAGTTAACTCAAAAAATGCTTGGTAGTGTTTTAAATTTAACTCTAGTGGGTTGGGCTAAAGGTGGATTAAAAGTGAGTTAACCCACCATTTTCTAACCCACCTCTAGAGATGGACTAGAGTTAACTCAAGTGAGTTAACCACCTTTTTCCTCTCACATCACAAGCATTAAATGCTACTTTTTTCTTTTCCCAAGGTTAGTTAAATCACTTTTAACTACCAAAGTACATTTGAGAAAAGGTGAGTTAACTCACTATAGTTTAAAAGTTAACTCTATTATTACCAAAGTAAAAGTGGGTTACACATGTGTAACTTTGTACATGGGTTGGAGTTATCTTAACTCCAACCCATTGCCAAAGTGGCGCTGAATATCTTGCAGTTCTATGGCCGAGCTAGTGGAATACCCCACAACTGTTCCATTGATTCCGACACTACCCTCACCACCTTCCGCACAAAAGATTAGGGTGAAACACTATGTGTCAAGGAAGAGTGATCGTGTGGCGCAAATGTGTCAAAGCAGACTGTGGAGATGGATCCCACCACTTCTGTGCATACCAAAGATTCCACAGATGGTATGAGATCATACTGCCACATATATGGTTTTGTGCCAAAATATTTTGAGTTACACTAACATGTGCCATGATTGTCATAACAGATAAAGAGAAAACTAAGGGACCTAACAATGTGAAGGCAACCTGAAAGGAATTTAAGGCCCAAGAGAGTAAGAGTTTCTTTTCCTTAACATATGTTGTCAACATTCTTATAAACATACGTCAGTTAAAAAAGTATTAATTGCCTTCTTATGCGAAAAACCATATTTTTTTTGTCAATGCAAATGTTATATTAGTGATGTGATTTATGTGTGAGTTCTTTTCAACAAGTATCAAGGCAAACCTTTGTTGTTTCTTTGTACAAAGGCTAGAATTTAGTGATATTTCCATATCAAAATTTATCAGTGCAAATCTCTATACGTTAGTGATGTGCAGTATATGTTGGTTCTTATCAACATATATCATGACAAAACTTTACTGGTTCTTTACAAATATGATTGAATTTATTAGGACAAATCTTTATATGTCAATGTTATGCAATATATGTCAATGTTCTCATATTTTTATTTTCATGTGTCTCACATGTTCTAATTATTAATGTTCATGCATATAATATATGTCTTCACATTTTGAATTTGTAGAAGAGAAGAGGAAGAGAGGATCGACCTGCTAATCTTCTCATCATCCACTGCGTATTGAATGTATATTGTGAGGATAGAGATAAGATGGGTTTCGAAAATGCCATGAGACACGGACATTTTTAGATTGGGGAAGACAAATGTAGAATTTTCTGCTTGCAATGTTGCAGCCATTTTGGGTCTTCCATGTGTTTGCAAAGATGTATATTTGGATGGGTGGGTGCGGGCTTCCATCTTAGACAATCAATATAGGCATGGTAAAACTTGTGATCTAAGTCTATTAAAGAGAACATTTCGATGTTGGTGAATTCAGATGAGTCGAAGGATGTAAAAGACATCATTAGATTCTAGATTCTCTTACTTCATTTCTTTCTCCCAGGACGTCATTTACTTGTCAGCAGCAAATGCTTTGTTGTTTAGATTCATTAGATCAGTTAGGACAGTACGGCTAGCGAATGCATATCACCACCTTATTTTGCATACATTCGAGGATGTTGTAGAAGCATCAAGTAGTTGGAAGAAGGGAGTGAAGACAATCCCTAAGAGTGAAAGTTTTTTAAACTGTGGAGCAAAAGGAATCATGTTCATTTGATTGCTCAACAGCTTTATGTGTAAGTGTTCATCTTTGTAATCTAATACAATATAAATTAGCATAATTTTTACTATTGTTCATTGATAATGCCATTCATTTTATAGGTCTGGTTACTAGAGCATTTAAAAAACCAGAGGCCCCTAACTCGAGCCAAATTCCCCCACATTCTAAGTTGGGAAATTGGGGTCTAAGATGAAGGGGCAACTTGACATCACAACACTAACGCCGCATGAGGTAATATTTTGATTTTTAAAATATGTTTTGGTTCATCTTATTTTAGATTGTCATTGTACTAATTTATTTCTGTTATATTTGAACAGATTTTGTTGAAGTTAGAATATAAGCCCATGGAGATGTGGTTGATAAAGGGAGAGGTTAATAGGAGGAAGGAAAAGGAGAGTAAGGAGAGTGAGGAGGAGGACAACAGGGAGATGGAGGAGATGGAGGGGAGTGAGGAGAACCAGGAGGAGGAGGACAGTGGGGAGAGGGTGGAAAGGGAGAAGAGGAATTGGAGAGAACTCCCTCTGAGATGATTGTCGCACTCCCAAAATTCACAAAAAAAAAAAGTGTAAGTCTTTCGATTGGAGTTGCATCGATTTCAGCAATTTGGAAAGAAATTGGAGTCCTTCATGGATGAGATGAGAGAGTTTATTTAAAATGAGGGGACTCGAGGGAGAGGAGAGGGTGAGGGAAGAGATCATATGGAGGATGTTAAGGATTTTGGAGAAGATAAGGGGAAGAATTATATTGTGGATATGGCCGGGGTAGAAGGAGGAGAAGGGAGCCAAGACATCATGGATGAGGTTGAATTAGACAAAGTGGTATCTATGGCCTTGAATTTAGAAGGTTTGAGCAGTGTGAAAATCTCTTCCATTACCCGAGGAGTGAAGCAAAGAGGAGATCGCCAACATTCTGTCTATGAACAATCACCATACTAGAGAATAGATAAGGTGAAAAAAGAGGGACAGAAGAACAAGAATAAGAAGGTTGAGAGGAAGGAAAAGGTTGTAGATGTGAAGGATGACCAGCATTCTTCAAATAAAAGTAGAGAAGGTAATTTATTTTTTATATCTTCAATAATTTTTATACATATTTTATTAGATATGTCATTGAATGCTATCACCTTCCAATCTTTTATTAAGGAAGACAAGAATTTTTGTGGGCGTGATATGCTAACGACTGATGAGGTGCATTTAGTTGATGCATTTCTTACATTGCGTATGGATAGGTACTTTTGTCATTATTGCATATGTTATTTTTATTGTTTTGTCATTCTTAGATATGTTATTTTATGTTGTTCATTTCAATAATACAATAGTGTTGAGAAATAAATTTGACCACGCAAGCATGTTCATGGCATTCTATTATGGCAATTACATTATCTAGATGATGTGAGTACATGTTTAAGAGAGCATTTATTTCTATATTTATCAAAGTTCCTATATTAGGTCAGAACTTAGAATTGTTTTCATGTTTAAATTTCATGTCATTGATTTTTCCATAGAGTGGTTGGAGGGGAGGAGGGTGGCCAAAAGGGGTGTTCATTAAACGGTTAGACCCGAAAAATCGAATCGAACCGACGGTTCAGTTCGGGTTGAAGACTTTGTGGTTCAATTCAATTTTCTATTAGAAAATCGACTGAACCGAATATATATTAAATATATTTGATAATAAATAATATCACAAAGGAAAGCATAGCCCAATTGGCTAGCGCTTTCCATTCTCATGGGGCGGTCCTAAGTTTGAAACTCAGGACAGCCGACCGGCCCTTAAATGTGGCTTTTTTTTCAGTTCAAACTCAGTTCAGTTCGATTCGGTTCAAATAGAATTTTGGTTCGGTTTCAGTTCACCCAAAAATTAGGATGAACTGAACTGGACCATGTTCACCCCTAGTGGCCAATGCTAATTATTATCATTCTTGGTTATACATGCCTGTCATGATGGTGCACAAGGTGAATGAAATGAAGGACTCTATTCCCGCAAAAGCAAGAGAGCTAGCCACCACCCACCTCCATCATATTGCCACCAAGGAAGAGTTTGAAAAAGTGGACTATCTATTCTTTATGCTTTATAGTGGCAATCATTGGCATCTTCTAGTGGTGGATGGAAAAGCCAAGGCGGCCATCTCTTACAATTCAATCAAGGGTGGCAAAAAACACATACTGTGTGCAAGGAAATGGGTAATACTCATATGCATGATGCTCCTAAGGAGTTGCAATTTTAATCTTTATTCATATACGCATGATTTTCTCATTTTAATCTTGTAGTGATTGCTTATGTTCTTTGTAGGTGGTAGTCTTAAATCATTTTTTCAAAGATTTTCGCTTGGTGGACCAAGTGCTATCTATATTGTATGATGATGCATGCCCTTCCCAGACCCTAGAAACTGGAGATTTGTGCAATATATGTGATGAAGTTCACTGAAACCATTGCACACAAGACAAGGGAATGGGACTTCAGATAGGAATTGATGTCCTTATTCAGAGGACAACCTGCGGTGGTGATACTGCACTGATTGGGTATTCAGCCATTCTCGGACAGCAATATATTAAGAAGTCTTTCTCAACTATACACCAAGGGATTCTTAAAAAAAAAAAAAAAACAGCTATTGAAGATAGGGTGTATGCCAAAGGCTGGTGGGGAAGTTCCTAGATCTATTTTTGCTAGGGGATACATGGGATGGATGTTCTTTTGATTTGTATAATTGATCATTATGGGAGAATTTTGTTTGGACTAGTTCTCATTCTGCAAAATATGGATGACTGTTTATGGATTCATGTTGTTACCAATGATCCAAGCATATATGTTATACTTACTCAATATATGTTGTGTGAGAATAATATATGTTATAATTGACCAGCATATGTCAGAATTATATATATTAGTCCAAACACACATGTTATACTTAGTATATGCTGTGTGAGAACAATATATGATAGGGTTAACCGGCATATGTTAGTAAAAATAAAATACGTTTGGCTAGTATATGTTAGTGTTAACTAGCATATGTCAAGCAGTATATATATATCAGTCCAAACACATATGTACACTTAGAATATGTTGCGTGAGAACAATATATGTTAGGGTTAATCAGCATATGTTAGTAAAATAAAATACGTTTGGCTAATATATGTTATTGTTAACCAGCATATGTCAGGGCAATATATATCAGTCCAAACACATGTGTTATACTTTGTATATGTTGTGTGAGAACAATATATGTTAAGGCTAACCAGCAATGTTAATAAAACAAAATACGTTTGCCTAGTATATGTTAGTGTTAACCAGCATATGTCAAGGCAATATATATCAGTCCAAACACATATGTTCTACTTATCATATGTTGTGTGATAACAATATATGTTAAGGTTAACCAGCATATATATGTTAGTAAAACAAAATACATTTGGCAAGTATATGTTAGTGTTAACCATCATATGTCAGGGCAGTATATATCAATCCAAACACATATGTTATACTTAGTATATCTTGTGTGAGAACAATATATGTTAGGGTTAACCAGTATATGTTAGTAAAACAAAATATGTTTGGCTAGTATATGTTAGTGTTAACTAGCATATGTCAAGCAGTATATATATATCAGTCCAAACACATATGTACACTTAGAATATGTTGCGTGAGAACAATATATGTTAGGGTTAATCAGCATATGTTAGTAAAAATAAAATACGTTTGGCTAATATATGTTATTGTTAACCAGCATATGTCAGGGCAATATATATCAGTCCAACACATGTGTTATACTTTGTATATGTTGTGTGAGAACAATATATGTTAAGGCTAACCAGCAATGTTAATAAAACAAAATACGTTTGCCTAGTATATGTTAGTGTTAACCAGCATATGTCAAGGCAATATATATCAGTCCAAACACATATGTTCTACTTATCATATGTTGTGTGATAACAATATATGTTAAGGTTAACCAGCATATATATGTTAGTAAAACAAAATACATTTGGCAAGTATATGTTAGTGTTAACCATCATATGTCAGGGCAGTATATATCAATCCAAACACATATGTTATACTTAGTATATCTTGTGTGAGAACAATATATGTTAGGGTTAACCAGTATATGTTAGTAAAACAAAATATGTTTGGCTAGTATATGTTAGTGCCAACCAACATATGTCAATGCAGTACATATCAGTCTACACATAAATATTTTTTATTAGTATATGTTGTGTGTGAACAATATATGTTAGTGTTAACCAGCATATGTTAGTAAAATAAAATACATTTGGCTAGTACAACTGCATAACAAGTGTCACCTACTTGCACATTGACTTATCTTACATTCAAAATTATAGAAACGGTGACAAGAATAAATTTAATATTCTTTATCATATTTTTAGTCATATAAGTAACCAGACTATTTTTAGTCACATAATTTATAATGTAATTAAACTATTATTGTTAGTCATATAATTAAATTTAATATACTTTAAGAGATTGACTAATACAACTACATTACAAATAAGCGTCATCTTACTTAGACTGTGATTTATCTTACAATTAAAATCATAAAATTAGTCACATAATTTATAATAAAAGAAACTAATATTCTTTATCATAATTAGTATATTATAAGTGAAAATATGTTAAGGTGACAAGTGTTAGTCAACGATACCTAGTTTAGGAGATTGATATGAGTGTTATCTTACTTAGACTATGACTAGTCTTACAATCAAAATCATAAATTTTGGTCATATAATATGTCATAGTAAAGATAATTATTATATTTTATAGTATTATATCATTGTTTCTTAACAATACACGTACTTACTTTAGGAGATTGACTAGTACAACTGCATTATAAGTTAGACTGTGACTTATCTTACAATCAAAATCATAAAATTGTTCACATATTTATAATAAAAGAAATTAATATTTTTATTATAATTAATATTCTATAAGTGACAATATGTTAGGATTACAAGTGTTAGTCAATGGTACTTAGTTTAGGAGATTGGCTAGGACAACTGTGTTGTAAGTGTCATCTTACCTAGACTATGACTAGTCTTACAATCAAAATCATAAATTTTGGTCACATAATATGTCATAGTAAAGATAATTATTATATTTATAATATTATATTATTGTTGCTTAAAAATATACGTACTTACTTTAGGAGATTGACTAGTACAACTGCATTACAAATAAGTGTCATCTTACTTAGACTGTGACTTATTTACAATAAAAATCATAAAATTGACCACATATATTTATAATAAAATAAAATAATATTCTTTATCAAAATTAATATCCTATAATTGAAAATATGTTAGGGTTACAAGTGTTTGTTAACGGCACTTAGTTTAGGAGATTAGCAAGTATAATTGCGGTACAAATATCATCTTGGTTAGACTATGACTAGTCTTACATGCAAAATCATAAATGTGGTCACATAATGTCATAGTAAAGATAATATAGTATTGCACCATTATTGCTTGACAACACACGTATTTACTTTAATTAGGAGATTGACTAGTATAACTGTGTTACAAATAAGTGTTATCTTCCTTAAACTATGACTTATCTTACAATAAAATCTTAAAATTGGTCACATAATAAAATTAATATTCTTTATCATAAGTTTAGTCACAATATATGTTAGGATTAACTAGCATACGTTTACTAACGACATTTGCCATGCACTATATATCAGTTTAAATACATATATGTTATACTCACTCAATATATGCTGTGTTAGAATAATATATGTTAGGGCTACAAGTGTTAGTCAACGACACTTTGTTTAGGAGATTGGTAAGTACAATCATGTTACAAGTGTCACCTTAATTAGACTATGACTAATCTTACAATCAAAATCATAAATTTTGGTCACATAATATGTCATAGTAAAGATAATTATTATATGTTATAGTATTATGTTATTGTTGCTTAACAACATACGTATATTCATATATAACTATTTTCACTAATATATGTTGTTCAACCCCAACATATACGGAGAGGCCATCACATATAATGATATGGAATGATATATGCTGCCCTTGAAATATGCTGTTCTGACATAACATATATTGGGTAACCATCACCTACATGGATGGATGCAGAGAAGAGCCAGTGGGGTCACGTGACCCCACTGGAATTTTTTTTGTTGCCAAATGTCCATGTACGCTGTATTTTTTTAGAGTTTTTTATATGGGGTGACCCCACTGAAATCTCACCCGAGGGTGACCCGATCCAAGACCTAAAACCAAAATTTCCCTTTTCACGTCTCATTGTTATTGAAATATTTTTTAATATTTATTTATATTATTTATAATATATAATTATAATATATTAAAATATAATTTGAGTGACCCCACTGGACAAAATTTCTGCATCCGTCCCTGATCACATAAATATCTTGACTGATATATGCCGCCATGTATAATAACTTACAACAACATATTTGTGATGCACCTGTGATATGTTGTCCTAAAATATGTTGTTCTTAGGCAATATATAATGAACAACCATGACATATATGGATTTTGAATGATATACTGAGAGTAGTTTTCATTGACATATATGTATATATACAAATAGTTTCAATTAACATGAAGCGACATTCATTCACATAGCTTCATAACCTTTCATACATTGTTTTTACAAAAATATCCTTCAGTATGACATGTAAAAAAGCTACAGTCTCTATAGTCTTCATATTAGCTTGAGTTTTTGTATCTCATCTTTTTGTCAAGTGCGATACTATTTTAGATGACGAACTCCTCAAGAGTTTTTTTGGCTTGAACAACTCATATGCGCAAACACACACTTCGGCATTCTTTTTAGAGAAATGCTACCTGCACGTCCGACGTGCAAATCATTTGCACGTCAGACGCGCCAGGACGTGCCCACATGGGGCGCCCCCCCCCAGGGTGTTCACCAAATGTACATTGTCTTATCTTTTTAAACAAAATGGCAGTATATTTATCTCACATTTAACGAAAAAGTCACTTCACAATCTATCTAAAAACAAACAAGACTATAACATGAAGAATGCAACAAGCATAATTTATTATTTTGAGAGATTTATTAAAATAATAAAATAGTAATCACTAATTATTATTTAAAATCGGCTTATTAGCGGGGCACCGATTACCAATGAAACTTCGAGATTAATTTGGCATTTTCAATGGGTAAACCTTCAACATATAAGATAAGTATATGTAGGTTAACATGGGTTAACAACTTTTTTACTTTGATGCAAAAAAATATGATAACCCCTGGTAACTCCCCTCCCTGTTAACTTTGGCAGGGGTCTCCCTCTGTTAACTTATTTGGACTTACCAGGGGTAAGTCTTGATCAGTTGCAGTTAACCTACCTATATTTCCAAACTAGTTCTATGCCCTTGCGATGCACGGAAAGTTTTAAATTTAAATGTTTTATCTATTATATATCTTAAAATATAGATAATAATATTTGTAAAAAAAATAATAATATTTTATTGACATAATGTAAACAATTAAAATAGAACAACTTATCTAGCTAAGAACATCATAAGATACATAAAAACATATATAGTGTTAAAGTAAATGACGTCAATAAAAAAGTCGACATGAAAGATTGGTTCATATGATGAGGCATAAGTTTGTAAATAACAGTCATAAACATAAAAAAAAATTATCAAATTTCAACATCTTCCTTTTCAACTTTAATTTTCTTCGTCTTGCTGTATGAATGTTGTACAGGAATAGCATCATCATATAGGTCTACCATACGATCATTGCTTTAAATAGTCCTCTTCAACGGAGTGATGCTACTTGAAGAACATGTAATTGAAAATGTATCATGTATCATAAAAAGAAAATTAATTAATATGACAATTCCTATTCATTTTGAAAATGATTAATAGATCATTTTACAAAAAAAATGATTCAATTTTTTTTTCAATTATACTTACGTTATCCACATTTGCAATTTGTTTACTTTGTTTGATGTTGTCATCCAGTTCAATATTCTCAGCTGACTCCTGAAAATATTAAAGATCAAAAAATTAGTTATGATTTTTTGTATTCATATAGATGTATTTTCACATTTGAAAGTAGCATATGAAAAGAAAATATGCAATAAGTGCTTGTGTAAAAATATTAGTTACAGTTGAATTCTTTAGATATTCTTCAATCAAATTGATATCATCAGTCACACGAATTACAGTATAAATAGGCCATCTTTGATGTAGGTTGAAGTCTGAAATTTGGATTTTAAAGATAAACTTTCTATGAAGAAGTTCATCTAATTCTTCTGGGAATGAATCGTTTTCTCCATCCTGTCAAGGAAGAAAAATATTTATTAATTAAAAAAGTCATAAGATATCTAACTCAATGTAGAATTCATATGATAAGTTACCTTTATCATTTTTTTCACACAAATTTATTACAATTTGTTTGAGAATTTGATTGGCCTCCCGATCAAATAATACAAATGAAGCACTTCCAATATGATCAATAACTCTAAGTTGAACTTTGTATCTGAAAAATATTAGAAGAAAGATAAAATCTTAAAACATATAGAGTATTGTAATAAATTAATAGTGAACAGAATGAAAAAAATAGAAACAATACCTTGGGAGAACAAATGTTACGAAGATAGAGCAATTTTCACACCAGAATTTACCACTATCTGCTTTAACTTTCCTTCTGCATTTGTTACATGAATTGTAAAACCAATTGTATTCGGTTTCAATCTTCACCACTTTCGCTAATGTCACACACTGAGTAATCTGTATTACAGTAATGTGTTAAATCATGAAATTGTACTTTTAGATAATCAAACACTAAATTTTACAAAATATAAAAATGCCATTGGCTACAATAATTTGAAAAAAAGCACACATACAACAATGTCTAAATATAAAGAGAAAATAGTTTAAAAACTATCACGTGAGAATTAAAAAACACATAACACTCCTATTTCCATCTAAATTTTTTCAATACAAAATAAAAAAATATCACAGTTCCTCCATTTTTCAAAAAAATTCTCCATTTTTTACAGCCTATAATATATATATATATATATATATATATATATGAAAAGAAGATATAAAGAAATAGAAGATATCAAGCTTATAAACCTTCCTCTGTTTAATACAATCATACGGTTCCTCTATTTTTCAAAAACTTTCTTACAATTTTTAAAACATTTCAATATGTATGAAAAGAAGATATCTGGAAAGAGTTGATATCAAATTTAAAAACTTTCTTCTGTTTTAAGATAAAATTTCTCTATTTAAAGATTCCACTTCCTCAGTTTTAAGAAAAATCTCTTTATTTAAAGATTTCACCTTCCTTTGTTTTAAGAAAAGTATTTTCTGATTAAAAAATTCTACCTTCTGCCAACGACAGACACACTATATATAGATGGTCCAGAGGTCATCCCCTGTGCTCAAGCACCCACCGACAATGTCCCTTCCGCCGTGCGACATCTTCTTCCCCATATATAGAAGGTCCATAGTTTTTCCATTGTTATATGGTAACACTAATCATTTGTTTTTTACCAAAATTATTACCGATTTACATGATCACACGTAGATATCTATTT
The DNA here is from genome assembly GCA_014218235.1 of Colocasia esculenta. NCBI lineage: Eukaryota > Viridiplantae > Streptophyta > Magnoliopsida > Alismatales > Araceae > Colocasia > Colocasia esculenta. The sequence goes on along the minus strand of CM024760.1, from coordinate 165,306,016 downwards.
GGGCATTCAAAAAAGTTTTTAATTCTCACTATGAAAACTCAGTGCATCAATATTTGTGTTTATAAAAAATGTGTAAGAGATATATATTTAAATAGATAAATTAATTAGAAATCCTCATTAAATATTTGACTTTTTTTTTAATAGAGTTGTACTTTATTACCGAAAGTGTTATTTTCTGTTATAATATATGTTAAATCTTTTTACAACAATGATCTCTTATGTTACTGTTAGATATTATTAATTAATTTATCTTATTTAAATTCATCATATATCTATTTATGATAACTATTTTTTTTTCACAAATCCAACAAATATTTATCCAGCGATTAAATGTGAGGCATATAAATCTCTTTAAGAGGCCAACATGAGACCTCCCTATCACAAAGACCCGCTGAGGTCTACTCTCATAGTACAAAGAAAAAATAAAAGAAAATCGTTTTCTTGTAATAGTATGAAATAAATGATTCAATTTGTGGACTTAAAAAGAGTACATGATGAAGTGCTCCCAAGTGATGATAGACCGGTAAGGGATTTATTTCCTGTAATAATTGGAGATAAAACATTTATATGAGCGAACAAAGGAAAATATTTTCTATATAAGAAAAGATCCAGAAACTTAGAAATACCAATAAAAGCGAACAAAAGATCCTGTAATAATTGCTCAGGTGTAATAGATGATGCGGGTGAAGAGATCCCTCGTCGACGCCCTCATTCTCCAATCTCGTCCTTTTCCCGAATCCTCCCCCGCTCCGGAGGATACAAATGCTCTGTCCCTTGTCCGGACGAATCTGGTCTCACGGAGCAGTGATAAATCGATCGGCAAATCCCACGTAGAAACAAAGCAGTGAGAAATCTATCGGCGTCACAGAGGCCCCTTTTCCAGCAGAGGAGCCCATCTCGCGGAAGCCGCAGGCGCCGAGGGCCCGGAGGATCCAGGCGGGTTCAGAGAAAACCCTGCAAAACCCTAGAGCGGAGTCCGTACCTGCTGGTTCTCCGGGTCTGAGTCTTGTCGGAGGGAGAGGTGAGGGGGTGGGGGAGTGCGATGTTGGGATGGCCCAGCTCAGGCAAGCGGGCCAGTACGCCGGCGGCAGTGGCGAGTCCGCGCGGATCCCTCATAGGCAGGGCGGCGGAAGGGTGCGGCGGCCCGGACACAAGAGCGGCGGCTTCCCGAGGATCTCCATCTTTGCCGTCACAGTGAGCATTGCACGGAGGCCGTCCAAACCACAGGTTGCCGACGCCCTCAAAGCAACTCCTTCTCTGCTATCCCCTCCAACGACGACACCACGATGAACGATGAGATGTGGTTCACCTGGACGCCATGTTTTCCCAACTCCACCGCCACGATGGTGGAGAGAGTGAGAGAGATGGCGGACGGGATCTCCACGGCAAATCCAGTGTAGAAGAAGACGGAAAGGAGTCTAGAGAATCCGATGGTGGCTAGGCGAAGATGATGGTAAGTCCAGCCCCAGATCCTACGTTGGCGTCGAAACGGAGCCAGGCAAAGGTTTGAGGGAAGTAGGCCGAACATACCAGAGGTGGTTCGCTTCTTGGCATCCTTGGCGGTGGCTGAGACGCCCTCCCCAATCACGGAAGCATAGAGGGGCATGACGCAGCAGAGGGGGTTGGCCAGGGCCGCCCACTCCCGCGGACGTCGACGCTCCTTCCGGTTGTTGTCGACCTTGGAGGCGAAATAGCATCAGAAGGCGGGCATGTGGGTTAAACAACTTAGAGAGAGGGAGAAGAGGAAGGCGGTCCTGGTGGAGGCCGCTGCCGCTAACATCGCGAGCGCGGAGGATGGGAAAAGAGGGGAAAGAATACGGGAAAAGAAGGTCCGATGTACAGATGATTATAGAGAGAGGAGGAGGAAAGTATAGTAAAATAGATAAAGTATGAAAATGTATGAGGATTCAAATTTAAATTAAAAGTTGGAAAGGAGATAGACGGGGATAAGACGAGAAATAAAAGTAAGTAAATTTTAAAAAAATTATGTGTATGATTTAGTAAGATTTAATACTCTGATTTAAGAAGTTTTTTTCACAACTTTAGGTAGGAGATTTGTCTTTTTAATTAATAGCTATGTTAAAAGGGCATTTGTGAGTTTAACCTTAAAATTGAGAAATATAATATTAGTATAGATTTGGGTAGGAAAACTTAGCTCCTGATGCTGCCACGTGATTGCTTCTAGACTGAGTTTTATTAGTATAATATAGATTGACAAAACACTTATTTGAGCTGTTAAACTTATTTTATATATTTGGTTATCAAACATGCCCTAATTAGTTAATAATCATTGTCTTCGAGTAAACTGATCGCGCCTGTCTGACAAGTAGATATGTCCCAGTAAGAAAAGAAAAGGTAGGTTGATAGGGTCTGGCAATATTTTTATTTTGGAGCAAAAATAAGATAGCCCTTGATAACTTCAGATAAGTCCAAATAAACTTAATAGACCTTCAAGTCCCAATAAATTAATAGAGATTAACAACTCGTGTGTCTACTTACTAAGCAGATAGGGTACTTGGACTATCAAATTACTATTGGGTTGAACAAGGCCGATAAATACTTTTTTTTACCGGGACTTACCTAGTTAGCGAACAAGTTGATGTTGTTAGTTTTGTGATTAGTTATACAAATATTTTAAAAAAATATGTATTTAATTCATATTACATTAATATGTGATTATTTTAACAAAATTTGGTATTATTTTTGTTCGAAAATTTATTTATTCTATATAAAATTAAAATTTTCATAAGAAGTCAAATATGTCTTCCATGTAATTAAACATTAAAAAAAACCGAAAATGATTCAAGGTGCACCGCGAGTACACAACTGAAAAAGGGAGGGAGTGGACGCTTTTGGGATCTCAGGACATGCGCGCCAGGGGAGGGGGAGGAGCAGAAACCTCAGCAACACCCCGAGCGGGTGGATGGACGTGGATACGGACTCCCCCGTCGCCAGGCACACCTGCCTGAAGCTGCACGTCGGCGACGGCGGGGCCGCCGACGCTGTCGTCTTTGTCAAGGGCACATGGTTCACCTCCCACTTCCAGCTCTCCATCACCGACGGCCTTGACGCCTGGGTTGGCGACGGTCTCGCCGTGCCTCCTTTCTTCTTTTTGATATTTTATCCTGTATACGCGTCTAGTGATGCTTCGCTTTCCTCTATCCTACGCATCTCTATCTCCTTCTCTCTGATTCACGCTTCTGTTGACCTTCCTTTTGGGGATGGCGATGAGCAGCAACGGAGGCGGAGGTGAGGCAGAGAGCGGAGCAGTGGGACCAGCCTGTTTCGGAGTACATTGCAATGGCAGAGCTCTACCTGGGGTTCCAGCAGCCTGGCTCTGTCTACAGATTCGAGGATGCGGGAAATGGACAGAAAAGAGTGAGGACTTATGTTTCCCCCTGTTTGTTGACTTTCTGACATTGAATACCTCGTGAATAATTTATCTTTGTTGCATTTTTTATTTTTCTTATTTTTTTATATTATCAATTTCATGTGCAATTTCCCGTTACTTTCTGCTGTTCTAATGTCTGAAAGGGGTTCATGGGCGTCAAAATATTAGTACTTATGAGAGTAGGAGCAGCGTGTGGAATTGGCTAATCTTCTGCCAGTGCCACCTGGTGTTGCTTTGCATGCATGTTGGTTTTTCCTTGCCCGATGTTGCCTTATTACTTGACATTACGGATCGATAGAATAAACTGGTCTGTTTCAGTAGCATAGTTTTCTATACTCCTGTATATACAATTCTTTAGGATGCTAAGGTTGTAGTGTAATGTGCTGGAACAAAGTATTAGGCGTTAGGGCTTGTTTGTTTCATTATAAAACACTGTAAAGCTCTGTGATTGTTTCATTATAAAACACTGTAAAGCTCTGTGATTGTTTCATTCTGCAGCATTTTCCAGTTGTTTGTCAGACTCTAAAACAGTGTAAATGAGATTACTTCGGTCCATGTGGCTAAGCTTTTCTTGTTTTAGTCTACCATCCATACCGAGCTAGAGAAGAAATGACTTGTAATTACATTCAAAACCACAAAGTATCTTATTTTACGGTTATCCAACTAAAATACTCTTGGCTTTAAAATCAGAAAAGTACACTGGTTTTAGAACTAGAGACTTGCATCATTTTACAGCAAAATAAACAATACCTTGTTGGAAGAGATCCTAATCTTGAAGAAGATGGCTCAATATTTACTGGATATAGAAATGATATTTAGGATGAATCCTTTTTTCAGCTGTCTGTGATCCAAAGGCATTGGTTGAATGACAGTAATGAATAGGAAATTTATCAGATAATGGAAGTTCAATAAGTTTGGGTAACTTGGAGAAACACATGAAGGATGGAACCTGATTTTTCCCTATTAAATGATGTTATTTTGATAAAAGGTGGCAGGTATCAAGTGGATCTTGTAATTTAATTGTTGAAATGAGACACTAGACAGAAGAGCTTGAAATGTGATCTCAGGTCTGGCTTGGTATAGCAGACATGATCATCTCATTCTGCATCCAATTTTTGTTGAAGTTAAGAGGAGGGTGTGGGGGAAGGTTGGGACCCCATTCTCATTGCATCAGACTTGGTGGGTTTGACAGCTCTAATACAACATTGCTAGAATCAATTTCCTCCATCTCTCGCTTATTTTTCAAGTTAGTCGAGAGGATGTAGTGTAAGGGGAAGGATATTTCAGAACCAGATGTTTTGCACATTGACTAAGGTGCTAATAAGTTGCAGTTTTTTTATTGCCCTTTCATCTTTCTAGATGGTTGGACTTGTCCATGGTTTTAAAAGGCTGATCAGTTTGGATGAAGCCCAGTGACCCAGACTGGAACAAGCCTGGACATTTTTGTTGGGTGGAAATTGGTTAAAACTGGCTTTTGAACTAGAACTGGAACCAGGACCGGCCTGGAGTAGTCAGGTTCCTAAAACTAATTTTAGAAACCTTGAGTTTATCCCCATTAGGGAGACTTCAAACAGCCATTGATTGTTGAGTGATACAAGGGGTCAAGGTCAGCCATGGCCGATGCAAAGAAACCTTGAGCTTATTCCCATTAGGCAGATTGCAAACTGCCATTGATTGTTGAGTCATACTGGGGGTCATGATCAGCCATGGCCACCCAATCTGGATCAGATCAGCCTGATTGGCTAATCTTGGATCAGCCTAGCTAAAAGATAAAATTATTTACACATAAGGAAAATTTGAGGAAAAATTCTAGACATCTATAAAAGTGGAAACAGTAGTACAACAACAATCATTCATGCACTTACAAGATAAGAGTAATATTCAACACCAAAATTTATCAACAGTTACAGTGATTAAACATGTTAAAACTTTGTTCTTCTGAAGAATCTGCATAGAAAATTTATAACATTACCTCATAGGCTTATAGGAGGCTGACATGAATGTATCACAAATCAGCTAGTGGTATAAGTAGTCTAGTCGTTCCAATTTGTTCTGTTCTGAAAGTAAGTGGACTATGCCACCAATTTTATTCAAGATAAATAGAGGTAGTACAATTCTGGTGAGGAGAGGTTCCTCTTCTAACACAACCACTAGAACTGAAATATAAAAACAACAACCTACAAACAAACAATTGTAAATGCCTACTAAAAGGATGTAGATGCATTCCTTCTAGATGCACCCTTGTTTTACCGATCTTGATGACTCATCATTTGGTTGTTGAGGTTTTTCATAACCATAATCCATCTAGAGTCTAGATTTAGTTGGTTATATGATGTATACCTTTTGGTTTAACTCAATAAAGATGTTTTAGATATGGTCAAAGGTCAAGCTATTTGAGGAAGTATCTAGGTAGGCTGGGTAAATAGTGAGTGAATGGGCTTAGTTTCTGGTCGGATCAAGTTCCTGTTGATCCAAGGAATGCCATATAAGATTTTAACTCATTCAGAAGGACAAAGAGAAGAGATCTTGAAGCTACCGCAGGGAAACTTGGGATATTGGCTATTTACCATGATAATCTTTGTATTTGTCAGGAGAAACTTTAGATTTTATGCATTTAGCCATTAAATGTGGTTACATAAACACATGTATAAGAATAATGCAAAAGTTCATGCTTGCACAAAGGATTGCATGCATGCTTGAAGATGAGATCTTGAAGATAAAGAAATATTGACGATGAGGAGATATTTTCCTCTCTGTGTACATGTGTGCATGATCCTCTCTGTGCTTTTGAGCTCTCTCTCTCTCTATCTATCTATCTATCTATCCACCTCTTTCCGTGTGCACATCCATCTCCTTCTCCGCCTCTCTCCTCTTCATCCTTCTCTCTTTCCCCTACTCTTCCTTTACCCTACTTATCCACCCCAACTTCTCCCATTTATTGGATTTTGATAGATAATTTATCCATGGAAATTAGAGGAACATAGACCTTCAATAATCATAGACAACAGGTTGAGGTTGACAATTTGGTGGGGACACGAGGACCCGAGCCCGATTTGATCCCGCGTACGTGTACCGCCGTCGTCCCGCCCGTTTCGTTATGGCTGGGCGAGGAGTCCTTTGATATTAGTTAGTTTTTACTATTGGGCCACTCTTTTGGACTATTTAGGCCCATTTAGGTGATGAGTATATTTTATGTTTTTTGTGGTCCATTGGACCAACTTTTGGGGAGAGGCCTAGCTCCCTCTTGTCTAGGCCATGGGGCTTCCATCCCCTATATGTATGGGGGTTACACCCCTCCACTCCAGGCAATGTGCAAGATTTGAAAAGAAAAGATTTGCTCCCTTCTCTTCCGGATTTCCTCCTCCCTTCTACTGTTCTTCTTCCTCCCCTGCGTCTCTCTCTCCTTTGTTTCTCTCTCTCTCCCTATCCGGTTTCTCTCTCTCCCTCTTCCCCCGCTGCTGCGGCTTCTCTCCCTCCCTGCTGCTGCTGCGTATCCCCCCCCTCCCTCAGCACCGTCTCTCTCTCTCCTCTCTCTCTCTCTCTCTCTCTCTCTCTCTCTCTCTCTCTCTCTCTCTCGTGGGCTCTCTCCCTCCTTCCCCGCTGCTGCTGCGTACCCCCCCCTCCCCTCTCTCAGCCCTCGCCCCCTCTCTCTCTCTCCGGCGCGAACACCCCCCCCCCAGCCACTTCCTCTCTCTCTCTCTCTCTCTCCCCCACCCGCCTCCCTCTGCCACGCCGCCGCCCCTCCTGCCACGCCTGCGCCTCCCCCCCCCTCTGCTCACGACCCCCTCCCCAGGGCCGCGCCACCTCCCCCCCCCGTCGCGCCATCTCCCTCCTTGCTTCCCTCTCTCCCAACCGCTTCTCTCCCCCCCCCTGCTCGCCACCACCCTCCCCGTCGGGCCGCGCCAGCCCCCCCTCCCCTGGCGTCCACTCTCTCTCTCCTGCTTCCTCTCTCTCTCCCTCCCCCGTTGCACCCTCTCTCCTCCCGTTCTCTCTCTCTCCCGAAACCCCGCTCCCCTCTCC